>OZ010590.1:8584383-8606883 GCA_963932145.1 Acanthosepion lycidas
TGTTTGCTGTAGAGGAGATATCTAATAGCAGCAACAACCAGCAGTCAAGTAGGTGATCATAGCTCTCCACAATTTCCTATCCTTTTTAGCTCTTAATAAATTTTGTTTTTTTCTTATCTCTCCTAAATTTTGCTCTGCCATCAGTTTACACAAACTTGCTAGGTAGGTTATGCATTGTTTTCTTCTGTCCCTCTTGTTGTCAATCTGTCCTGTGAGTGTCAAATTTTCCAAGCCCTCTTTCCTCATTACTTTTAGTATAAGTGTCCTTTTTGTTTCCATTTTTTCTAAAATAATTAAAAACCCATGCTTTCGAAAAGAAACTATTTCTTATCTTTTCCTCCACAGGGTCACAAACATTATGGAATGCAGTCCTCTCCAACAAGCAGTCTTCTTTCATTCAAAATATATACAATTGACATTCAATGACCAAAAGTACTGCCAGTACTACTGTCAGTTGAAATTTATAAAATCTTTCCCTTGAAACAATTTTACAGGAAAATAAGTTTCTCAGGCTGTTATCACTCTTTCTATTAGGTTGGTGCAAAAATAATGTCGTTTTTTGACGATTTTTTTGATTATCGTTCACCCATTTATCCAACTTTTTTGACTTCCCTATTTGCTTTAAATGGCGAACGACTGTTGAGTGGTCGACCTCGAGTTCAGCAGCAACTTCTCGTGTGGTTTTGCGAGGATCGGCTTCAATTAAGGCTTTCAAATGTTCATTATCAACCGCAGTCGGCCGGCCGCGACCGTCTTCATCTTCGAGGCTCTCGTCTTCATCTTCGAGGCTCTAGTCACCATTGCGAAATTTCTTGAACCACCGTTGTGCCACACGTTCGTTAGTGGTTACTGGGCCAAATGCATCATTGATATCACGAGCTGTCTCGTCAGCTTTTCGGCCTAGTTTGAACTGGAACAAGAAAATCGTGCGGATTTGTCCATGCTGTCGAAAAGCCGGCAAAAAAAATGAATGAAGAGACTGAGAATGGTAACGAATAACACGATTCGATAAAGCGAAAAACGCGCTTCAAAATGATATATAACATGGCTATATATATCAATGAATTAATTCAGAAATCATAAATAAAAAGTAAAATATGTAAGAAAACGACATTATTTTTGCACCAAACTAATAGTATTAGTACGGTTCCATTTCTAATTTTATTTTATTTTTTTTTAAGTCGAGACGAATGTTAACATCTTAAGTCTTTATTTTCTCTTTGAATTTTAGGTGGTATCTATTTTAACTGTTGCTGCTGTTGAAAATCCTCAAGTGATATGGTTTCTCTTATTTGGTATAGTTCTTTGTGATTCTGTAACCAAGAACAATATGTTTCACTCACTAAAAGTTATTTTTAATCACTAGAATTTTTTTGCAATATATTAATGTGTGTTGAAATCCTTTACAGTGTTTAGTATTGTTGAAATTATCGCTAACAGTTTTTGTTGAGATTTACAAACTCTACACCTCATTCAATTTTGCAAACCAAACCAGAAAATTTGAATAAGCTTATTTGGAAAAATACTTTGATAAAAACCCTACTTTGAGGTTTAATAATTTCTTTAATCTAATTTAATTTTATAATACTTTATAGTAAACAATATTTTTTTAAGAAAATTTTTAACAGAGAAGAATGAATTCTTAGGATTTCTTACTCTTGAGCATGCAACATATGAAAACTGAATTCTTGTATATAAAAACTTAATGTTTTGGGCTTGTAGCAGTTTGCTGTGGTGAGTGAAACTATTTCTAGTGCAGCCTATTCTATGTTCAGTTACTTTATCTCCTGTACTAAATTCGTTCTAACTGATCCATATGCTGAAGGTATTTGAAGTGTTTAGTATTTACTAATTCCAAATCATGAATTTTTATGATGGATTCAGCATATGTGGAATCACTTTTTTCATTCCAATTCCATATCATAGAGTTTCTGTTTATTTAGAGTCCTATTTCTTGGAACATTTCATAGAGGATGTTGATTTCTGTTCAAGACCATTATTATTATTCCAAGTATGAACACCCATATCATCAGCATAGCGACCTCCTATTATCATCATTACATTGACCTTGTGAGAGAACGCAACGTCATTGTCTTCTATTTGTAGATTCGTATGCGATGTGGTATGGAATGCTTAAATGATCTGTACCCATCGTTTCAAATCTATGTTTGTAAATGCAGAGGACATAGTGTAGGAAAAGATCAATATAGACATGGGCTCTCATTTCCTCCTTCTAAAAAAGGGATGCCACATATCCCGAATCCATCATAAAATTCACAATATGGAATTAATAAATATTAAATATTTTATTTTAAGAAATATTTCAAACTGATGCAGTTCAAAATATTTCTGTCCCCTTTAGAAAACATGACTCATCTTCTTTGGGATCTTATCACTAACACAACAGAAATTTGGTAAAATAAATAATCACTTGTACAAAAACCCTTTTCCATGACTATTACTTTATAGAAATAATAAGAAGCCCTGTTGTTCATTTTTTATTAATATTTCTTATATCTTAATTTCATTTGCTTTTTATTGCAACTCTGGAATCATCATTCTACGATTGTAAGTAAGTAGCCAAAATCAGAAATGATGTATACTTCTTTGAGATTCAAACTCATATTCCTCATCTGCATGAGCCTGCCTTTCTATGGCAGCTGCTTTTGGTAATTCTGCAAAGAAGTCTAATGATTTACAGTAATTTGAATCAAGCAAAATATAAACTTTTTTTTTTATTATTTTTCCTTGAACACATGATATAATGCCATATTCTTTCATTTTTTACATTCCCTTATAATATTAATTGTCACAGCCTCACTGAAATTCTAACTGTTTATTGTTGATCTGTGGACTGCTTTTTATTGATCCTGGAATAATTATCTGGGAATTGCAATCAAAAGGACCTGAAATAGGGTTTTGAGATGTTCTTTTTAAATACCATATCATTTCTCAATTATGGTTCTCCATCCACACAGTCATGTTCTTTAGAAAATGTGAATTATCATGACATTTTTTTTTTAATCATTTCACCCCAAGGAAAGCAATTAAGCCACTAAGAGACAAGGGGTTACTGAGTGTGAGAGAAAAAAAAACATTATTAAGGAAAGAGAAGATAATGATTGATATTACATTTAAATTTTTAAAGCTTAACATTTGAATAAAAAGCAAGAAATCAGAAAAGAGTTCTACAAATGAGAAGTGCGAGAAACGATACTGTTAATATAGAACTTACAGTTATCTTTTGCAATTTCAACTGTAAAATCTTGATATTAATCTCGTACTGCACTTAAATTCATAAAGTCTAGGTACCACAGAGGAAAGTTCATCAGAACAATAACCATAAAAATATTTATAGAAAAGACACAGAGAAGCTACATACACCAGTGGAAAAGTGACTGAAGATATTAGGTTGGTGCAAAAATAATGACGTAATAATGTCGGTTTTTGACATATTTTTTAACGTCAAAAAACGGCATTATTACGTCATTATTTTTGCACCAAGCTAATAAGATCAATGACACTGCAGATTCTTTGGATTTTATCAAGAATTTCTTAATACATAGCAGAAGCACCAGACTAGATGTGGTAGCAATATTCAAAGCATTGATGAATAGTAAACTTCTAAATATGTAAAATAGATTCTGTCAAAAAAAATTGTCAAGCATGACACAGCAAACCAACATTCCTTAAGCAGACCTAGTAATTAATTCAGTATAATCTTTCCATATGTCTGGAAAATGATAGCCTGAAAAGGTACAATGAGTCACTCTTCTGGTGGTTAGCATCAACCATGCTGATGGAAGGCAAAAAAAAGGAACTCAGATTTATTAAAAGAGAGAAGTTTTATTTTGGAGGATTTAAAATTAACAAGCTATTCCTTGTCTCACTTAAAAAGAGATCGTAGGTCATTTTTGAAATTAGCTGCCAATTTGGCCTTCCTATAAAGCTACATCACTTGAAGACTTCCAAGAGCATCAACAGCTAAAATGGATAGCACGTGTAACTCAAAGAGAAAATTATTATTCATTAATAATAAAATGAACAATGACAGAAAAAACCTGGGAAACTTATTTTCCTGAAAATCTGTTTTAAGAGAATGATTTTATACATTTCAACTAAAAGTAGCACAGGCTGTTTAGTCAATGAATACTTATAAGGAAATGGTTAATCTTACTGTTGCAGCATATCTACGAACGATAATGGATATGTTCCCATTCCTATAAATACAGTAGTAAGTACTGTATGTTCATATGCAGTTGGTGATTCATTGTGGATTTAACTAGACTCACTTCTAGCAGTTACTTCTTTTAGACGCTGCTGGTGAATCTTATATGTGTTGTTCTTGTCCTAAGTATTATCTTTAATTAACAACCTTCATTTGATTATTCTATTCAGTAACCTTCCTAAGGTTATAATACTAAATTATTTAAATTAATTTCCTAAAAATGTTTATGCTTTGGGGAATATTTATATCAGATTGTAATTTCTTCAAACCTTTCCTGTTGAATTCTTTGAATGGGATCAGTTTGCTACATTAAATCCCTATTTACCATTTTATTATAATTAATATTTTTTAATAGTTTAGATACTACATTTTAAAAATGAATGTAAAAACAAATACATTATTCTACATAATTGTTTTAAACATGCTGGGGTTGGTAAAACATAAAATACCTTTTTTTAAAAAGGTATTTTAAAAAGTTATTTTAAAATCATTTTAGATGAAGTAATTATTTTCTGATTTAAAGAAAAATAATTACTGGTGTTAATTAGATAAAAACAAAATATATAGACAATATATTTATTTTAATAAATAGTGGAATATCTATCCTATAATTATTTTCTGTTTTAATAAAACTTTTACTAAATGTTGTAGCATACCTACAACAATAATGGGTATGTCTGCATTCACATAAATACAGTAGTAAATACTGTATGTTGGTCTGCAGTTGAAGATTCATTGTGAATTTCACTTGACTCCCTTCTAGCAGTTGACTATTTCTATGCACCACTAGTGAATCTTATATGTGTTGTTCTTGTCCTAAGTATTATCATTCATTACCAACCTTCATGTAATTATTCTATTCAGTAACCTTCCCTAGGTTATAACACTTACCATTAACATCAGTTGCCTTCTCTATGATTTGGAATTCAGTGTTCTCCTTCTTTTAGATCAGTTTCCAGTCAAAGCTTGAGAACCTAGACTATCCTGCTATTTAAATTATAGCTGGAGAAAGAAGAAATGGATTCATGCCTTTCCCAAGGATATTAGTGTGAAAGTGAATGCAACTGGCTGAAATTTGAACACTGCTCACTAATTCTACTTTCCATAGAAACTAACAGTGCATCCACTTTGCAGGCTTGCCAATTCAAAAAACATTTTTAAGTTAAAGATTTTATCAACATTCAACAGACAGTAATCCTGTTTGGTGAAAGTATCCTTATAAGGGAACCACTAATCTCGGCATTACAGTTACTATATCCAGTTGTTTTCTCTTCTTCTATGTGTTGTGTCCTTTCGGGACACTGTTGATTGTGGTTCCCTGCAATTTCCTGTCGTTTGTGTTGCATATCCCCTTGGTGGGGGTGGTGGTCTCATCTCGTCTTCTTCCAACCAGGGGTTGCTAAATATTTTGGGTCCAAAGATGAAAGAACTTCAACACAGAGAGTTTTAACTTAACTATTTTATCAATGTTGACATGTACTAACTATTCAGTGGTGGTTGTTCCCCAGCTCAGCCCAGCTCAGCCAATCAAAATCAACTCCCTTATTATGGCTTCCATCTGACCTCAAAGGTCAACTGTCAAAAGTCAGAACTAAGATACACTTCCACTAAAAAATAATATTCTACTAAACTAATATTTAATATTTGTAGCATTTTCTCTTTTTGTCATCTCCCCATAACCATGTTCTGCCAACCATTTACTCAAAATTGATAGGCAGGTTATTTTGCTATCAGTCTTGCCTTCTATCTGTCCAGAGATATCAAATTTTCCAACCCTTCTTTCTTCATTACAAATTTCAACTATCTCTTTCTGATGTTGAGTAAAGGTTTCCTTTTTTTTTCCATTTTCTCCAAAGCTCATAGTATATGAATCTTAGAAAAATATCATGGAGTTCAGAACGACTTTATGATCTTGACTGTGGTCATTCTATATCAGTTGTTCTCAAACTGGCTGTATAAAGATCTGGAGAAAAATTAGCAAACTGGGGGTCCAAGGTAATGTTTTAGTGGTCCATAATGTAATTTCACTTCGGTACAGTTGTTACAACTGATAATTGAAATTTCTACAGTAATCTACGCCATATTAAAATACTAAAAATAGAAAAAAAATATCTCTAAAACTATCAGAAAATGAGATCAAGTGATGTAAGTTTTAGCGTCTCTTTTACTCTATCAGATGTTTTGAATGTAAAAGTTAAATAAAAACTGAGAAGGATATATAAAAGAAACGATTATATATATATAAAGGAAAATTATGTAAAGATTATAATTTATATATAACTTAATAATAAATAATAATATTAATTGTAAATATTAATAAAATGAAATATTAATATATTAATAGAAATTAATTGCTATAGTAATAGACATGACATTGTGAAAATGGGTGATCTTTGATTATCATTGACACTGATGTGGCTAAATATAAAGAAACTCGCTGAGCTGCATCAAACACAGGTATCTCATTGAATAAATCTGCACTTTTTAAAGATTTATTAATTACTCAGATATTTTAAAACGGTTTATTATAAGTTATTTTAGTCGTGTACATAAATGCTCCATAGAATTTAGTTGTTAAATTTATTAAGTTTATTTTTATTAAATTAGTTTTGCTTCAAAATAATGTATACAAATTTACTATTTCTATAATAAATTCCTAAACTTATCTATTTGTAAAAAATAAAATAAGCTTTTTTCTCGTCGTATGGTTATAGGGTTCACTAAAAAAAATGAATCATAAAAATGGTGTATGTGTAAAAAAAGTATGAGGACCACTGGTCTATATATAGATATGCAAATTGGGTGTATGGTAAACTTTTATTGGTGTGGAAAGTGGAATCAAAGAGTTGAGTTCATGATCCAGCCTTGTCTGTTGCCTTTATATTGCACTAATACCTTTGGAAAAGGTATGAATTTATTTCTTCTCCATCACCAGTCATAGGTTAATTAGTAGGATAGAGTTGGCTCTTAGGTCTTGGTTGACAGCCAGTCTATGAGAAGGAAAACTCTTTATTCCTAGTCATGAAGAAGGCAATGACCATTTACGTCCTGAATTTACATGGTACCAAGTAAAAATGCAGTAAATTCAGAAAGACATGAGACACCCATTGAAAACTGATGATACCTAATGTGACTGAAAATTTCCAGAAGAATTTCTGCAGATTTCATCAATCGCTATGTCATATATTCTACTTTGAAAAGTTATGATAACTTGATGCTCAAAATCAGTGAGTTGTTTAGCCATACAAAATGAGCAGAACAAAAGTTGTCTGCAAATAACCATTAAATGCTGAGTCACAAGATCAAGCAGCAATTAATCAATCATAAAAGAACCAATCAGAGTTAAGTAATTATGTGAGAGTCCAATGATTATTTAAGATCATGAATATTCAAGAATTTATTCAACGTTATTCAAGGTCAATTATTCCTGAGAGATAAAATGGTAATTATATATTTATCAATTTTTTTTACTAGGCGCACTGTATGACTCAAAAGAAAAAAAAAGGTAACCAGTCTAGAGGAAGAACAACTTTCAATTCAAAACTATGGAAAAGGCAATGAAAAATTTCATAAATATTTTTTAAAAGAAACCACGGCAATTCATAGATTATTAAAGAAAAGGAAGCTGTGGAGAGTAGTGGCCCCCTGTATCATGAAGGGACATGTTAATTAAAAAATGCATTCAGATTAGATGGGCTGACCAAAACAATTGCATTAATATTAATGCCTTTCAGGAAGACCATGTCTTCTCCACTGAGGTAAACAGTAGATCAGCCTTGAGTGTATGATCTGAGTTCAAACTCTGAATGAAAATATGACCAGAAAAGGATTGGCTCTAACAGGTTATTTTGCCCTAAGCCAGTAATTTTCAATATGGGCAGTAACTAGCCACTTGGGAGTTCTATGAACTCTCAAGGTGGGGCACAACTTACATGAGAAGTTAAAGAGACAACTCCAATTTATGATTAAATCTGAGTGTAACAACTTTGTACATTTTCTATATGCATTAGTTTATCTTATTTCCTATTCAGCTAATATTATTTGTGTAGACAAATATTGTTTACAATTGTTGCAATCATGCAAATATATAGACAATATACAAAACAGACAAAATGCTAATCAAGAAATGATCACTCTCAGCTTGGCCCTTGGGAGAGAAAGTCTGATGTTGTGGAGTCCCAAAAATTTCTATGACCCTCCCCTGTCAAAGAATAGACGTGACTGAAGAAGCATTCTGGTGAACAATGTCCACATATAAAATAAACAAAAGAATTACATTTTTATTTTTTTAAACTGAAATTGATCAAAATAAATTCTATGTTATGTTTTTTTTTGTCTAATCTGAGTGGAGTTCTTCAGAATTGGGAATTGAAAAGATTTGTATTATCTATCTTAAAATGTCCTCCTTTTTTGTCTCAATATTGTAAACAATATGGAACAAAGAACAAGTTAACGAAGATGATTCAAGCAATCGAGTTTCCTCTTTGTTTTTCTTGATTATTTATATGTTTTTGTGTTCAAATTTTAGGAAATAAAAGCAAGCTAGAAAATCTCATCATGTACATTAATGTCTTTCAAAAGAAGCTGATGATGGAAACCTTGCTGATACACTTCACCTAACGAGGAAATAAAATCAGCTTGTCCAAAATTCTGAGTTATTTAAGCTGTAAAATAAATGGAACTTATAAAAACATTAGCAGTCCAATGGAATTTTTAAAACAACAAAATCCATTTAAGTCAAACTTAATTAAATTTCCAGCTTAAGTTGGAAAATAAATTCTCCAATAAAATCTTTGCTTTATAAAATTATGGAAGGATAAAAAAAAACCCAACAACCAAAAACTAAAAAAAAAATCTTATCCTTCCTTATAAAATAAATCTTATCCTATCCTTATAAAATAAATGTTGTATTATATTTCAAGTTATTCATTTTTTTTCTTTGGATTTATGAAAAGAAAACTGAAGACAGTTCAAGAGTGTGATGATGACATCTTCCATCAACTGACAAATGTTTTGACATACTGCAATATCTGTCTATCTATTCATTGATTGTTTGATCGATCAGTTTTCGCCTTTTCATCTGCCTCGGTCTATATCAACCACTTCTTCACTTTGATTTTTCTTATCAAGGCTAATTTCAAAGCATCAAACTAAGGCAATTTCCAATTTTTATCATTGTTTTCTTGAATGATAAAGTGTTTTCAGGAACCAACACCTCTTAAACTTCAGGACAGATACAAAATAAAACCAAGACCCTTTAAATTGGAACAGCCTCCTTCATTTCCTTCCTTTAGTTCTTTCTTTTTGCTTGTTTGTTTTTTTCCTTCCTTCTTTCTTTCTTTTTTACTTGTTTTCTTTCTTTCTTTTTTCTTGTTTTCTTTCTTTCCTTCTTTCTTTCTCTCTTTCCTTCCTTTTTTTTCTTTTTTCTTTTCTTCCTTCTTTCTTTCTTTTTTACTTGTTTTCTTTCTTTCTTTCCTTCTTTCTTTCTTTCTTTCTTTCTTGTTTTCTTTCTTTCCTTCTTTCTTTCTCTCTTTCCTTCCTTTTTTTCTTTTTTCTTTTCTTCCTTCTTTCCTTCTTTCTTTCTTTCTTTCTCTTTTACTTGTTTTCTTTCTTTCTTTCTTTCCTTCTTTCTTTCTTTCTTTCTTTCTTTTTTCTTGTTTTCTTTCTTTCCTTCTTTCTTTCTCTCTTTCCTTCCTTTTTTTTCTTTTTTCTTTTCTTTCTTCTTTCTTTCACTAATGTTTAGATCATATTAATTATCTGTCTATATTTCTGAGATGAGGTATTATGTACATTATTTACATTATTCGGACTATTGTCCTCATCTTTGTCGCCATATTTATTACAACATTTTGGCCGTTGTATGCTCTGGCCTTCTTCAGGTGGATGGAATGTCGAACTGAACCCTTTATTTCGCTCACTGGGGTAGACTGTTCTAGTTCCACGTGCCATGTTTTAATGGGTGTCAGTTATCAGTTATCTCTTGGTAATTTCCCTCTGAAATTTCTCCACTGCCTTAACCAGGTATTGAACTCACACTCTTTGGGTCCTGTCACTGGATCTAACTAACGCCTTTATCTACTGTGCCATGTGTCCTCAAGAACCCAATAAGTGTGAGTTCAATACCCAGTTAAGGCAGTGGAGAATTTGGAGCAGGGTATTAACAGGAGATAACTGATAACTGACATGCATTAAAATATGGCATGTGGAACTAGAACAGTCTACCCCAGTGAGCAAAATAAAGGGTTCAGTTTGACATTCCAACCACCTGAAGAAGGCCGGAGCATACAACGGCCAAAACGTTGTAATACATATTGTGGCAAAGATGAGGACAATAGTCCGAATAATGTAAATAATACATATTAATTATATTTTATACAGAATTGATATTCACTAGTTCATTCACTTTTATCAGAAACTATAAAACTATGTACCTATATACGAGAAAATTATATATAAATTTGTGTATATCAAGAAACAGTTTTAAGCAAATCTCTGACAAAATAGAAAAAGCTTCCATATGACATGTTTCATCCTTCAGAACATCATTAGACTTAAATGATTTTTATGTTGTTGTGACTATGATGGAAAGGGAATGATGAGAATTTGAAATTCAAATTTAAAATTTTTTTAAATAATTTTTTAAGTATATCTTGACATAAAGGTGATTTTATTTAATTTTTTGCTTTTTGTTTATGTTTTTATCACTTTTGTTATTAAATGAATTTAAAATTTTGTTATTATCTCTCTCTCTCTCGATATATATATATATATATATATATATATATATATATATATATATATATATATATATATATATATATATATATATATAGGTCGATTGAAGTTTAAAAATAGTAAAATTTACCTTGCTAATCAAACGATTCTCTGTGGCTCAATCAGTTAATGCATGTCAGGCTAAATGACAGTTCTGTATACAATACAAGTTCGATTCCTGTTGAAGAACAAATATTTTCTATGAAAATTTCTCGGACATTCAGGCTGGTAAATGTTATTAATACTGTTTATTATAAAAACAGAGAAGTCTGCTAATACCTTCCCCTGATCATTGTCTTGTGCCTTTCATCTGATTGAAACATTGAAATGGATAAATTCTGTATTTGTTTTTCAAGTTTTTTTTTCTTTGTAGCTGTAACATTTAAATTTCAAATTCCAACATGAACTCAGTCTATACCGAGGTTGAACAAGACTAACAAATTTCAATAGTTGAAATAAGCTTATTCCCCATAGAAGGTGATCTTGGATTTTATTGTGTATTAATTATTTGCTCTGTAATAATAAATACATTGAGTTCTTTTGTGGATCAGTTTTAATATTTCATATTACTAGGATCCACTTGGATTATATACTAACGAATTTGTTATCTTTACCATATATATATATATATATATATATATATATATATATGTATATATATATATATATGTATATCTTTTACATAATTTTGTTAAAACAAAATTATAACAACTCCATCTCTCTTTCCCCCTCCCCCTATCCCTCTCTTTACCGTAAGGCTCACTTGTATACATTTTCGACAATTCATTTCCGTTTTATTAACCATCTAAAGAGGCCAAGTTTTCTGTCACTCCTCCTACTCCAATATAAAACATACTTAAGAGAGATATAAAATTAACCCCTCCCTATACTTTATATTGTCTGGTTAACTACCACTCTCAACCCCCTCTATTAAATTACAAAAATTACACTACCCACCAATTTCTAATCCCATTTTTTTCTCATTTCGTTGTTGGAAGATTTACCTGATGATCCTGAATCCTTAAAAAAGGATTTAGGTGAAATAAATTATCGTAATGGTACATTAAAGTGATTTGTTTTTCATTACATATTAGCTCTGTCCTAACATTGAGCTCTCAGGATTTCATCCTCTTTGGATTTACCAATTCGGTTTACCAAGTTCCTTATAACTTAACTATTTATATATGTATATATATATATATATATATATATATATATATATATATTAGGAAAATTAATGATAAAGTGTAAAAAAAAATTTGCATTCCATTTTTTCTTTAGAATTTCATTGGACTAAAATGACATTTACATTAATGTAACTACAAATGCACACAAGGGGAGGAGATGCTGAAATTTTAAAGTTTAAAAATTAATTTTTTTCTAATCTATGTCTGGTGTATATCATTTATCCAATTTCATTTACTTTCTTTATTTTATGTTAATGTTTTCAGATTGTTGGATGTTTGCTTTTTTTTGTCTGAACCATAAAAGTTTTGGAATGGTTTGCAACATTTTAAAGCAAATTCACTTTAAGATATTTAGAAATTGATGCCTTTTTATTAAGTTTTTTTTTTTAAAATAGTCTAATTTTAAAGTTTTGGAAATGGTGTTGGAAATTATCTTAAACTGATATTAGGAAAATTAACGTCAAAATAAAATAAAATCTCTGAAAAATGTGTTTCATCCTTTAGGTCTTCATTGGACCAAAGTAATGTTTTTGTTGATGTAATTATATATCTGCATGAAAAAGTGAGGTAATATAAAAACACAAGCTATGCTAAAAATTATCCTAGGTAGGAAATGTTGAAAATGTTGGGATGCTAAAAATTTAATTTTTTTCTAATCTGTGTCTGGGGTACATCGTCTACCCAATTTAATTTTGTTTCTTTTTGTTCATGTCTATGTTTTTATCACTTTTGTTATTAAGTATGCCACATTGTAATAAAAGATCTGCGTAGAAAGGCAAAATGTTATACAAGTCTGGATACAAATTTACTGTGGAAGATCTAGAGATTAAAGCACTTTTTGTAGAAAATTGCTTTCTGTCTTAAAGTAGCAGTTTTTAAATTGGAATTATGGTCAGGCTTGTTATGGTGAGAATCTAATGTATTGGGTGTTGCTTTGTAAAATATCCTTTGTCCATATAATCTTTTATTTAAATTCCTTGAGGTTTCTCCTATGTATTCCTCATGTTAATCTTTACAGGTGATAGAGTAAGTTCTGCCTCCAAGTTTTAGCTTATTATTATTTCGTTTTGTATTAATTTAATTTTTTTTCTAATCTGTGTCTGGGGTACATCGTCTATCCAATTCAATTTAGTTTCTTTTTGTTCGTGTCTATGTTTTTATTACTTTTGTTATTAAGTATCCCACATTGTGATAATAGAAGATCTGTTGCAAGAACCAAGACAGAAATTTACTATAGAAACATTTCTATACAATTAAAACACTTCTATACAATTGTGTCTTAGTAAATTGCTTCTTCTTTTAATTAAAGTAGCATTTTTATTTAAATTAAAATGAAGGTCAGACTCATTACAGTGAGCAACTAATGATTTGAATGTATTTTTTGTGAAAAATCCCTTTTGTGTCTATATATGTTTTCTCTCCGATATATTTATGCACACACACATACACACACACCACACACCACAAACACACACACACACACACATATATATATATATATATTAGAATTGGAATTATGACCATAGAGTGCTCATTTTGAGTCAGTTTTAACATATTTCAGATTCTATATTGTGTTAATAGAACTCGCCTGGATTATACCAACGGATTACTACCTATATATATATATATATATATATATATATATATATATAGTGTAACCCGGATATCAGAGACCCGGATATAAGAGAAACCCGGATATAAGAGAGATTTTCTCTGGTCCCAAATTAGAGCCTGTGTTAATGTATATAAAATAGACCAAAGCCGGATATAAGAGAAATCCGGATATAAGATACTCTCTTATATCTGGGTTACACTGTGTATATATATATATATATATATATATATATATATATATATATATATATATATATATATATATATATATATATAGAGAGAGAGAGAGAGAGAGAGAGAGAAAGAGAGAGACAGACAGTGAAGTAATGGATAGGGAAGGGCTTGAATTAAGGAATTGGAGAGCCGTGTTCAAGTTCCACATGAGTTCATTATATTCACTTACATGCAAATACCCTTGGGAAAGGTATGAATGTTTTCTCCTCCCAGGTACGGATAAATAGGAGGGCAGATTGGGTCCTATAGCCTTGGGTGGCAAACGGTCTAGAAGGAGGACAACTCTGAATTCAAAATCTGGGGATGATTGTTTGGTGACCTTTTGGCATGCTGTGCACCAGTTCTTTGTATTCATCACAGCTAAAAAGTGTGGATGGTTCTGCACAAGACTTTACCAATATAATCAAATGATATGTGTGGGTAGTCTGGCTGTTTGCTTCTTAGAACTGAGTTGTTGGACCCACATATGTTGAAAAACAACAAGAGAGTCCTCATATATATATAAACGCACTAGTACTTGGAAATATCAAACTTTTATAAAGCATGCAGTTAAAAAGTGCTCAATACTATGTCAAGCTTATTTTTGAATGAGTTTGGCACCATGCATAATACTCTGTATTCAGTCAATCATGTACCATGTGTGATACACGTGTAGGTGATCATATATCTTTTGATACATGACTGACAAGGCAGATTATTTCCCAGCAGTAGGTTGCCATTTCTTTCTGCAGTAGGCCAGTTGCCATCTAAGGCTATAGAACCCAATCTCTCCTGCTATTTACCCATAGCTGGTGGGTGGGGAGAAGAAGAAGATTCAAACTTTTCTCAAGGGTTTTAGCATGTAAGTGAATGTAATGGATTTAAGTGGAATTCAAACTCGGCTCTCTGATTCCTCAATCCAAGCCACTATCCATTACTCCACCATGCCTCCTGTATTAAAGTCACCAAACTTTCTTATTGCTATAAATCTTAAAATGAACAAAAACAGGATAAAATCAGTTTTATATTTAGAGGTGTGTATGTGTGTATTTGTGTGTATATATGTGTGTGTGTATGTATGTATGCATATATGTATCTCAGTGAGTTATTGGGCACATGGCCAAGTGGTTAGAACATCTGCATTCTGACCTGTGTTCAAATCTCACCATGGTCGATTTATCAGGAAGGTGACTTCCTGATGTTATCAGACTGGAAGTGTTGATCCCAGCATATGGCACCTTTGGAAGGTGCCTGAAAACCATACCACAGGTTGACCCAACCCAAGCTTCATGAGTGAAATTGGGTAGACGAAACCCTTGGGCGCTGTCAATAGTTGTGCTAGCACAAAGTCACAAGTCATTGTGGCTGAGGGCTTGAGTGTGCTGGCCTTGTTCAAATTGTTGATCATGCTAGATAACACGCTCTTTCCCAGAAACTCTAACTAAGGTCTGCTCAGCATAGTTGCAGTATAAACCACGGGTGGGCTCTGTGGGTGCTGAATAAACACAAATGTGCCTGAGCAAGCATCTGCAATAGAGATTGGCTAGCCACCCTAATAGACAGGTATCCTCGAATACAAGTGTCCAACTATATATATATATATATGTATATATATATATATATATATATATATATTTCAAATTTTATGTTGTGTTAATAGGACTCACCTGGATTATACCAACGGATTACTACCTACCTATATATATATATATATATATATATATATATATATATATATATATATATATCACTTCTAGCAGCAAGCAGAAATATTTCTCCTCCCGATGATGGCCATTTCGGCCGAAACTAGTCGAGGAATCTAAATGAAATAATAATAAAAAAATGAAAGAATATAAATCTACAACCCAGTGTGTCTGAAGATTTTAATTTTTTAATATTTTTTTATTGTTCAAAATATATATATATATATATATATATATATACATATATATATATATATATATATATATATATATATATATATATATATATATATGTATGTATATATATATATATATATATATATATATATGCATATATATATATATATATATATATGCATATATATATATATATATATAGATAGATAGATAGATAGATAGAGAGAGAGAGAGAGAGAGACAGAGAAAGAGAGAGAGACCATGAGGTAATGGATAGGGAAGGGCTTGAATTAAGGAATTGGAGAGCTGTGTTCAAGTTCCATTATATTCACTTACATGCAAATACCCTGGGTATTATGACCATATCTCTATCTTTAAAAGGCAGGATGTGTATGTGTGTAACGAATGCACGGCTGCAATTTTCGATGGATTTGCACCAAAATTTACATGCACATGCTTCATGTTAGTGGGAAGGCCAAGACTGACGTTGCATTTCCCAACTCCCATCGATAGTGGAAATAATTGATTTTTTCATGCTTCTATGGCAGTTTTCATGTAGTTTGCGGCCATTTTCTACTGGCCAGAGTGAGAGCCTATAGCTGGCTACCACGAATAGGCAGCATGAGCCAACAGCTGACTGACACGAATGTATGCAAAAAAAATCGATAGCTGCATTCGTCACAAGTGGGAAAAATTAAAATCTTCATGGCACTTTACTCCAATTGGCTCATTCGCTTGCTTAAACTCAACTTTGATTCTGATTCCACAGAACTGGGTTGGGTGTGAAAAAGTATTTGTTGTTAACATTCTTTTTTCATTCGGTTTTTCCAGTTACGAGTCCTTTTTTGAAGCTGATCGTTTTGTATTCATTTTGTTCAGTTCTTTTTTCGTAACAGATTTAATGTTTAGTATAGAGCTTAGAAAAAATTAAAGGCAAGGAAGGGAAAAAATATTTTAAGTCAAGTGATAGCGATTGCTGTATGAGTCATACAATTTTTGAATCAAGCACGGGCAATGCTATGCCATGCTGCTAGTTAGTATATATATATATATATATTTATATATATATATGTGTGTGTGTGTGTGTGAAAAGTGTGTGTATATAAATATATATATATATATATATATATATATATAATTATTTATATATTATATGTGCAGTATTTATTAGAAAGCACTCAATATCAGAGATAGAGCTAACATATTTGGTTGGATTGATGTGAGTTTGTGACCCTGGGTTTCACGCTTTTGCTATCGTCAGTCACAAACGCACATCAATCCAACCAAATATATATATATATATATATATATATATATATATATATATATATATATATACACTAATGACACTTGTGCATTCAAGGCAATCTGATATACCTGCTATCACACCTTTTTGTACTGACGTGTCCATGTATCTGTTAATTTTCAAGAATGTTGTTAGTCATTTTGCCAGTATGTTGAAGAAAACCTTACCTTCTACGTCAAGAAGCAATATTATCCTGAACTGGTTAAAAGTTTAGGAATTCTCTTCTTCTGTTACTCATTTCCAATTTAGTAGTACCTGGTTCCTTTTCCAAATTATTTTTATAATACTCCACAGATGTTTAAGAAGATTTAGACATTTTTTTATATACTATGTAAGTCACTCTGCTGAGTCCTGGGGAAGAACCAGATCTTACAGATTTTACTATTTCTTGAATCTCCTTCCATATTGGTACTTTCTTATTAGATTTTGTTGAAAGAGGTTCGAATGTGCATTAAATTGAGGTTCTGTGGGGGTTGGATAAACACAAATGTGCCTGAGCAAGTGTCTGCAATAGGGATTGGCTAGCTGCTCTAGTAGATGGTTATTCTTGAATATGAGTGACTAGCTATACTATACAGTGAGTAAAATGAAAGATCATTACTTGCAACTTCATGTTGAAAACATTGCCGTGTTTTCTAAGAAAACGGTTATTTCATTTGGTTTCTTTTTTTATGGAAGAGCAAAGAAATTGGTGAACAAATTTTTTATGATTTGACTGTAAGTACCAGAGGAGCCACAGTGTGTTAGTACATTTTATACTATGTTAATAGTTGTGCTGTCAGATGGAACACAAGTCGATATCTGATCAGTATCGGCTGGGTCACTGCAGAGAAAAGGTATGAAGTTGTAAAACCCCAAACCCCTAATGAGCCTTGGCTAAAAACAACACTGATGATGTGCACCAAAGCATCAAACAGATTTATTTTACAAAAATTAAATCCAAATGATATCCATTTGCTGTTCGGGGAGCTGTTTCTGTTGAGCTGATCAACAACGTTCTTGCTGATCATGGACTAAAAGCATTTACTAATGCCAATAAGGTATGCTTATGGGTCAATATTAAGACAGGGACAAGTACTTCTCCTGCATTCTTGAAGATAGAGCAGACAACTGTCACCTTCCATAGACTTTGGAAACATTTCTCCTTCAGGCAGTGGCTCAATAAATTTGCCAAGATTGAAGTTAATCTTTGGTTTAGCAGTATCTTATGGTATTGTGTGAGACTACCGCTAGCACAGCTTATTCTATATTAAATTTACTTATCCCCTATACTTAATTTACTTTATCCAGTCCATACATTGAGGTATTTGATCAAATATTGACCTCTGTCTATATCAGCCACTTTGTCACCGATTTTTCTTATCAATGTAAATTTAAAAGTATCAAACCGAAGCAATTTTTATTATAGTTTTCTTGAATGATAAAGTGTTTTCAGGAACCAACACATCTTAAGTGGTCAATATTGATTAATGCTATCAACTGAATTTTTACGATTGATTCAAATTGCAGTTCATGCTGTACAAGGGCCAGGAGCAACTCGAAGTAGAGGGTTACAGAGTAGGAGGTAAAATTTATGTAGATATGTGGGGAAGATAACAGTTAACCCAAAATTTGAACAGATTAAAATTGTAGTAATCGGGAGAAGCATCCTCTTGGGAGCCAGTTCTACAAAGCAGTAGTTCATGGGAAGAAGCTACTTGAGTAAAACTTACATCTCACTAGTGGGATATGAAGGGAATGAGGGTGGTTCATTACAATGTGCATGGCATAGCAGATCTTAGCTGTGAAGGTATAATTAAGGAATGTAGTTCGTTTGAACACTTTCCATGGAAATAGCGAGCAGCAAGAAGCCTGAAATGGTTTGTCTCTGAGAAAAGGGTTGTAGGGTGAAAAGTAATTCATCACTCACAAGGATGAGGAAATGTTTTTGGACTTTATTTAGACTGGTCTGTTTTGAAAAGTTTTATCGTGAGTCCTAAGGCCAATCCAAATATAATTTTTTTTTGCTTTAAAAGTAAACTTACCTTGTATTAGTAGACATTCTGTGGAAATTTTTTTTACAAGAGATAATTTTTTTTTTTTATTTTACATGGAGGAAATATTTTTTCATGCCAGACATGTTTGGAAAATAAAACGTAGTTCACTTTTTTATTGATTTGTTTTTTTATGGTTACAAACCTTTTGCAGGTTATTTAAAGCCAGAAAACATTTTTTTGATTGCAAGAATTTTTTGCATATAATAATTTATTGATCCAAGTACTACTAATTAACCCATAGTTGGGGAGAGAAATGGTGGATTGATATCAAATGGAACTGAAACTCTGCTCTCCAGTTTCCAATTCTGAGCCATTATCCATTACAACCACCCACACATCTAAACTTATAGCACCTGGCATTCTCAAGCAGTCAACTGTCTAGGTACTGTCAAGGATCAATGTTGCTTAACTTTTGTAACCATACGAAAACTGGTATTTCAATGTGATATGGCCATAAAACTTTAGCTTTTTATAAGTTATTATAGAAATAATTTTTAGTCAAGCATTTTATGAAATTTTATAGAAATATATCCAATCAATTGTTGACTGTAGCTGAAAATGGCTGGTTAACTTTAATGCAAATACTTTCACGGTAACTGCTCCGATGAACAATTTTTGCTAGTTCCCAAATTGCATGAATTTAAACATGCTATTAGGTCAGCATCTTAGCCACACCCTTTCACTGCCAAAATGGTTAAATGTAGCTGTCTCTTCTACTCCAAAATCTTCATATCTGGCACTTCCCATCTGTGGAACTCCCTTCCTCTTATTTGCTTCCCTAATAGCTATAATCTCCAACTATTCAAATGCAATGTCAATCGACATCTCCAGATGCCTTGATCTTTTCTCTGTCCTTCTCTTCATCCTTTCCTCTTTCATGCTTCTTTACTCTTGCTCCCACTCTCTGTAACCCCCTTGTGTGCTAGTGGCACTCCCACCTTGCTTGGGGGTGAAAAGCTAAAAAAAAAAATACAGCAAAATAAAGATTTTTGATAGGGTTTTATGGAATTAATATATAGTCCCATTTTTTATTTGGTTTCATAGAAATAAGATATACCATATATACAAAAATATGAGGTCACGCTACACACAGGTCATTTTTTTGAAGGAGTTAAAATCATACATTTTCGGTGACAAGTTGCACTATACACAGGTAAATTTTTTCTGCAGGAGTTAAAATTTATGCAGAAAAATTCATGTGCTGCACTATACATGAAGTCAGTTTATACACAAGTATATAACGTAACCCAACTTTTTATAAAAAATTTTAAAGCTATAAAATATATTCCAGTTTTTTTATAGGGTTTTATAGACATAAAATATAGTCCAGATTATTATGGGATTTTTTAGAAATAAAGTATGGTCTATTTTCAAACAGACAGAGACAGTTGCATTTACAGGCAAGAGTATACATGAACAAATATGGTTGTTATTCTCCGTATAGATAAAGAAAAACATTCTAAATTTTATTTACTATTGTTCATAACAGATCGATTTTGATATATGTACATTGTTTTTCTAAACTTCCTTTGAAAGTTTATGTGAAAAAGACTTTGTTATCTATGAATATTTATTAGAAATTAAACATTATATTGATTGGTTCATTTTTATGGATTATCAACCCTTTGCAGTTTATTTAAAACCAGAAAATATGTATTTTTTTTTGGTTTTTTTTTTGGAGACAATGATGGCTTAGTGATATAAATCCTACTAATTAGTCCATAGCTAGGGGAGAAAAGGTGAATTCCTACCTTTCCCAACAGGATTTGGAATTGCTTGTCATGTGGGATGATGTCTCCCTACCATTCCAAGGGTAAAATGTATAGGAAGTAAAAGATATCAGATTGTCTAAAAACATTTTTTTAAGAAAAGGTATCTGCTTGTGTAGCTGTGTGAGCATGGCATATTATATGTAGATATCAGCAGAGTCATCAGCTTCCTTAGCATCATTAATCTCTTATAGATCATTTCATTTTGTCTTATCCACTTTTAACATTGTAGATATTAGCACGTGAAATGAATAATAGTTGTTAAATATATTTAAACAAAATCCATAAAACATTTTCTTTTATCATTTCACCCCAAGCAAGGGGATAATGCCACTAAGACACAAAGTCTTGCTTACCAATTAGCATCTCCATTTCTGGATCCAATCCAAAATTGGTCATCAGGAGAAACCATAACAACCAGTTTCGTCAACTTTTCCCTCTATTTCATCCTGCTATGGTGAGGCCCCTTCATTGTGGAGGTTACTTTTGGATCAGTGCTAACTGGTCTTTCCTGCTATCAATTGTTCTCCAACCAACTGTCTTCATCACGCTTTAACCAGATGAAGAACAATGCTTTTTTCACAGTCTCCTGAAGATGTCTAGTTGAGCTTTGAGAGGTTTTTCTTCAAATGTGGCCTCTTTCTTTTCAAAGTAGGGCCCCTCTATTGTGGAAGCTTCTTTTGTATTGGTGCTAACTGGTCTTTCCTGCTATCAATTGACCAGATGAAGAACAATGCTTTTTGTACTGTCTCCTGAAGATCTGCTACAATGCTTTTTATCTCCATGTTGTTTAGCCAAATAGTCTTCTGAGTACTCTGGCAACATCTTTCCAACAAAACTATGGCATCCCACAGCTAGATGGTAGAATTCAATCTTACATCCACATTCTTCATATTTGTCTATCAGGTCTTCATATCTCTCAAATTTTCTTTGCTCTGCATGTTCCTGCTTATCAATCTTTTGCAGGTTATATAAACAACACTTACACAGAAATTATACACATGGATGCTGCTTGACAAGTCAAATGCATGTGAAGCCTGCTTAACCAATGAGAATCAAACAATACAAAAATAAAAATGCCAGAATTATTTTTTTATATCTCATTCTCTGATAAAGCTTTAATAAAATCAAATCATATAAAAGATCCATAAATAATCCCTTAGATATCCTTAAGCAATAACAATCTATAAATAATATGTTAAACCAATGATTTCCAACATAGGGTGTATGCCCCACTGGTGGGGTATGGTAATATTTTGATGGGGCATACATAGGATATGCACCTTTCGGCTTACTATACCAACGTGAGCTTAAATTTCATTTTGCATTATTATTTCATGATTAAAATGATGAAAGTATATTACAGAATAAGCTTTCATTCAAATATTTTATATTTCTGCCTTTCAATTCTCTATTATATGTTTTGAAACTATATATATATATATATATATATATATATATATATATATATATATATATATTTAACTGTCTTT
>OZ010590.1:8611883-8656883 GCA_963932145.1 Acanthosepion lycidas
ATAAAAAGAAATAGATAGATGTAACCATAAGTTCTATGCTAAAATTTTCTTCTCTCACACTTCTTGCTTGTGGAACACTTTTCCAGCCTCTTGCTTCCCAGTCAATTTTTTTTTCAAAAATTTAAATGCAGTGTTAATGATTATCACTTCTATTCTTAGTATCCATTCTTCTATTGTCCTCCATCCATAATAATGTTCTTCTTCTCATTTTCATTCACACTCAGTAAGCCCTCTTGGGTCTTAGTTACTTTATTGCCTTTCATGGGGTAAAATAGTTTTAAAAAAAGATTTGCTACAAAAGCAAAATATTAATCTTCTAACCAATCTTTAGCCATAACCTGTTGCTGCCACATGTTTTGTAATGGTAATATTTGCCATTTCCTTATAAGGAAACATTCAGCATTCATTGACTGAACAGCCAGTGCTTTTTTTCTTTTTTTCACAGTGAGGGTCACCCTGTACAGGGAGCCACACAAGGTAGAGGGTTACAGAGTAAGAGATGCAGTACTTCACTCTCTGGCCATCAGGCTGTGATCAAATTACATTTTTATCTCTCGATTATGTTTCTGTCTTCAGATAGAATACAACAAATAAACGAGAGATGCCTAGTCCTGGGGATTCTAGTCATGTGACAGAACATCTGTCATTGTGCTAAAGAGATCGTTCAGCATTCACTGCCATATAGGAGCATTAAATATTAAGTAATAGTTCAGTACTGTTTTCTTTTCTTCTAACAAAGCTTGGTTTTTGAAAGGCATCTTCTTTATCCTCTGTTAAAACAATTCCCAGATTCCTTTCTTCTTGCTTTCCTTTACTTCTGTAGAGGGTTTTAGTAGTTTTCTTTACATATCAGCTATCAACACAACTCCTAGTTGGACTACAAGCAGTAGCAAACAAAATTTGCACATGTAAATGATGTGTCATCATCAGGGCCAGCTCAGGGTACTGGCAACTCGTGCAGTCATCCGAGGCACCATCATGCCACATTGTCATATGTTTGGGATCTTCCAAAACTAAAGCTTATAAATACATACTTGCAGTCATACATGACTCAAGACAGATTAAATTCTTTAGCTATTTTGTCAATAGATAATGATTTTGCAAAGAAGATAGTTGTAAAAGATGCCATGAAAAGATCTGCGGGTCTAAAGGCTAGAAAAAAAGTTTTAGGTAGGATAATGAATGTTTTCTTTAGCTTTTATTAAATTGTATTTTGTAATAAACTCGTTATTCTACATTTTCAGTTTTTCTCCTTGTGAAAATTGAAAAAAATTATACTTGTAAGGACGTCTAAGTTCAGTTTACCTGTGGTGCCAGCAATCCGAGGGTCATCAATGGTCATTATAAGTTGAAAGAAATGGGATTGGTTTTAACAAGGTGATATTTTCATGTTTTTTATATGACATAGGAGTGAAGAAGAGAAAATATACAGGTATCCATGTAAAAGAAAGAAGAAATTAAAAGTTAACAATTGTGTTGGTAATGCACTCACACAGGTGTATGTGTTCCAAGTTTCAGTCACTAAGTGGAAAGATATCCCAGTTTGAGTTACTTCTACAGCATGTGAGAAAAAAAAGGAAAGAAAGAGAAATAAAATGGGTTTTCCTGGTTTTATAGCTGTTTAACAACACCATCTAATTGTTATGGTCCAAGTTCCTTTGTACCACGGTGATGGTCCAAGATTAGAACCAATGAAAGAATAACACGAACACAGGTATGGAATACAAAGATATATTACAACAGAAATATAATACAAAGAAGTAGAAGTATTAGTAATGACTATCAAATTTGGTTAGAGTGAATTATGTTGTCTCAACAAGTATCACTATTCCAATGTCCTTACAATATGCTCTCAATTATCTCTCCTCGTCTTACAATCTGCCCCATACCTCTTGAGAGGCGCAGTATTTATAATGTCAGGAATAGTCCATTATTATTATGGGTAAGTTCCCATAACACTAATGATGTCTTGGTGAACCTTTGTGGATACCCACAATACAAAGGGGAACACAGGTTCAATCCCTGCTGAAGGACATATTTTACTTAGTTTTCTCACATATGCAGGTCATAAGACCTATTACACACTGTTTAATAAATAAATCAAAAAGAGGTGTATATTTCAAATAAGATGTATTCCTGGTATCCTGACTACATGAATTTAAGTATGCTACTAGACTGGCATGTAGGTCCCACTCTTTTACTGTTGAAATTGGCTAAATGTAACAACCACTTTTACTTGAACAGTTTCTTTTCTCTCACTTTTCACCTGTGGAACTCTCTTCCACTTATATGCTTCCCTGATAACTACAATCTTCAAAAGTTTAAACGCAATGTCAATCACTATATACTGTCTTCTTGAATCCCATTCATCATTTGTCCTTTTCTCAATCCTGCCTATTCTGAATTATATGAGTCTTCATCCTAGTCATCTCTTTCACTTTCATGCCCTGTAACATCTTGCATACTAGTGACATTACTGCTTTGTTTTGCTGAAATGATTTTAAAAAATCCACTAAAATATTGTTTGAAGTAATATATATATGTATATATATATATTTTTTTTTTCATAGTATATGTGTTTGTGCATGTGTGTGTTGTGTGTGTGTGTGTTTGTGCATTTGTGTGTATGCACCCTCTGGGTGATATGAGCGTCTGTCTAGAATGTTGTGGTTATTTGTCAGTTTCATCATTTTTTCATTGGGTACTCATTCCCTATTGTTTTTTATGTTTTCTATTTTTCCTCTTTTTTTTCAATTGTAGCCATTTTGATTTACAGTTTTTCAGTTGTTACACACCCGTATATGTACACATACATAAATACATATATATATATATAATATTATCTATCTATCTATCTATCTATCTATCTATCTATATATATATATATATATATATAGATAGATAGATAGATAGATAGATAATATTAGTGGTCAATATATATATATATATATATATATATATATATATATAAATTCCAAAGAGGATAGAATCCAGGCAAAACTCAATGTCCAGGACAGAGTAAGAATATAATATAAAAGGTTCAAACACTAATATTCCATGGTTATAATTTATTACATTGGAATTGGAATCACAATCCAATTCATCAAATGTACAAATTCAATATTTTTGAATTTATAGGTCTAATGAATTGGAACATGATTACAATTCTAATGTAATAAACCATGGAAGATTAGTGTTTGAGTCTTTTATATTATATTATATATATATATATATATATATATATATATATATATATATATATAATATCAATATTTTTGAATATGTAGGTCTGATGAATTGGATCATGATTACGATTCTAATGTA
This sequence comes from Acanthosepion lycidas, assembly GCA_963932145.1. NCBI lineage: Eukaryota > Metazoa > Mollusca > Cephalopoda > Sepiida > Sepiidae > Acanthosepion > Acanthosepion lycidas. The sequence continues at coordinate 8,615,208 of OZ010590.1, forward strand.
ATAAATTCTAACCATGGAATATTACTGTTTGAGCCTTTTATATTATATATATATATATATATATATATATATATATATATATATTTTTATATATATATACATATATATATATATATATATATATATATATATATATATGTGTGTGTGTGTGTGTTACAGTTTTTCAGATATCTACTGTTGTTATACACATGCACATACACACATGCATACATACATATATATTATAGTTGTGTGTGTTACAACAGCAGATATTGGAAAAACTGTAAGTCAAAATGGCTACAATTGAAAAAAAAAAGAGGAAAAATACAAAACATAAAAAAGCAATGAGGAATGAGTATCAAGTGAAAAAATGATGAAAGTGACAAATAACCACAACATTCTAGACATACATTCATATGGGTCAATGGCTGCATACAAGCAAATGCACACAAACACACACATACACATGCACACACACATATACTATGAAAAAAGCAAAAAACTTGCACCACTGAAAGTGCATATAAAAAAGCAAACTCAAGAAGTATAAGCAATCAATTGCTGATACCCTCTGCCAAGTAGAGTGAGTGATTCCTGGTGGGTTTGGCTACAAAACTCTGGATTTGGGATGCTTAAAGTTACATCTATCAACTTTAATTTATACAGTGGCTATAAGTTTTTAACCACCCTTGATTACAGAAATTTTGGCTTGTTTAATAACATCACTTCTTTTTTTCAGACATTACTGTGTTAGTATCAAGGTACTCTCATCTATGAACAATAGTTGACTTATATCTTGCGATGAAAGTTCGTGGAAGCAAGGAAATTGGTGAATTTCAATGAGGGCAAATAATAGGATGGCATCAGTGTTGCAAGTCAAATAGAGAAATTGCTAGGTTTTTCCTGGTTAATCATCAAACAGTTAATAATATTGTCAAGAAATTTGATGAAGAAGGCAATTGTCATGTGGAGCAACATTCATGAAGACCAAGCATTGTAACTGAGTGAACGAAAAGTGCGCTGAATAGGGAAGTCATCAGAAACCGTCATCAGAGCATCAAAGATGTCAACAGCATGGAAATGTCACCATATGTGATGAGAAAGACTGTGAAAGAGCTAGGCTATCAAAGAAGTGTTGCAAGAAAGAAGCCCTTGATTTCAGAGGTTAACAGGAAACTTCATATGGACTGGGTGAGAGAATTTGAGAGCAAAGATTATGAATTTTGGCAGTCTGTAATTTGGTCAGATGAAAGTAAATTCTGCTAGTATTCTAATTCAAGATAGGTTTATATTTGGAGACATCCGAATGAAACTTGGAACACTGTCTGCAGGCAACTGTGAAACATGGAGGGATTGGAGTAATGGTGTCGGGCGCTGTCTGGTTTGGAGGGAAATCTCAGCTGATTCTTGTTGATGAGCAGTCGAATGGTCTAAAATTCTGTCAAATATTAGAGAATGGACTACTCCCACTATTTGAAACCAATCAGATTGACAAGAATGTCTACCTTACCTTTTTCAAGAAGATGGAGCTCCATATCATACGAGCAAAGTAGCAAAAGCCTGGAAGTAATTGCAAGGAATCAAGTCACTGCTATGGGTAACCCAAAATGCTGACATGAATTCAATAGAGCATGTTTAGGAGCACCTTGACTGAAGTCTTTGAGAGCATGCAACCAAAATCATGTCAGTGGCAACCCTCAAAGAAACATTGCTAAAGGAGTGGCAAAATATGGCTCCGACAAATATTGATAACTTGATTAAATCCATGAAAAATTGAATACAAACACTGAAACTAGCAAACGGAAGAATACTAATCCATACTAATTCCAAATACTGTTTGTTTATGTTGAATAAGGATTACATGATTAAATTTTGAAATTGGATGTAATTTATTTCTCGTGGCTAAAAACTTTTCTTAGGCCACTGCATTAATTCTCTCTCTCTCTCTCTCTCTCTGTATATATATATATATATATATATATATATATATATATATATATATCATGATAATAAGAAGACAAAAACTTTAATTATCCATTTCGATTATAATTTATTTCAGTGAACGCCATGGTGTTCAACTCTTCAGACTGAAATCTCCTCTGCAATTGGAGAAAATACATCAGGCAGACACATTAGATTGAGAGAGAATGGATGGGTAAAGAATTAGTGGTTGGTAGTAGTCAGCAGTTTACTATTTTTAGGCAGGGCAAACCAGATTGATTCAAATTAATTTAATGAAAGAGATCTTAATTCAAATACCGGTTGGTATTAATATAGTAATACATAAGCATTTGTTTTTTTAGGCTGAAGTCTAATAGTCAGTGGAGATATTATGTAGAAGAGAATGTTCTGTGAAGGGTGGGAGGGACAGGGGGTTTGTGGGGAAGAAGAGGTTGAGAAAGAAAGGGCGGGGTAATAGTAGCTTCAACAGATTGACTGGCTTAGATTTTTCTTAATTTTTGGAACTATGTAAATTGGTTTATACAGTGGGTTGACTCATTATATATATATATATATATATATATATATATATAGTGATTTTCATTTCTTTTCAGAAGGATGTCCATGGACACATAGGTGACTCAAAATTCTTGTATCACTTCTGTAACCTTTTCTGCATATCTGGTAGTCACTGGATTTGTGTATAGTCTTAAAGTTTATCTTGTCTTTGATATAAATTCTGTGTAGGTCATTGTGATTGATCAACAAGGTAAACTTCTTGGGATTGTTTGCCATCATGAGATCTTAGATGATTAAGCAGGTCCCGCTTTGGAAAAAAAGATCCGAGCACAGGTGGTACAGGCTGAAGATTATCAAGGATTGAGGTCATATTCTGCTTCCTAAGAGCCTGTTTCAAAATTGCATGTTCAACCCTCTTTTCCTCGAATTCTTTGCAGCCATTGATTACCATTTTCCCTTCCACACAGATCGATTTTCTGTCAACATTTCCCAGCTCCCAGCATCAATACCAAGAGTTTTATATAAGATTGTTTTTTAACAACATCTTTGAATATTTTTATTAGTTTGTGCTTCGGACGTTTACCTAATGATAGCTCTCCTTAAAATATCTGTTTATGTAATGTGTCAATTCTCATTCCAGTAAAGGGGTATTGCCTATCACATTTAGAGCTTTTAGATACATATATATATATATATATATATATATATATATATATATATATATATATATATATAATATATATATATATATATATATATATATATATAATATATATATATATATATATAATATATATATATATATATAATATATATATATATATATATATATATATATAATATATATATATATATATATATATATATATATATATATATATATATATATATATATATATATATATATATATATAAAGAAGTATTGGATTTTTATTTATTAATCCAACATATTTATCACTTCAAATGTTATTTTTAATCAATATACATATTTAAGTACACGGTCCATTCATTTTATTTTTAAAAAGTATTTTAATTTCATCTACCAGCTTGAATATTCAAGGAATCTTTTTAAAGAAAAATGTGTCCTCTAGCAGGAATCAAACCTGTGAAGTGTGCATTTTTGTTTAATAAGATTTCTTGAATATTAAGACTGGTAGACAAATTAAAATACTCTTTAAAAAATAAATGGTGCATCTACCTAAATATGGGTATCCACTAAAAATAATGCTTAAAATTATATATATATATATATATATATATATATATATATATATATATATATATATATATATATATATATATCCATGATAATGGATAGCAACCCGGGTTGAGGAATCAGAGAAGTGAGTTCAAATTCCGGCTGTGTTCATTAAATTCACTTAGGGGGGTTAATACGCTTGGGAAAATTATGAATCCAACTCTTCCTTCTGGTTATGGGAAAATAGCAGGTCAGATTGGGCAACCACCCTAGAAGAAGGAAAATTTTGAATTTAAATCAGCCTGGAGAGGTTTCGGGATCAATCAGGCTGTCTTGTCCAAGACTTTCTACTGCTGCTATGGCTGCAGTAGATGTGGTGCCCCTACAACCCTAAGAGTTATGAGGTTTGTGATATATATATATATATATATATATATATATATATATATTAGCAGCATGGTCCAGCGTTGCCCGAGCTTGATTCAAAAATCATACGATTCATAGAGCAATCGCTATCACTTGACTTAAAATATTTTTGCCCTTCCTTGCCTTTAAAGGAGTGCCCTTTGCTGTGCTGATGTTGCTACATGCCTTACTTCTTGCCTATCTCACACTGCAAATTTTTTCTAAGCTCTATACTAAACATTAAATCTGTTACGAAAAAAGAACTAAACAAAATGAACACAAAACGATCAGCTTTAAAAAAGGACTCGTAACTGAAAAAACCAAATGAAAAAAGAATGTTAACAACAAATACTTTTTCACACCCAACCCAGTTCTGCAGAATCAGAATCAACGTTGAGTTTAAGCAAGCAAATGAGCCAATTGGAGTAAAGTGCCATGCAGATTTAAATTTTTCCCACTTGTGACGAATGCAGCTATCGATTTTTTTTTGCATGCTAGCATGCTAGTTAACATTCGTGTCAGTCAGCTGTTGGCTCTCACACCAGCCAATAGAATTTTCCTGCCTATTCATGGCAGCCAGCTATAGGCTCTCACTCTGGTCAGTAGAAAATGGCCGCAAACTACAAGAAAATTGCTGTAGAAGCATGAAAAAATTGATTATTTCCACTATCGATGAGAGCTGAGAAATGCAAAGTCTGTCTTGGCCTTCCCGCTAACTTGGAGCATGTGCATGTAAATTTTGGTGCAAATCCATCGATAATTGCAGCCGTGCATTCGTTACACACACACATGTGCATCCTGCCTTTTATATATATATATATATATATATATATATATATATATATATATATATGGTGTAGAAGTATACAAGCTTATATGCATAAACATAATCAATAAACTAACAAATATTATTAAAAAAAGATATAGGTCTATATAGGGACTACCATGTATAATTCTAAGAAACTGCAATGGTAGAACTACAGGAAAATAAGACAAAAAATAATAAAACCTCTAAAAATAGATATAAAATCCAATCAAAAAATCGTTAGTTTCTTAGATATAACATTCAACCTAAATAACAAAGCCTAGAAACCATACAGAAAACCAAACAACCAATATATATTAGCAAACATTCTAAGCACCCCACTAATATATTCAAACAATCTATAAGTAAAAGAATTTCAACAAATTCTAGTAGCCTAAAAATATTCAATGAAAACAAAAAACATATGAATCAGCCCCAGCAAACAGCAGATATTCAAACAAACTACACACTGTCTGAAGCTATTAAGCAAATCATATGAACTTCAATAATTCAAGTTTGGTTTGAAAAAAGTTGTCAAATTTTAAACGATCAATTTAGAATTCAAAACAAAGCCTGTGTTAAAATTTTAGGTAGTATCAATATGTTTTATTGAAGTTATTTTGATGTATTCTAAAAAACGGCCATCTAAAGTTATTAGGCAAAACCAAATAATCACATTTTACTTCAATAAAAAGTTAATAAAATCATCAAAAATTGATCAACACGTATAAGAGAACAAATAAGAAAACACATATGATAAGTCCTTGAATCCTTTACATTCTAATATAGTGACTCTTCTTAATAATAGCCTGTAATCTATTATCCATTGATTTTGTTAATCTTTTTTTTACTTCAGTCGGTTCAATTTCCTACATGGTAATTTTAATTGCTTTCCATAGATCTGTTTTTCTGTTATATTGTTTGCCACCTTCATATAATTTCGTCTTCACAATTGACCATAGATTTTCAATGGGATTCAGATCACGACTTGATGGCGGCAATTCCATTATCTTCTCTCCTGTAAATATTTTATGCTCAAAGAATTCATGGGTAAGCTTAGATACAAGACTGGGATTTGTACCATGCAAAGAAAGTCATGTTCATAAAATCGCAATAGTTAGTAGTGTTCAGTTTAGCTCCTTCATCAACTCTGAATGGTCAAATAAAGGTTTGGTCGATTATTCCAGCCCATAGCATAACACTGCTGCTTTCTTGTTGCCTTCTTTTAGCCACAGGCATATCTGAATTGGATGAAATCCATCCTTTGTGCCATCCATCAGTTCCATCAAACGTCCGTGAAAATTACTTTAGAAAAGTCAATTTTTTTTTTTTATTTCTTGACCACTTTTGATGCTTTAAAATATTTGCTTTCATATGAGGAGACTGCCTAGGAGGTTTTTTTACAGATTGCAATTCACAAATTATTCTACACCTTTTGTCCTTCTTGATTCACTCAATTCCAGCCTTTTCAAAGTCCTGGTCAAATGTGTTTGTTTCGTTATAACTCGCTTTAGTTTACGTTCATCTTAAAGAAACAAGTTCTTAAAGCTTTTTCTTTTGCTTTGAGTTCTCAACATATTTCCACCAGCCTTCTTTATCGTACTATGATTCCTGCAAAGCACTTTTGAAATAGATTGATAGATAGATAGAAAGAGACTTAGATAGATAGATAGATAGATAGATAGATAGATAAAGTGACTTAGTTATAAAGTGACTGGGATAGATAGATAGATAGATAGATAGATAGATAGATAGCAACTGAGATAGACAGATAGATAGATGGAACTGCAATAGTTAGAACTGTTCAATTTAAATTGAAATTACTTTAGAAAAGTCAATTTTCATGGGTTTCTTGGTTCAATTTTGATGCTTTAAAATATTTGCTTTAGAGAGAGGAGTTTTTCTTGGAGATGTTTTTACAGATCCCAATTCACAAAGTATTCTAGACCTTTTGTCCTTCTTGACTCCCTTAATTCTAGCCTTTTCAAGGATGTGAGCACTGACCAAGACTGGTTGTTTCATTATAATTCACTTTAGTTTGCGTTCATCTTGAGGAAGCAAGTTCTTAAAGTCTTTTCCCTTGCTTTGAGTTTTCAACTTACTTATATTTTCAACAGCCTTCTTTACCATTCAAAGATCTCTGCAAAACTCCTTTGATGTCTTCAATGTGAACATTCCCTCACTCAATAACTTTCTTATTTTAGTTTTCAGCAGTTGTTAGATCCTTCTCTTCCGCCATGTTTCAACATATATTATGGACAAAAATAAAATTTATTTGATTTCAGATGTCTTAAGCTAATATTAATTTAATCTGCATTTGTCAGTTCATTTTTGTAAATTCCAAATATCTCAAAAACTAACCATAAAAAATTTCGGGAAAATTTAGGTAAATATTTTACTAAGGTTGAAAATAGATGAGTTTAAATTTGACAAATATTCGTTCATAACTTTGTGGGGTTATTGAGGTTTATTTGATTTGCATAATAACTTCAGACAGGCTGTAGAATACAAAAACAAAAACAATTCAAACAAAAACAACAAAAAAGGAACATAATTTGGTTCAACCAAAATTATCAACAAAAATACAATCAAAATTAGTTATAGCTACATGGATAGCATGGAGAAAATTATAATTAAGCTCAATAAAACAATACTCAACAAAACAATAACAATTACAACAACAATAGCAATAACATGCAGCAAAATAACACCATTAAATGTAACTGCAGAAACACAGAAAATGTTTAACCAATAACATAATACACAAAGCTATCATAACTAATAACATTAATACAGATGAAAAAAATTACTTAGGCACCACATAAGCAGCAGAGACAAAAAAAAAACTTTTAAAGAAAGATATTATAACCACAAAATGTCATTTGAAAGAACAAATACACAAACAATGCAACCCTATCAAAATATAAAAGCATAAAAAAAAACAATATCCTCACCAAAACCAAATGGAAAATTAAAAAAAGAACAGTATTGACAGTAAAAATTGCAAACTATACTTAGAGAAAAACTTACTTTTAAAAAACAAAATAAAGTCTTAAACAAGAAAACTGAAATAATAGGTAAATGTAGGCATATAAATACTTTGCCATCTAAGCAATAATTAAAAATAAATAAATATAAATAAAATAAATAAATATAATTATATTATTAGTTAAACATTGTTAAGTCGGCAATTTTCTTAAGTTATGAGTTCAATACCTGACCACAGCAGAGGTGAACAGAAAAAAGCTTGGAAAGTTGAATTACTAAAGGGAAATAACTTAAACTGAGATATCCAGAAAAGGCATGATACATGGAACTAGAACAATCTACCCCACTGGATGAAATAAAGAGTTTGGTTTTAAATTTTCTACATATATCACCTGAAGAAGGCTGGAGAATACAATGGCTAGAACATTGTGAATATGACAATAAAGATGAGGACAACAGTCTGAACAATGTAAATAGTGTAAATATTTACAATACGACATTTCAGAAATATGGACAGATATCTGTATTGTATATAATATATGTACTTGCATTTTTCTTAGTGATGTTTTACAAGCATCTGTTTTTAGATTTAGATTTTTAAGCAACACAGCAAAAACTTGTTTACATGTCTGCATTTTGAGATAAGATTTGATCTTTTATTTAGTAATTTGTATTGTTCTGGGAAGGTGATTATAACTATTTTTTTTGTTTACAGTTTTTAGTGCTATTTTTGTAGCTTAGTACTGTTTTTCTTATTTTCCATAACATGTTTCGTGTATTTTCTCCTTTGTTTTCAATATAGAACTAGAACAATCATAAGAAATATAATACATTGATACATATCAACAAATGACAAAAATAAACAACTAAAACTTATAATTTATTACAAAACATTAAAAACCATCAATATAATAATCACCAAGAACATTGGAAATTAAAACACCAACAAACTAGTGCTGTCTATAAATTGCTCAATTGGAAAATTCTCCTCTAATAACAATTCAAATAGAAGCATTTTCTACATTTTCTTGCTGTCTAACATGCTACTTATCTAACATGTCGCGTTGCATCAATTGGTCTGAAGAAACGTTGCATCGGCACCCAAATAGTTATGGCTAAACAGCCGATGCAGAATTTTTTTATGGCTGTACAGGCCGACACAGGGGTAATAGTCTCAATTGAAATAAATGCACATGAAGATGCTCTGCCCTGATGTTCTTTTCCCATCAAGCACTATTCTCCCCAGTGGCAAGCCTTCATTTCTTCTCTCCTCACTTCCACGCCTCAGTGTAAATCACATCTCCAGCCTGAATTATTATTTGCCAACACACAAAATGCAATAAAATTCAACACGCAATATTTAAAAAAATTCAATTTATGACATAAACAACAAAAGTTTTTAAAAATTAATTATGTTAGTAAAAAGGCACTTGGATGAGGGAAGTTTTATTTACCAATGCCAATTGAAAATCAAAAAGTTATTAGAAATTTCGAAAAAATAAATTTTAAAAAATCAATACAGACCTTTCATTAGTTTTTAATCAAATGTACATAAAAGAAAAAAATGCAGCCTAAATACAACCAATAGATTTTCTAATTGAAATGTGTAAAGACTGCGCTAAGAATGTTAGTTCATTATGTCATACTGGACAATTTTTCTCACTCACTTGTACCTATGTAAGTCTGCTATGCATTGAATATTGTTGACACATCTAGTTTGGTGCTTCTGCTATAGATCTAGATGTTGTGAGCAAAGTCCAAAGAAAAATCTGTAATACTGTCATTTTTGAGTTGTTCCATATTTGGTCTCAAGCACTTAACCACCTCATAACATAGCTTTGCTGTGCCTTTTCTATATTTTTCATGACAATTGTTTTGATGAGTTTTCCTTTTGGGTACCTTGACATCATGAATTTAAGCGCAATACTAGATGGGCAACTAGATTTCACCATTTTACTGTTGAAATTGTTAAACATAACTGTAAGTTCTGTTCTAATAGTTTCTTCTTTTCTTGCTCTTCTCACCTGTAGAAATCCCTTCTGATTTCTTGCTTCCCTGCCAACTACAATCTTCAACAACTTAAATCCAGTGACAATCATTATTTTCTGTTCTCTTGAATCCTGTTCTTTTTATTGTCTGTGGGAAAATTAATTAGATTTGATAAATAAAATTATAATAATGAGTAATTAAAAAAATGAAAGACATTTTCCCATGATGTTAAGAGTAAAGGAACCATTTTGTTTCATGTAACGTTGTTAGGTGTTGTTGTTGAAACCTATGAAAAGGCAAACATTTCCTGCCTCACTCTCTTTCTCCTTTTGTTCTTCAAGATGTGAACTACGTGGTAATTATGTTCTTATTAGGAATATTTTCTCCGGTCCACTGACGACTGAGCTCTTTACCCACTTTCTGACACATGGCACTTACATCTGTCTTCCCAGGAAGCAGGTCAAGCTTTCTCTGTGGCTTTGAACTTGATCATAGTAATGATATTTTAGCATCACGTTACCACTTTCTTATTAATGTTTGAATTTTATTCAGCTTCACACAGATTTTCAGGAAATGTCAACACACAAGTGGGCATCGCAATCCACCCACGTACAAATATTTTTCCAGCATGTGACCAAGTCAAGTTTCCCGCCAATTTTCTGTGATCCTATCATGTGATTACATCAATTATAAATAGCATACACAATCTTGCTTCTCTCTCTCTCTTCTGTTCCCTTTTCCTGTGGAAATGTAGTCGTAAAAAGATTCTCGTCTCAACCATGTGCGGTCAGATGTTAAAAGCATATTCATGCATGTACGTACATACAAAATTTTCAAAACTACATTACAAACAAGCAACAAGAACTTTTCTCTTTGAAATACTCTTTTAAAGCTACAGTTTATTCAGCATTTCTCAGCTTTATAATTCATTCAACTTTTGTGAGCTCAGATAAAAAAATTAAATCAGTCAAAGGGACATAACACCAACACAGAAGTAAACTCTATGCATGTACATCATTTACACAAAAATAAATATAAATGATTTTTGTCATAAAACCTTTTGTTCCTTCTTGTATTTCATGTTCTGTGGTATTTTACATTAAATATAAATTTTGTGGTCATGTTATTCATGCAGCAATAAACAGACATCTACAAATGGAAAATAAAATTAGACATCCCATAATGATCTTTAAATATCCCAATAGTAAAGTAAGTAAAAACTTTCCTTTGGTTGTTTCAACTCTGCACAAAGCTGATTTGAGCTCAACCATTTTCACTGTTGTTATCCTAACTTCTGAACGAAAAATAAAACGGACATATCCAAGAGACATTTGAAACTTTGCTTCACAACAGTCACCATAAAAGGAATAAACGTCTGTAGCAGAAACTGAAGTTTTTGTATGTTTCTATGATTTTTGTTTACATATTGAAAACACACCTTCACCTAAAATACACTCAATCTGTTAAACACCATGTCTTCTCTTGTCAATAATATTTTCTCACTCTCAGTAAGCCCTTGAATGATAGCAGCTTTATTAATTTGCTCAGAATGAAAGTATTTTTAAAAAAATCAAACATACACATGCACACATAGCAGGTTTCAATTTTTCTGTTTAAATTGCTAAATATAAACTATGTTAGTTCTATTCTAATAGTTTTTTCTATCAAATTTCTTACCATTGGAATTCTCTTAAAGTTTTCTTTCACTCTTAGAACACCTTTGAATCTAAATATGGCTTCACCACATTGATTGGAATGAAATTATTAAAAAAAAATTCTGACATAAATTTGCATATGTTAGAATTGGAAACGTGACCAAACCCTTCACAGCTTAAATCAGTTTATTAATATTCACATCCTTCAATTGATTTCAATAATTGTCAAGAATATATAGTGGCATGGACTTAGTGGTTAGATTATTTACCTGCGCCAAAAAGATTAATGGAGGATGATAATAACAAGGAAACGTGGGTAATTTTAACAAAATAATATCAGGAATTTATTTACAAATTTATATGCTTGAAGTTGTGTCAGTAGCTTGCCGCAGGAAAATAAATCAAGAATTTTTAAAGTCTGCAGTTTTAAAAAATTGTCATGAAGAGGAAATGTTCATATAACAGATTAAATGATCTGAAACAAAATAACATTCTAAAGTGTTTAAAACAAAGCTAAGAGGGTTTGTTGCTCACCAAATGGACATATGGTCTGCATATATTTAAAGAGAGATAGTTTGAAATACTTATCGTTCTTGAATTGTTGAGAGAAAATTCTTTGTAGTGTTTTCTGCTTGGTTAAAAGCCAATAATATAATTGGTGAGGAATTCTACACTGGCAAAAACTTGAATACTAGTTGCAAGGAACTGAAACAAAACACTTCACATGACTTCAGACATGTAGTGGACCCCCTGAAGGGGGTGCAATATAATATGGCCTGTGCCCCCCAATAAAGTATCAGTCACAAGAGGCTTGCCAACATTCTGAATTAAAGACGAGAAACATGACAGGTCAACAAAGGAACAACAAACAACAATTAATACCAAATTTATTTACATTGGATACGATAGTAGTGATTCATTTAAAGGAACATTAGCAAATCAAGAATGGAGTAATGGAGGCAATACAGTAAATGAATAAAATGAGGAATACAGAATGACTGGAAGATCTATATAATACAACTGTGACTAAATGCTAAAAGCAGTGTCTGTGTAAGTCGAGTTAGCACGTAAGATGACAATTTGAAAGATCAGTTCACATGTCCAGTGAAAGTGTTGAAAAGTTGCTGGTTAAGTCCATTGATAATCATTCCGTAGTATTTTAACTGAACTGTATGGAATAGGTTATTTGAAGTCTGGATGATATAGCCAAAGAGAAGAAAGTTCAGTTTAATGTCTGGTGCTGGTGTCGCATAGTTTCTGGTCAAATCCAATGGTGAACCTTCTGTAGTATTATAAGCAAAGTGTATGGAATTAGGTTGTTTGAGTCTGGATGACATGCATGCAGCAATAGCCTAATCCAGCTGAGTTAGGTTGACAAGAAAGCCAGGACCATGGTGTAGCCAGGAGTTCAGAGCTGTTGTATGTAGGTCCAATTAACGCCGATCAACCAGGTGAGTTAGGTTGAGATAGTGATGCTGGAAGTAGGGACCAAATGTAGCTGGAAGTTCAGGGCTGTTGTAAGTAGGTTTATTAACACCAATCAACCAAATGAATTGTTGAGACAGTGATGCCAGAAGTAGGGACCAATGTGTAGCCAAAAGTAGCAAAGGCTAGGATTGTCAAAAGTAAGGGTCTGAGGTAGCCAGAAGTAGCAAGGCCAAGAATGCCGGAAGTCAGAATCTGTGGTAGCTGAAATTAAGGGTCTGTGGTTGTCAGAAGTAGTAAAGAGCAAGAGTTTCAGAAATAACAGTAGATAGGAAAGCCCAATTAATATCCAGTTGGCAGATAAAAATAAATGGATATGTAACTCAATATATAACACATCCAAGGTCACTAACCACAATCGCCGGGGGTCTACATTTATTCTCCTCCTTATCCTCTCTGCCTGAATTCAGCGAGAAGTCACTGGCTTTTATGGAAAGGGAGTGTAAACATTAACTGGTTCTGCAAAGTACTAAAAATCTCAAGAAAAATAAACTGAGATGTGCTACATATAAAATGTATAAAAATGTTCAGAAAGTGTATTCTGATGAAAGTCATGAAGACATATAATATAATGTCTGGCCTTGATCACGTTGATGGAGTAGCAAAGAGCTACGATAGACACTCTCCATTTATTAATTTAATTTTTCTCCAAATTTAATTTCAAAAGGAATTTCACATAGACTTGTGATTTTCTTTTCTTTCTACTTGTTGGCTCAACAGCTAACTTCTGTAGAGACAAGGTTTTCATTGGTCCAAAAGAAATTTCACATAGGCTCATGAATTTCTTTCCATTTTTTCTCTCAGCTCACCCTGATTCGAAGGAAAAGGGTGTTATTATTATTTCATGCTCACTACAAATCTAATTTTTAAGTTTTTGAATGTATTCAATATCATTGGAACATGATTTTTTTTTATTTAAATATTATCACATCAATGTGGCATCGTGTATGTTCTGAAATTTTAAATACATTATTTTTTATAGCATCTATTTTATATTGATTTGAGCTGCCTCTTTTGCTGTTAAGAAGGCAAGAGTTTGAAGAATGTTTTTCTTTTCTAAAAAGAGAGATATCAAAATAACTAAAACGTCTAAAAAAGTGATATTTTATTTATACTTAAAGTTAAACTATGTAAATTTCAAAAACAGAATTTAATTCAAATATTTGTTTTATTTTTCTAATATATTTTACGTTATTGCTTATATATTTGATGGCTATCTATTCAATTTTGAGCATGACTATATTCTTAAACATAAGAAAGTACCTATAACTGAAATATATTATAGAGATAATCACTTAGATAACATGAATATGAATCTCTGTAAATTAGCTACCATAATCTGGTGACGAGAAAGCTCAAATTATTTAAACATATATATTTAAATATAACAGACAATGAATATCTATTATATCTGATCATGAGCCATTCTAAAGTTTGTATGTTTGATATAATTTCAGGTGACAATAAAGACAAAAATTGTCCAGTATTTGGATATTTTTATTAAGTTGGTCCTTGATCTAAGCTTTTGGTTCACATGAGCCATCATCAGTGTTAAACAAATGTCTTTATTCAGTGTGCCATAAGTCCTCAAGGACACATGGCACAGTTGGTTAGATCCAGTGACAGGACCCAAAGATTGTGAGTTCAATACCCAGTTAAGGCAGTAGAGAACTTGGTGAGGGGAATTGACAGGAAATAACTGACATCCATTAAACATGGCACGTGGAACTAGAACAGTCTCTACCCCAGTGAGCGAAATAAAGGGTTCAGTTCAACATTCCAACCACCTTATATAATTTCCCATATCTTAGGATTTTTTTCTTTTCAGTAGATAAATTATACAAAAACTGTACAAATGTTTTATTTTTCCAAGCACTTTCAGCTATACCTTTTGTCATTATCAAGGAATTATATTTACTGTTAACTAGAAATGTATTGTCATATGTATGTATTATAGAATGTTTTATTTTCAAATCACGGTCAACATATTGCATCAATGTTCATAGTTGGTATTATTGAGTCTTGGTTTTTATTAATAAGGCTTCCATTATTTTTAGTCTTTTTTTTTTACTTGTAGACAATGCTATTATAGTTGCATTATCAACAAGTATGTTGCAAATAGGGTCTGGTAAGTCTCCATGAGTATTTAAATGAGACCTAATTGAGCTATGGTCAGAAAAATGAGTCTTCATGTCAAACATGTGGTGTGGCCTATGTAATTGTTTACAAATTTTGATTGATCAGGCACACAATTCCTTAATGGACATTTAAATTCGTAAATAATATTTGTTCTATTTAATTTTGTTCTAAGAGACGAATTATTATTTTTAACTATAAGATTGGCTGTTTTAAATTTTTTGTAATAAATAATTAGTCTAATTTTTTGGTTCTTGTCTACAGATGTTGTGCATTTTTTATAATGTTCTTAAGTCTAGTTTCATCTTGTTTGTAATTATCATTCATCTGATTTTTATAAAAAATATTAGTGCTAGTCAGTTGTGAATATATGTAACTATTTTTGATATCTCAAATTCAATTGCACGGTATAGATATAACTTGCTTAACACTGGGTGCCTTACTGGACATGACTTCCACACTTTCCTCTGTGGTGAATCAATCAGCACTGTAATGCTACTGCATTAGCTTACTTGTTGCATTACACTGTCATAAAAAGATTCTTCCTATCTTAAGTAGATTTGGGGCAAATAATATATATACTGAAACATGTTTCACTGAATAATTTAGACATGTTTTGTCTGCATCTTTTCAGTTGGATCCTTTCATATTCATGGACAATGTTTGGAATATCATTATTAAAGGAAGAGAGAAAATTTCTGTGTTGATACATATTATTTTATTCCGAGTGTTTTCATCATAGCACAATGTCATCAGCAGGGTATTATTTATTTCAAGACAAATAATATAAATATATATATATATATATGTGTGTGTGTGTGTGTGTGTGTGTGTGTATTTAGGCGGTAAATGTTCATTAAGGCAAATGTTATGAATGACAACAGATATTTTCCATGCCTACGCCACATCACACTTCAGCTACGTCATTACACTCACCAGTTCTATGAAACTTACTATATATATATATATATATATATATACAAGTATATGATTGGTGTATATGGAATGAATTCCAATAACCAACAATTACTATTCTTAAAAGAGTGCTCAATACAAAGTAGAGCAGATATAATTATTTATTTAAAAAAAAAAAAGATTATAACATAAATATGTTATAAAATCACTACAAAAATAGCCATTTTGTTTCAACACCCTCGGTGTCTTATCAAGTGATGACGTTGAATGTAAAATAAATGGTTTAAAACTTTTAAAACCATTTATTTTACATTCAACGTCATCACTTGATAAGACACCGAGGGTGTTGAAACAAAATGGCTATTTTTGTAGTGATTTTATAACATATTTATGTTATAAATTTTGTTTTTTAAATAAATAATTATATATATATATATATATAGTAAGTTTCATATATATATATATATATGTATATATATATATATATATATATATATATATTATATATCTATTTATTTTTATTTATTTTTTTCCACTTTTCAGATAAGATGTTGAGTATTGTGCTGAAAGTTGTGGATAAATTGTCCTAACTTCATATTTTGTTATTCCATCAGTAGTGATCTATACGTGTGTATATGTGTGCATGTGTATTTATCACTTTAAATGTTATTTTGGGTGGATACTCCATATTTTTATTGAACAGTATATATATTTATTTTCATTTACCTGCCTGAATATTTGACAAATATTAAATATGCGCTCTCCAGCAGAATTCAAATCTGCATTCTCTGGGCAGAGTGTATATTTTTCTTATTCAGGTTGGTAGACAAACCTAAATAAATATACCATTTAATATGTAAACAGTGTGTCTACTTAAATATGAGTATCAATCAAAAATAACACATAAAGTGATAAAAATCAGTCAGATTGATAAATAAAAATCTATTACTCAATAAAATACCACATAATCACTGATATCTACCACAAACCTACAGACACACAACAATATCTTCATTTGAAGAGCCATTACCAAAAAAGCTGTCAGAAACCCATTGCCTATTCCCTAGCATGCAGGAATAGTGGCCAACACACACCTCTGAAAAACCCACCAAGAAGAATTACATAAAACTCTCAAAAAACGAGGCTACCCTACACCACTAATAAACAAAGGCTTTGAAATGTTAGAAAAAATACCTTTAGACCAAATACAGAATCCAAAGAAATGTAACAACAAACAAATTCCAGCGTACTTCTCAATATTCAACAAGAAAAATCCATAACTATTTACAGAAATTACAAAAAATCTAGCTTACTTAACAAGAATGATAAAATAAAAACAACCAAAATAATTAAAAGCAAACATCCAAATTTTAGCTATCACACAAAACAGGGGTGGGGGGTGGGGATCACAAAATGCAACAAGTAAGGGTTTGTGATATCATTACAGAAGGAAATTCCTACATTTTTGAAAACCCAACAACAAGATTCACAATTAAGAAAAACTTAAACTGGAACTCCAAAAATGTGATTTATGCACGCAAGTGCAGAAAATGCAACAAGTCCTATATAGGTATCACCCAAGCACTAAACAACAGAGTTTCCCTTCACAAAAGCGACATTAAATTAACAGACAACAGACAACACATTGTATCACAACACATCTACAAATGTAATCAAGGTAAATTTAAAATTATTCCAATGTATCAGATAATTATTCATACCTACAAATACAAGAAAAAACTGTATAGACAAATTTAAGCCAGCACTAAACAAATCATAACAGCACACACATAAGCACACACCATGAACACATAGTAGCCAAACACACTAGTCAGACCACACATGTACAAACACACATGCACACTCCATACCATATATATGAAGAACAAATATATACACACATTCTTGCAAAAACAAGCACACTAGACAGACTACACACACACACATACAGAAACTCTGTACACCATACAAAGTGTGTGTATGTATATAGTATTTCCTTGTAATAAAACAATATATATGTATAGTGAAAGAATATATATACATAAACTAGGAAAAACACATGCACACATGCAATACACAAAAGATAGAGGTCATAAAAAGATAAGAAAAAAAATCTCCTTGCTTCCCATTTTCTTTGGCCAATCCTAATTGTTTTATTACCATTTAAGCAGAGGAACATTTTCTTCACTAGTCCAAGAAGAACTTGGATTACTAAGACACACAAAAGACAATGGATAAAAATAAGAAAGCATAAGGAAAAAAATGGTTCCTTTTAAATAATATGTGCAAATAACCATTCTTCACCTGATGAAGGTCACAAGACCTGAAACACATGTGACAAAAAATATGGAAAATAAAGTATAAAATATATTTTTTAAAAATCCACATTATAACCAAAAATGTTTCCAGCCTCTCTTTCCTCTTTAGAATATATATATAATTTTTGAAATCTCAGAGACTGTTGCACAGCATGGATATAATCAATAACGGCATCCTAAATTTCAGGAATTTCCAGGAACTGGTTCTTTAATGACATCCATTAATCTTTAGGTACCTATTCTGCTTATTTTCTTTTCAATTTAAGAATGGAAACAAATCACTTTATAGCATCAAAAAGAATTAAACAATTTTAATAATTTAATAGAAAGCATTTATTTATTAAGATATTTCCAGATTGAAATCCTCTTCCCATCATATTTTTGTTCGGAAGTATGATGTTTTTTACACTAGTGTCACACTCAAAATGAATTACTGCAGTCCCAAAGATCCAACGGAAGACTAGAAGACTTGCCCATTTTTAATAAGATGATTTCTTTTACTATTGTCCTCATCTTTGTCGCCATATTTATTACAATGTTTTGGCCATCATATGCTTCAGCCTTGTTCAGGTGGTTGGAATCTCAAACTGAACCCTCTATTTGCTCACCATGTTTAATGGATGTCAGTTATCAGTTATCTCTTGTTAATTCCCCTCTGAAAGTTCTCCACTGCTTTAACCTGGTATTGAACTCACACTCTTTGGGTCCTGTCACTAACTAACACCTTTATCCACTGTGCCATGTGTCCTTGAGGACATTTGTGTATGAATTTCTGGGTATTATAAACCTAATGATTAAAAAAAAAGAATATCCTTATAAAATCAAAGTTTGCTTATCTGGTCACTATAGGATGTTGACACCTTTAAAGTACTCCCCTTGTAGAGCTATGCATTGACTATTTTGTATTGCTTTAAGTAAAATCTAATGTCGGGATGTCTATAATGTTTGAAGTTCTCTTAAAAGGTTACAGATTAAAGATC
Organism: Acanthosepion lycidas; assembly: GCA_963932145.1. NCBI lineage: Eukaryota > Metazoa > Mollusca > Cephalopoda > Sepiida > Sepiidae > Acanthosepion > Acanthosepion lycidas. The sequence continues at coordinate 8,634,521 of OZ010590.1, forward strand.
CAAATACTAAGAACTACAGAATTCATCGAAACCAGCAGTTTTTGAATTGAGGTGATTGTAAAACTGTTGGTCTGCATTTTTCAAGCCCAGTGAAGCATATTAAAGTGTAGCATCTGTTATAATTTGCTTCATATTAAACCTCATTCTGATTTACTTTATATCAAAACATGTCAGTTGAATATGAATGCGATGAAAGTAAAATAAAAAATAAAAAAGTTCTTCTCTATACAGGGGCTTTGAGCATCATGTTTGTGTCACAAAGCAAGTCTAAAAAAAATAAAATAAAATTTAAACTTCCTAGCCAATCACAACATTTCCCCTAAAGCAAAAATATGAGTCATTTTTAAAGATCTGCCTTCCGAATCTCAAGGCAGTTTACAGAGAGTTCTCCAGTGGGGCCTCTCATTCAATGATCCTGACATAAAGATTCAATGTGAAGCATGTACACAACCATCTCACACAATTTCACGATAATACTCTCTCGCCTACACGAGACATTCTAACTTGATCCAATTCATTCATTTGTAATACACATGAATTTATTTTAATATATCTTGTTGCCTTTTCTTTCTGCCTCTTCGGCAATACGATGTTGTTTTATGTTTGTGACTCTTGCAATCATATGAAGTGTATAACAAGCGAGAAGCTCAGTGTTGCGAGCTGTTAGTTTTGTAACATATTCAAATGGAAAAGAAATTTAGAAGGATATTTGCATCTTCCTGGCAAATTGTTTGAGGTGAGTATTTTTTTTAAAAAAGTGTCGATTGTAATGCTGAGCAATTTCGATGAAGAATGAACACCATATTTGTGTCAACAAAAGAGTGCATCTGCATTTCTTGGCCTCGTGTCTGTTGTAATTTTGTAGACATGGACATCAAAGAAAATATATTTGAAAATTCATTTCAGAGATGAAGAAAAAAATTACATTGAAGTTGTGTTGTTGGTTTGTCTTGGGAGAAATGAGTTTTCTAATTAAGGAAAAGTGTGCTGAAAACTTTTGGCTGTTGTAAAAGATGCAGAAAATATTGTACCAATATGTAGCTAGACTGACCGCCTAGTTGAAGTATATTAATGTCAAGTATACATTAATATGTAAAATAATAACCCAACAAATTATGCAGCATTTAATTCAATTAACCATGCTACTTACACTATTGTGCAAATTAATTAAAACAACTACTTTAATTTCCTTTCTTTTACCATACGGTCAGTTTTAGACCCAATGGAGTGACAGGGTGTAATTGATTTCTATTCTTTCTTCACATTAGGTCATTTGCAGTTGTATGCAGTAATATGAATCTATTTTCAGGGTGTATGATGAAATTTGTTTGGCCTTGAAAAATATTGCATTGACCATGATTGGATCAGATTTTTATCATGCCCAGACACTATTGTCTTGACTGTCAATTAGTTGTCCTACAGCCATTGTCTCTGATGGACGTTACTCCAAGGAAGCATACAAAAATTGTAACACTGCATGAACACAATGGCAAACCTTACCAGTGAACAAATCCAATTGAGAATCTGTGGTCAATTTGCAAGGAACGACTTCATGGAATGGACATAAGAAGTACTGACATATGCACTGGGTCATGTTTCATTGGAAAAATAGAAAAAGAAGTAAATAATAACGGAATTATTTGTTTTGTTTCAATTATTTTGCACAAGGATGTAGAAGATTTACTTCACAACTTATGTAAAATTTAAGGCCTTTCAAAAGTAACCTTCTTTACATTAATCATCTGAGAGACCCCACTCTGCTTTCCAACAACATGTGTAATGCTAACCCACAGGAAAGTGACTCGGGCTAATATTCTCAGCTGAAATGAAGTAGAAAGAGTATATTGAATCCATTGCTAGGTCAACTGCTAAGAAAGTTGGTTTACTCTGTTGTGCGAGATGATTTTTTTCGCTACATGCCATCTTACATATCTATCAGTTGACCATCCACCCATGCTTAGAATATTGCTGCCACATATGGTCTGATGCCACAGCTATTTATCTTGAGCTTCTTGATAAAATCCAAGGAAGAATCAGAAATAATCTTGGTCATAATCTAGCATCACTGTTTCAGTCACTTTCCTACTGCCATAAGGTTGCCTCTCTGTGCCTTTTCTATAAATATTTTCATGGTAATTGTTCAGATGGGTTTTTGACTATGGTTCGTAGATTTTTTAAATTTAAGCGCAGTTCTAGATGTTTTTCATCTGAACACTTTCCATGGAAAGAGTGATAGAGCATCAATAGGCTTGTGACATTTCATCTGTGGGAAAATGGTTGTAGGGTGGAAAATAATTCATCACTCACAAGGATGGGGAGAGGTTTTTGAACTGGAAAGTGAAAGCTGGGTCACTTGTGCTTGTATATGGCAGCAGGGCTCCATTTTGGGCCTGATATGATCTCTATGTTTCTAAAGACTGTATCTTTCCAATTTACTTATAAATAAAAGAAAATATGCAGCAATTTGCATAATAAAAACTGACACCCATAAAAAAAAAGTTATTATCATTTTTTTTTAATAATTATTGATATATATGCATTTCCCTAAAGGAAAAGATTACATTGTTATACTGTTGTGAGGGATAAATTTCTTATCAATTAACTATCGTAATTTTGAAGAAAAATAAATTTACTTCCTTCATATACTAGTTTCATTATTTTATCTGGTCTAAAACTTGTTTTATAAGATTGGATAATTTATTTTTCCATCAATACTCATCTACAAATTTTCCTTATATTTTCAGATAATTGAAATCCATCATTTAAAAACTTACCATTTTTTATTTGGTAGTAATTACATAACTTATGTATCATGATTTGTTATCAGAGTTTTATAAAAAATGTTTTATTTTCTGAATCAATAATTTAATTTGATTCATTATGCATATAAAGTGTTGGGTGTTATTATGAAAGTTGAATTCTATTAATTTCAAGAGAGTTTAGCAAACAAAATTCCCAAGGGCGATAACTCTCGATGTATGGTGACTGATAACAAATTTTCATCATACGTAGTATGCAATAAATTTCTGTATATTAAGTGTTCGGAGATGTGTTCATATTTGTACACAAATATCTATTCTCAAGTCTAAGTGAGAGTACCCATTTTGTTAAGGTTGTGGGGGAGAATATTTCCCTACAAGTTTGGACTTGGCCATCGGGCAAAAGACATCAAAATACTCCAACATCAACAGGAGTAACAGTAGCAGCAGTAGCTTTTGCTGAAAACAGTCATTCATGGCTAAACATTCTCTTCACTTGTTTCTATTGTAGTTTATGTTTCCCTATATCAAAAAAGTTATAAAATTGTTGTTGAACCAATTCTGGTTTTCGACTGTTACGACATGAAAAATATTCATCTTTTGCAAAATGTTTTTTTCTCTTTTTTAGGAGTATTATTAATAACAACAGGACTGAAAATGTTAATACTTTGTAGTGTCTAACGAATCTTAGGTGATTGTACCTACAGCAGGAATAATATATCCATGGATTGTATTTTTCATTGCTTTTTCATCCTTTCTGTAACTGGCCTATAGTTATTGATATTTAATGTTTAATTTCACATGTACAAAGATTGCTATGGGTCGAAAGAAAGATATAACATCAAAAGAGAAAGTTATTGAGCACTGAGAATACAAAGTTAGAAATTGCAAAAAAAGAAAAAAAGTTAAACAATATTAGAGAACAATAGCACAATCAAAATGGAAAGAGAAGAACAAGAAAAAAATACTGCTTCTAAGAATGTCATTATAAAAGTTCTGTGAATAATTAAAAATGCAACCATCGTGAAAAGTTGATTGACCAGCCATATTTGAAAGGAGCTGGTGCTGCAAATGAAAACAGAAAGAAGATACAGTGTAGTAAGAACATTAACTGATGACATGAGGCTGAGATTCTTATTTTCTGTATATTGAAGATTAAGAAAAAAAATAGCAAGCTATTTTTTTTTTAATCAATCCCACCCAAGTAAGACAATAATGCCACTAAAATGCAAAAGGATACTTGGAGTGAAATAGAATGAGAAGACTTTATAAGAAGCAGGAAACCCAATGCTAAACAGGAAAAATAGAATCAACATCTACTCCTGTTCAAAAGACCCGAGAGGAGTGTGAACTGGATGATAGGTGAACCTATCTATTCTATTGAGAAAAAAAGAACAAATAAATGATAAAGTTTCAGATTTTCGACAGGGATGTCAGAAGTTTAGAGCTGAAGTAGACTTCAGAAGGAATCTGAAAACCAACCCTAAACAGAAAACAAGAGATGAATCTCTACTCCTGTTCAAAAGACTGGTGAGGAGTGTGAGTCAGACAGTAGGTGAACATTTTTACTTGCATAATAAAATATGATACATTATACGTAGCCATACTCACAAAGCACACTTATCTAAAAACTGTCCAAGATTTATACATTGATTTTTACATTAAAAGGTTTTGATAAATTTCATCCTGGCTTTTGTTTAGAAATTATGGGGTTTTAACTTTGAAGTGGGTGCCATAGAACTGGTGATCTCAACATGATATGAATATGCAAATCGTAACACAAAATAACACCTTTATAATAACAAAAATATTCATGTGCTTAGGTGTACTCTCTCTCTCTCTTTTTTTGTGTGTATGTGTGTGTGTGTGCATGATGTGCCACGTGGCTATGTGAAATTAAGAAGTCAGTTTGCTCTAGGAAAGAAATCCTCCCCAGTAGAGACTACTGAGGACATCTTGTACCTATTGCATCCTATGACAGAATGGTAAAAAAGAAGCGTGTTTATGTCCCTTCCTTTTGTAGTCTTGAACATAATGTCACTTAACAGGCATCCTGGTAGACAAGGTAGGGTAATACCACAACTTAAATATTTGTGCATCAAATGAAATTGATGTAAAACATATAAATGTTTTAAATTAAATTATTTTAATTAAAAATTTTCCATTAGGAATCACGTAGCCTGACATCGCCCAAGGACCAAGATATTGAATTTTCAAAATTATAAGTGAATATTAAAATTGTAAAAAAATATGTTTAAAAGCCCTTTTCTACAGTGAAAGCTGAAATTTAATTATGGGCATCAAAAGAGAAGGTAACTCTCAAAATGTTTTTCCTAACCTCTGTGATATTTTCTGCTTTATAGTTTTAAAAAAAAGGAGTTCTGACAAATATATTTCAAATTAGATTAAAACTGATATTAAAATTATTTAGAAAAAGCTTAAAAACATTTCTAAACTGGAAATCGCATAAAAAATAATGGACACTGGAAACATGAAGCCAAAAATATTTATACATGACCAAGAGGAAAAAATGCACAGCTTCAGCTGTTTCGGTAGACATATTTCAGACAAATCTGATGCAATCTGCAGAGGAAAGAAAGAACCCTAGCCAATCAAAAAAGACATCTTCACAGCAGGAGAATCTCAACTACACCTTTAGAGTGCTTGCCAAGAAAACGTAACTCTTTTTCCAATATTTGACAACCAGTTTTGTCTCTTTCATTGACTTTCTTTTCTTCCCCTTTCAATTTTCTTCTTGTTTTTAGTTAGTCTTTTTGTTGAACAATATCTCAAAAAGACTTGAAGAACTTTCTAATGGCTACTTTTTAAGAAAATAAAGGGAATGGCCAATCCAGAGGTCTCTTTCACAGCATTATTGTAACCAGCATGTAAGAAGTCCTCTGATTGGTCAATAGACGAGCCAATGACTCTGGTAGACAATTCAGAAACCCTCTCTCTTTTGAGGACTGATGCCAGAGCTGTAAAAATGCACCAAGCTGATTTCTGACCAACAACAAGAAGGTGGAAAAGTCATATATGTAACACTTGAATAAATATTTCTAAATCTTATATATACATATATATATATATATATATATATATATATATGTGTGAAAATATTGTAGAAAATAGGAAAGAAACTGGTTTGGTAAATAATCCAAAGTTCCTTAGTATTTTTGTAATTATTTTTAAAAAATAGTGCTCGATACGAAAGTAGAGCATAAATATAATTATTTATTTAAAAATATGATTCCAACACGCTACATAAGAGGTCTCATGTTTCAAAACAAGAGCCGAAAACTTAAAAATAATATTTGAATTAACTTGAGTTAAAGTAGGCTCTGTTCCATCTTCAAGCGAAATTTCACTTGAAGATGGAACAGAGCCTACTTTAACTCAAATTAATTCAAATATTATTTTGAAGTTTTCGGCTCTTGTTTTGAAACATGAGACCTCTTATGTAGCGTGTTGGAATCATATTTTTAAATAAATAATTATATATATATATATATATATATATATATATATATATATATGTGTGTGTGTGTGTGTGTGTGTGTGTGTGTGTATTTAGTGTACTGGTGCAGGAGATCATTATTCAAACATATATTGTTAAATATGACAGACAACAAATGTCTATTATGTTTGATCTAAGCTTTGTACAGTAGCTTTCAGCTCCATATAACCACTCTGATGATGATTTATATGAGCTGAAAAAAAACCATGTGGATATCACCCATGCACACACATGGTGACTTAGTACACAAATATTTTCTTTCCTTTTTATTTGAGCTATCTATATAAAAGTAAATATAATTTATAGTTTTTCTTCTTTTCTGAGCTGTGTTTTTTTTTATATAAATAACTGTTACCTCTTCAGGGTACTTCAAGTTAGCAGCTTGGATAAAATTCTTAAGGATATTAACCCAAAGCTATCACCAATCTTGAAGGGAAAATGCTTTCCAATTCAACAAAAAGAGTCAACTGTATGCCTTGTTTTCAAGAATGCAGGTAAGTACTTATTCCCATTGGAATATTGACCAATCAGCCATCTGAATGTCATCAGCAAATTCATCAAGTCTTTGATCAACAAGAAGTTTTTTTGATCACCTCAGTAAGAACAACCTACAATGCGACAAACTGTATGGATTTCAGCATTCTAGTCCACTGCTGATATCATAATTGTCATCAGTAAGACACTAGACAATCAGTAAGACACTAGACAATAAATTCATCTTTGGAAGAGTTTTCTCAGTTATCAAGTAATTCCTAACTAGTAGGTCTGTTAAGAGCATTGTTAATGGTCAGTCTTCTGAAGCCCATGTAATCAATGCAGAGATTCCTCAAGGCTCCTTCTTCTGGTCTATACTCTTTCTGATTTATATTAACAATCTGCTCTAATAGATATCTATTCTCAGAAATCTAGTAAATATCTACGAACATGACACAACAGTGTATGGGTGCACCTCCAAAAATGCCCAGAGGCAGGCAGCTAACCTTTCCTTTTTCTGAGCTCTGACAGTTCAATGAGGGATAATTGGCTTTTAAGTACCTCCCAAACTAAGCAGATGCTGAACTTTCACTTATCATGATAGCTGGTTGTTCTCTGAAGAAGTATCTTTGCCTTTAACACATCAAGTGGAACTCATATATACAGACCATCACTAAAGATGCTAGAAAAGTGGTTGAATCCTTGTATAATGACTGGCTGCTCATATCTGAGGATACCTGTCTACTAGAGTGGGGAGCCAATCCCTGTTGCAGATACATGCTCAGACACATTTGGGTTTGTTCGATGCCCACAGAGCCCACCTGTAGTTTATACTGTAAATATGTTGAGCAGACCTTAGTTACAGTTTCTGGAAGAGAGCACATTATCTGGTGTGATCAACAGCCTGAACAAGGCCAGTATTCTCAAACCCTCAGCCACATTCCATCTACCAAATTTCTCTCACAAAGCTTAGGTCAACCCATGCTATGGTTTTCAGTCATTTTCCAAAGGTGTTGCATGCTGGGATTGCAGGCTGATGTTATAGACAAGCGTACGGTCACAAGAAAGAAATACGACAACAGCAGAAATAGATTTCCGTGATTTATTTCAATAGGAATGTGTGGTTTTGGGAAGCTACCTTGTGGTATAGTTCATAGGCCGGCTGCCGATCTGGGTTGATCTCTCATAGTAGTTCTCACTGGTTGGCGTGGTGCTCCTCCTGCTGACTGCTGCTGACTGACTGTGACAGGTCTCTTCCTTGGCCTCCTGTTGACTGCTGTTGTACTTCCCTGTGTGACCCCTTTTATGGCATTTTTTATGGCTTAACAGACTCGTAAAACGACGTGAGTATAATTAGGAGGGAAGCATTTTTATTGGTCAAGAAATAGGAACATTTTAAAATATTATTTCATTTTTCGACCGAAACTCGTGCATCAGGCCTATGCATAGATGACAATAATGGTAATTTTGTGACAGGGGCCTTGTCCCGTTCACATCCAGCTCTCGCTCTTGAGTATGTTAGTTTATTTGCCTGCAAATCAGCCGAGATATGTCTTGTTTTATTTTATAACACTGATAATATCAAAAAGTCACCATCCTGACAAATCAACCATGGTGAGATTCGAACCTGGGTCTCACAGTTAGAAAGTGATAACCACTTGGACATATGCCCATTTTGATTCCTTGTACAGATCTACTAAGTACCTGAATCCTTCTACTAGGCTCTATCATTAAAAGAGCCAGATCAGACCCAAAATGGAGTATTGCCTCCATACCTGGGCAGGAGTTACCCAATTCTCACTTTCTAGTCTTCTACGGCCTTGTGGGTGATGAATTATTTTTTACCCTACAACCCCTTTCCCACAGATGAAATGTCCAAACAAGCAAAATTTCCATCACGGCTAGGATCTGCCATGCCATGTTTACGAGGATGTGTGAATGGTGTAAGGAACAGTGGCTCAGAATGAAATCAGAGAGTCAAGTTTGAGTATTATTATAACAGGTTTTGAGAATAACAATGATACAGACCATACTATTTAACCCATAGCTAAAAGGAGATGGATTCATACTTTTCCCAAGGCTATTTGTGCATATGTGAATGAAATGAACTTGACTGGAATTCAAACTTGGTTCACTTAATCCTCATTCTGAACCACTATCCATTCAACCATCTGCAGATACTCTCCATTGAGATAGTATATTCCCCAAACTGTCATTTTGTAAGACAGACTCCTGCTTCCTCCATAGCTATAATCTTAAACATTTTAAAACTAGGGTCAATTGCAATCTTTCATACATATCCTCATAATATGCATTTCTTACTCCCTCCTCTTATGCCCTTACAGCAAGCTCATTCAGTAACCATCTACCTTGTGTGGCTCTTGGGCCTTGTATTGGTGAACAATAGTATAAAAAGCAAAAAACTAACTGCTCCATCATTATCTATACCAGAAATATCTATTCTTGGCAGTACCAGGCCATGTGTTCATGGGTTCTATTCAAGTTTGAAACATCCGTCAACATTTTCTATTGCTATTAAATATGTAAAAGTCCTTTATAAAAAAATTCCAAATATTAACAAGCAGTGGGAATGTTTATTTGGCACCAGTGAATAGACAGATCAGGGATTCTCCAGGAGAGCTGACATCCCGTGGGGAATTTGGCACCAGTGAATAGATAGATCAGGGATTCTCCAGGAGAGCTGACATCCCCTGAGGAATTTGGCACAAGTGAATAGACAGATCAGGGATTCTCCAGGAGAGCTGACATCCCCTGGGTAATTTGGCACCAGTGAATAGACAGATCAGGGATTCTCCAGGAGAGCTGACATCCCCTGGGGAATTTGGCACCAGTGAATAGACAGATCAGGGAATTCTCCAGGAGAGCTGACATCCCCTGGGGAATTTGGCACCAGTGAATAGACAGATCAGGGTTTCTCCAGGAGAGCTGACATCCCCTGGGGAATTTCAGGAGCATGAAGATCTTTTACTTTTTTTCCCAAGTTTCTCATCTATGTAAATACCCTGACCTTTTATTGAACTACAATACCCTGGCATTCTGTTGAATTTTCTATTTATTGAAGTTTATTTATTTATTAATTAGTTATAAATTAAAACAAATTACTGTATTTGTATTCAAATTTAAAACATCTGTCAACATTTTCTATTGCTATTAAATTTGTAAAATCCCTCTGTAAAAATAATCCATGTAAAGGCATATATAGTTGTAAGCATTCTGAAAGCAAAGGAAATACTTGTCGCAAATTAATTCTACAATGCAGAGAGCAAATCGCTGTAAGTTCAGACTCAGATATTGGAGGCAGAAAGAAATATCGAAAACTCGATTCACAGGTACTATCTCACAAATCCCAATGCACATAACCAGTCAGAAAAATAACTCACTCTCTGACAAATGCAGTAGCCAAAATACATCAATTTTTCCTCTCGATTTGAGAACACCAACTGCTTTTATCGGCTAAGCATTTTTGTTATTCATCGAAAACTGGGAGAGGATGCCAAATTTTTGCATATCAAAATACTTTTATAGAGACTCCTGTGACAGACTTGTTTTTAATCTAAATATTCCATCTTCAGCATATCATATGGAATACGTGCCTTTTTTTTTTGGTAAATAATTTTCTTTTCCATCATAGGATACACACAATGTGCTGTCACTTGGTTTGACGAGGTAAGTTGCAGTTTTCTTCACTATAATAGTAATATGGAAAAGAAGGAAGACTTTCACCTTTTGAGTCTGACAATCTTAGAAAGTGTGAGATGAATGACATTCTGACGTGGTGGAAAGTGTGCATTAGGCAAAAACTGGTGGAGGACCTCTGCTAAAGTTTGTTGCACCACCTTGTCTTTAGTCAGTATACCATTCCATCCTTGTCTCTTGATGTCTATTTGATGACTCTGATGTCTTACCTGTAATCTTCAACACAGAATATATGTTTTGTGCATATCACTAATAAATCGCAGACAGCAGTGGGAATAGGTTTTATATAACATCAATTACAGTGTCTATAATCTAATTCTAATATACAACAATTAGACAGTTTGGAAAAACATCTTTTAGTTGCAACTTGTTCTGTAGAAATTCAATAATGCATCTTAGCAATTGAGGAATACATTGATCTATTTAGTTTGGTAGCCTTATCTTTTATTTAAGCCATTACTTTCTCTAGTTTTCTTTGTGTGTCTTTGAGGAGATATCACTTAGTTCTTCCAACTGAATTAATTCTTGATATGCTAAAATGTCTTTTACTGCTTTTTGTAATCATTTCACCACAAGCAAGGCAAAAAAGGCCCTAAGACGCAAGGAGTTACTGGGTGTGAGAGAAAATGAGATAAAATATTATTAAAGAGAGAGAACAATAAAAGAACAGAAAGATGAAGATAGAATGTAACGATTTACATTGCATTTAAATTTTTAAAAATCTAACTAAAAACATTATAGGTATGTGCGTCTGGTGTGAAATACCAAGTTGAATTCACAAAACAGAATATCATCAATAAACACTTTGGCTGTCCCTGTGATGCAATACAGTTTCAATATCCTTATCCTTAACTGGATCATATCTGTTGTGGCCTGTTTAGGGGCCAGAAAGAAAGACATGAAAGACGAAGGTAGGTTGAAAAAGTATACTGAAGATATATACAAAGCAATAGTGTTAGTAATAAGTAGATTAGCACTGCGTCTAATATTCCACTCTGTTCCTGTGCTCTGAACTTGGTATCCGACTCTCGCAGTTTGTATTTATGAGAGAAGGAAGAGTTCATTATACTGTAAGAGGGTTTACCACAACAATATCTGACATTAAGCAAATGGATGTCAAAATGAGAAAGATACTCTCTTGCCAAGGCATACATCATTCTAAGGCCAATGTTGATTATCTGTATGTGCCCACATCTGAAGGAGGCAGAGGATTAGTTCAACTAGAAATGTTTTACAAAACTACAAAAATCGATCTTCAAAGATATCTGGAAACTACAAAAGACTGGATGTTGGCAAAAGAAGCCAACAAATTCAAAAGGGAATTTCAAGTGGAAGAAGAACAGTGACAAAGAATCTAAAAAAGAAGGCAAAAGAAAATGCAATAGACTAAATGCAGAAATGATATCAGGCATAAACCTTTTCATGGTCAACACACTACTCATGCCAAAGAAACTGATGTCGACAAACCCCATGCCCAGCATGGTGACATAGTTCAGGATTAAAAGCTGAAGCTGAAGGTTTTATTCTGACTGTACAGGACTAATGCTTTCTAGCTAGATATCAAGTAAACATACCGGAAAAATGTATCAACCTGAAATGTAAATTCTGGGATGATTACTCAATTGACCAGAAAGGCTTGTAGCAGGGTGGTGATGATATTGAGATGATATCCTGGATTCTGTGTGTGGGTAACAGTCATTGAGAGAAGCATTCATGTTGGTGACAGTGCCCTGCATGTCGGCCTGCTGGCCCACAACTACTTGTAGTCGTTATGGTTCCAGATGCATCTCCTTTTCCGGTGAGAACATTCACAATTGGCCAGCAGTGCTATCATCACGGCAGTCTGCTTTGTGAACCAGATGTGATGCTCAGAGCCTATGCACAAAAAAACGCTTTTTTATTTTATTCTCTGCCTTCATGAGGTTCACATCTCCCCAGCATGCAGAATGAATCAGAAAGAGGTCTAATTGCAACAAAGTATAAAAAAATCTATGTCTTCTTCCTCGGGCTATTCGTTTTAAGAAAATGCAGTGTACACTAAGGTCTTTAGTCTTGGGTGGAAGTCACTCTACTAGAAGTTCTACTCTGAATTCAAAGCAATGGACCAAACAAGAGGAAACCACTCCCCTTACAGCCTGAACGGTTGAACTCTCTGCCTTTGGGCGGGGAGGAACCCGAACGAGGCTACGCCAAAGGGCGGAATCTCGTTCGGGGAGGTAAACCTGACCATGAACCCGTTTATACGTGTTCAAAGGGTATATTTTTGGCCGAGCCCACGGGCTCGGAGATCCCACATTAAACCGGCCTTGTGCCACATGATACCCTTGTGGGGGGGTGACTAAATACTAGTCTGTAACACAACATCTACATCCAGTATTGCCTGTGTGAGAATGAGAATGTGTAGTAGGAGTCGGCTAAGTGGTTTGGTCAGTCAGTCGATGCTGGATGACTGTTGTTTGGATACTAAAGTATCAGCGACCACAACTAGATTTCTCTGCATCATTACCTATTATATCAAGTTCTTAACGTTTTGTATGTCGAACCTATTTTAGGACCGACTTAGTACAAATACAATCCTCCACTGTGAAACCACTCCATAACACTAACAAAATATCAGAGCGAATAAAATGTTGTATAATGGAGTTACATACAACCATTTTATCTGCACTTTCACTTTATTATAGATTGTTGCAAAGATGGACACAAAGTAATGGTCCTATTTTACAACATACATACATTATAAATCAATCAATGAAATTCACTCAATTTCTCTATAAAAGTACTTTGATGTAAGACTATTAAAATTTTCAAATATCCAATGGTATCTCTTGGAACTGACTGTGGCACTAAATTCTAAGAACTTCTACACAAGGTCATTCAAATAAAGAATTAAAAGAGAATACCATACAAATCTTTATTTTTTACTATTTCCTTCTTGTAGGGATTTTTGGAATAACTGCACAGAATACAAATGACTAATGAATCAGAGTTGTAGCTTGTGTTATCTGAATCAATTTGTTTCAGAACAATGTAAGAAACCTTATATTCAATGTAGGTCAATAAGCTGGCACAATAAGCATTTTAATTTACAGACACCTTCATAGGTTCATTCAATCTTTAAGTTTTGAATGCTATCCATAGCTAGACAGTTCACTCATAAAAAGGTTGCAATGCAGACAATAAAATGTGCCTTTTACAAATATCATGAAATTGACTTGATAATTTATCTCACAATCACAGATGCAGAAAGATTGCTTCTTTTTTTTTTTTTCATTACCAAACTCAATTCTAAAAGTGCCTTTTAAAAAAAATTATTTGTTGACTTTACACTTTTAAATAACATCTCTTCTACCAATAAATTACACATTGATTTTCCAGTTCTTTATTTTCTGGTGAAAAATATTTCTCTGCTTGTGATTTCATATTTTTTTTCTTTAGGAAAAAGAAAGAAAAAAGAATGAAAAAAGAAAGAAAAAAGAATAAAAGAAAGAAAAAAGAATAAAAGAAAGAAAATTAGAAAGAAAAAAGAAAAAGAAAGAAAAAAGGGGGGAAAAGAAAGAAAAAAGAAGGAAAAAAGAAAAGAAAGAAAAAGGAAAATAGAAAGAAAAAGAAAGAAAAACGAAAAAAGAAAGAGAAAAGAAAAAGAAAAAAGAAACAAAAAAAGAAAAAGAAAGAAAAAGAAAAGGAAAGAAAAAAGAAGAAAAAAGAAACAAAAAAAAGGAAAAACAAAAAAGAAAGAAAATAGAAATAAAAAAGACAAAAGAAATAAAAAAGAAAAGTAGAAAGATAAAAGAAAAAGAAAGAAAAAGTAGGAAAAAGGAAAAGAAAAAAGAAAGAAAAACGAAAGAAAAACGAAAAAAGAAAGAATAAAGAAAGAAAAAATGAAAAGACATCAGTTTTGGATTTATTAGTAAAGTAATCTCATCATAAAAGATTTTTTTTAAATTTATTCAGACTATTGTTCTCATCTTAACATGATGTGCTGACAGTCTTCCAATAACCATTATTTTATGGCTAACATGGTAAGGGTAGTATTATCTATTTCTTTAAAAAAAAAACATTCAGCATTCATTGACCGAGCAGTCAGTTCTGCTTTTAGTTGAAATGTATAAAATTTTTCTCTTAAAGCAAACGTTCGGGAAAAAAAGGTTTCTTAAGTCCAGTAGTTGTTATCCCTCTTTCCAGCAATGATGGGGGTTTCCTTCGTAACCTTTTAGTCAAAGTAGTATGGAAGGTCAATATCTTGATTAAGTTATTATTTTTTCTTTGAGTAAGATGTACTATCCGTTTTAGTTGTCAGTGTTGTTGAAAATCCTCAAGTAATGCAGTTTCTATTATTTGGTACAGTTCTTTGTTTGTGATTCTGTAGCACCATTAGCTTGAAACCATTTTTAATTGCTGAACTGAGAAAGCGGTTGTATAAAGTTGACAGTTTAGATATTTTCGAATGGGTTTGGCACCATGCATGATATCCATACGAAGGTCTTGATCTGATGAGGATATTTAAAAACACAACCCAAGTTTTCAAGTTTTGGTTTTGTAGCAATTTGTGGTGTTGTGTGAAACTACCTCTAGCCTATTCTATTTTCATCTCCTATGTTAAATTTGTTATTTTTATCTCCTATGTTAAATTTGTTATAACTGATCCATGCACCAAGGTATTTGCAGTGTCTGACATTTACTAAATTTTTATGATGGATTCAGGCTATGTGCCATCTCTGCTTTCATTCCAATTCTAGTTCATAGTTTCTCTTTTGAAAAGGTTTATTTTAAGTCCTAGGGTGTCTTATAAGCATTGAAATGAAAGAATGGTAATGAAGTTTTGGAGTGCCATGACATATATATATATATATATATATATATATATATATATATATATATATATATATATATATGTATGTAATGAAAAACAAACCACTTTAAGGTACCATTACGATAATTTATTTCACCTAAATCCTTTTTTAAGGATTCAGGATCATCAGGTAAAACTTCCAACAACGAATTGAGAGGAAAAATGGGATTAGAAATTGGTGGGTAGTGTAATTTTTGTAATTTAATAGAGTGGGTTGAGAGTGGTAGTTAAACAGACAATATAAAGTATAGGGAGGGGTTATATATATATATATTTGAGTAATACAAAGGATGTGACAAATGTTATAAAACAGGAAATAACAACATTATTGATTGAGGGGATGTCCATTTTGAAGATATCAAAGGACATTCACAGATCAAGCTGTTGAAAATATAACTAAATTGAAAAATGGAAGCTAAGGTAAAGGCTTTAAGAATTTCTCTCTTCAAAACAAATAAAAACTAAAATGTGTTATAGTGAAACAACTACTTCTAGCCAAGACTCAGATCTTTGAACAGGTTGGAATTAAGTAAAGCAATAGTGATAAAAGATGTAGAATATTGTGGAAATTTGGATCTCTCAAAAAAACAGTCTGGCTGCCTTATGTGAAGAGGTTATCAGAGAAAATACAAAGGATCTGCAGTCTATATAACATCAGAACAACCTTCAAAAGCTTGACGACACTTTGCAAATATCTCTCCCGAGTAAGACCCCCCACCCATAGAGGAGAACATGACTAAAGACTGTGTATACGCTATCCCATGCAGCTGCAGAAAGAAATATTAAGGGGAGACAGGCCACCCACTTAAAGTAAGGCTTCAAGAACACCAGAAAGCTGTAACATGAGGTGAAGTGGAAAAATCAGGTGTGGCTGACCACATATGGAGAGAGAAGGAAGATCACCGCCCTCTGTGGGATCAGGTTGAGATCATAGACAAGGAACACTATTGGAAAATTTGTAAACTTAAGAAATCAGCACATATGCTAGGCCACAAAAATCTCCTGAGCCGACCAAGCAGAGAAAGAAGTACAATATGGGAACTAGTAATAAGGAGTGCCAGAGAAAAGTGATAATAACAACAAACATTCCAATATGAGCTCTGGTAAACAAATGATTGCTGAAGACATTAGGTTTATAATACTCAGAAATTCATGCACAGATGTCCACAGTGGATAAAGGTGTTAGTTAGATCCAGTGACAGGACCCAAAGAGTGGGAGTTCAATACTTGGTTAAAGCAGTGGAGAACTTTCAAAGGGAAAATTAACTGGAGATAACTGATAACTGACACCCATTAAACATGGTACATGGAACTAGAACAGTTTACCCCAGTGAGCAAAATAAAGGATTCAGTTTGACATTCCAACCACCTGAAGAAGGCCAGAGCGTACAATGGCTGAAACGTAATAAATATGGCGAAAAAGATGTGGACAATAGTCCAAATAATGTAAATAATGTACATAATACCTCATCTCAGAAATGTAGACAGATACTGAAAGGCCGAAAAGTTGTAATAAATATGGCGACAAAGATGAGGACAATAGTCTGAATAGTGTAAATAATGTACATAATACCTCATCTCAGAAATATATTTGTGTATTTAGGCAATAAATATATATATATATATATAAGTTATGAAAAACTTGGTAATACGTATTTTTCATTTCACCTTTTGGAAGTGATGCCTGATGATCCAGTATCCTTTAAAAGGTCTCTGGTGAAATAAACTATTACAATGGAGCCTTAAAGTGGTCTGTTTTTCTTTAAATTATATATATATATATATATATATATATATATATTTGAGTAATACAAAGGATGTGACAAATGTTGAAAAACAGGAAATAGCAACGTTATTGATTGAAGTAATGTCCATTTTGAAGATATCAAAGCAGATTCACAGAGATCATTGAACGATAAAAGAAGCTGTTGAAAATATAACTAAATTCTGAAATAGAAGCAAAGGTAAAGACTTTAAGAACTTATTTCTTGAAGGTGAATGTAAACTAAAGTGTGTTATAATGAATGCTCAGATCTTTGAACGGGTTGGAATTGAGGAAAGCAGCAGATGATAAAAGATATAGAATATTGTAGAAATTGGGATCTCTCAAGAAATATCAAATGCACCATAATCTTGGTGAAGCAAATATTTTAATGCTCCAAAATTTGGCCAAGAGATACATTAAAATTGACTTTTCTAGCCAGACATGCAAATTAAAAATTGGAGATACCAAAATAAAATAAGTACAAAAATCTGGTAAGTCTTTTAACAGTGGACCGAAAATATGACACTGAAATCTGAAGGTGCATTGGGATAGCAAAAGACGCCTTCCAAAAGCTAAGTAAAGTATTAAGAAACAGAAAAAAATGTGTTAAAAAGAAAGAAAAGAATACTGAACTGTTATGTAATATAAACCCTCCTACATAGCATTGAATGTTAGGCAATCTCCTCAGAGATGAAGAAGTAACTTGAAGCAACAGAAATTTGGTCCTCCATGCTGAAAATACTATGGACTGAACATGTGAGCAAAAATGAAGTTTTAGAGAAGATGGAAATAAAAAAAAAACATCTATACCTAATATCAGTAACATATAGTTAAAATATCTAGGGCACATAATGAGGAAAGGGAACTTGGAAAATTTGACACTCACAGTGCAGATTGAAGGCAAGAGGAGAGAAGAAAACAGTGCATTACCTAGCTAATGAGCTCTTGAGTAAATGGACGGTGAAGTATGGTTTAGGAGAGATAAAAAAAAAGACAAAATTTATTAAGGGCTAAAAAGGACAGTAAGTTTTTGCAAGCCATGATCACCAAATTCCTGAAAGGACATGCATGGAGAAAAAGAAGAATGTAATTTTCACAGAAAATTCTCAGCTGATGTTCAATAGACCTGATGGTAAAGGCAATGGTAATAATAATGTTAGCT
The DNA here is from genome assembly GCA_963932145.1 of Acanthosepion lycidas. Taxonomy (NCBI): domain Eukaryota; kingdom Metazoa; phylum Mollusca; class Cephalopoda; order Sepiida; family Sepiidae; genus Acanthosepion; species Acanthosepion lycidas. Next base: position 8,652,767 of record OZ010590.1, read on the forward strand.
GTTTCCCTATAAGGAAACATTCAGCATTTATTCCCCAAGCAGGTTTTACTACTGTCAGTTGAAATTTCTAAAATCTTTCTCTTAAAATAATTTTTCAGGAAAATATGTTTCTCAAGTCCAGAAGCTGTTATTACTCTTTCCAGGGAGTTTCCTCTCTAAATTTTTGTTTGAAGTAATGTGAAATGTCTAAATCTTGATTATTTACACTATTTACATTATTTGTAATGTTGTCCTCATCTTTATTGTCATATTAATGACAATTTGGCTGTTGCATGCATCAGTCTTCTTCAGATGATATTTCTTAGAATTTTGACACATGGCCCAGTGGATAAAAGCGTTGGTTGATTGATTCTAAAGTGACTTGACCCAAAGAGCTGTGAGTTCAATACCTGGCCACAGGGAACTAATACTTGGAGAGTTGAGTTATCAAGGGAAATTAACTGAAATATCCAAAGGAATGGCACATGGAATTAGAACAATCTATCCCTATGGACTAAAAAATGGGTTTGGCTCAAAATTCCAAGAAATATTGCATGAGGAATGCCAGATCGTACAATGGCTGAAACATTGTGAATATGACAATAAAGAAAGGAACAACAGACCGAATAATGTAAATAGTTACAATGCTTCATCACAGAAATGTAGACAGGTCTTGATTATGTTATTTTCTCTTTGAGTTACATGTGATATCCATTTTAGTTGTTGCCGCTATTGGTAGTCCTGAAGTGATGTAGTTTCTGTTATTCATTACAGTTCTTTGGGATTCTGTAATGGCAGTCCACAATTTTCAAAGAAGCATGATCTTTACCAAAACTCTCAGGCTTTACTTGCTCAAGGCCTTTTTTGAACATTGATCTTAGGAAGTGGTTGCATACAGCTGACAGTTTAGATATTTCTTAACAATTTTGGTGCCATGTGTAACATCCGTAGAAAAATCTTGATCTGACCAAGCAATTTAAGAACAACTCATGTTGAAAGTCTTTAAGTGATATGCTTTCTGTTAATTGGTACAGTTCTTTGTTTGTGATTCTATAGCATCAGGTGATGCTCAATGTACCTGATGGTGTTAAAAAAATTTTTCTTTTGCTTTCAGCAAATTTCAGCTCCTAGTAGTTTGGGAGAAGAGATGATGGTGATAAAATGATTTAATGAAACCTGGATCTTGCTTTGACTGTTGTGAAAAAGAGTTAGTGTGACTTCTGCATTCTGATCTGCCCTACAATTACAAAAGTCAAGGGGATGATGATGATGATGATGATGATGATGATGTTGATTCTTTCTAGCCTGTGTGCAAAGCTCCTTTGACAACGAAATTGTCATTTTCATGACAATTTAGTCTCATTTCCACCCCGACTATTGTAATAAAATAATCATTTCCATGAGAGAGAGAACAAGTATTGTTCTAAAAACAATGATCCACATTGAAAAGTCTGAACTCTGAAGACACAAATGGATTCTGTCACAAAGTTTGACAACTCTCATTAAATCGCAAGAACTATTAAGAAAATTTACATTTCATATCTTCAAGGTAAATATACACTTTTAACTGATTAGAGATTATTGTGCTCATATTTATGCTAGGACTGCAGATTGGATGATTTGTTTATAACATATATGCTGACTCTTTTAGTTTTCTTATTTAGAGTTGTTTGTTATTTTGACTTTCTTCTAACAAAGTTGGAATACCTTCAACTTTTTCAAAAGAGATTGAGTATAACCAATTTTTAATGTTAAAAACAAAACAATGCATTAGACAATAGTTTTTAAGTTCAATCTCAAAATAGTTTTTATATTTTGATGCCACTTATTTTCGAGTAAACCTTGTAAATAGGGTAGTAAGACATTCAACTTGACACAACCTTCCGATTTAGCTGAATCTAAAATATCATTTATGAATGGGATTCCTTTTTTCGTTTTCTTTCTGCAACAAAAAAGAAAGCAATATTTTGTCTTAAGCCAAGAAATGATTTTGGTAGTTTGGTGGGATTGTGAGTGGGTGAATGCTCTTGTCACTTTTGGCAGAAATCCAAACAAAAAAAATCTTGCCCTTTGACTGGTGTTGACTTGATTCATCCGAATAACATGATTTTTTTAAAGAGTTTCATTTTTCCCATTAAAGAATCAAAAGAGAAAGATGATGCTTATTGTTGAAAAAAAGATTTTTGCTTAGATATTATGACATTATTCCAAAATATTTACAGTTTTTTTATTCTTTCATGGTAAATGTATAGAAATGGCTGACCATTGAAATTTGTTTTCTGGTCAGGTAAAAATATTTGCTTTTCTTTGCTTTTTAAACAAATAAAATAAGATGGAAATTACAAATTATTTTGGAAATACAACTTCAAAATCACCCACTATTTTTTTCACAACAACATGTTTATTTTAATAATTCTAACTTATCCTGTATTTTTCAGAAAATATTCTTGCTAATTAAGACAAAATTAATTTACACCAACAATTAGATGATTTATATTCCTTAGTTGAACCAGTTCAGATCCTTGCCACTAAAATTCGCTATGCCATGTATAAAGGGTTGCATTATCCTCACTCCCTTTGTATTCCATTTGTAAGGAAGAAATTCTACTTAGTGAGCTTCTTCTTTATGAAAATCCCAAATGGATGGTTCCCAATCACTACAGAATTAATCTCTTCAAGTATCTATCCTACATATCCTCATAATCTGCACTTTTTACTTCATCCTGTTATATACATACAACAGTCTCGTTTATTAATCATCTACTTTGAGTGACTCTTGGGCCTTATACTAGGTGAACATTTAAAACAAAAAAAAACATTTGTTTATTTTCATCCATTTGAACATTTCATAATTTTATTAAGTTTCTTCTTCTTTTATGTGTCATGTTCCTTCAGGACTAATTAATATTTACCTCTGTATTATCCCCTCCTCGTATCTGCCCTGCCATCCATTTAAACATGTTCCCTACACCCTTGTGCAAATTAATTGAAACAACCACCTTTCTTTCAACGTACTGGAGTAACAATTTCTATTTTTTCCCCAGATTAGGTCATTTGCAATAATTTTTTTTTTTTTAGCGTTTCACCCCAAGTAAGGCATGAAGCCACTAGGACGCAAGGGGTTACAGAAGATTTGGAACAAGATCAGATAGGAGTGATAGAGGAAAGGATGAGGAGAAGGATAGTGAATAGATCACGACAACAGGAGATGTCGACTGACATTACATTTGAATAGTTGGAGATTACATCTCTCAGGGAAACTGGAATAGGGAAGGGGGTTCCACAGGCGAGAGGTGTGAGATATGAAGCTATTGGAGTAGAAGAAACGGCTACATTTAGTAGATTTGACAGTGAAATGGTGAGAGTGGGATGTCAGCCTCATAGGGCGCTTGAATTTATGAAGTCTCGGAACCAGTGAAAGCAGCTCTTCGGAGCAATTACCGTGAAAGTATTTGTAAAAAACGACAGAGAGAGGCAACGGCGCATCTGTGGGAGAGCGACTGTAGACAAGATGCCAGAACAGGGCCAATTATATTACATATCCGCCTATCTTATCAAGAACCCTGAGGTAAACAGAAGGTGCACCAGACCATATATGGCAGCAATACTCCATGCAAGGGCAAATTGTTGATTTGTAGATCTGAAAGATCACTTCTAGGGAGAAAAATTTCCTGGCGCAGCACAGGGAGCCAACTTCAGTGTGCAGTAATATGAATCTATTTTTGGAGTGTATGATGAAATTTGTTTGGCCTTGAAAAATATTACATCATCCATGATTGCATCAGATTTTTATCATGCCCAGGCACTATTGTCTCAACTGTTGATTTGTTGTCATATGGCTATTGTCTATGATGGACATTACTCCAAGAAACCGTATGAAAATTGTAACACTTCACAAAAACACTAGCAAGCCTTACCAGTGAGCAAATCAAAGTCCTATCGACTGCCCTGGAAACACTCCTGATTTAACTGCAATTGAGAATCTGTGGTTACTCTGCAAAGAACAACTTCGTTGAATGGACATACGAAGTAATAACATGTACACTGGGTCATGTTTCATTGGAAAAATATGAATAAAAAGTAAATAATAACAGAATTATTCCTTTTGTTTCAATCAATTTCCACAAGGGTATAGGTA
>OZ010590.1:8661883-8791883 GCA_963932145.1 Acanthosepion lycidas
TCAACACTTAGAGGCAACAGGCTGTTTCATGCTAGATGCAATCGTTAGGCCTGACGATTGCATATAGCATGAAACAGCCTGTTGCCTCTCAGTGTTGACTTCAATGTTCACGCTTATATTTACACACACTCTGTCTCTGATATTGAGCACTTTATCCCATAAATATAGCACACCTTAAGAGTATATTTCTTCATATATACATAAATATATATATATGTGTGTGTATATATATATATATATATATAGATAGATAGATAGATAGATATATCTATATATAAATTGTATGACAAAAATATTTTTATGCTTTTTATTTATTTAACATATGGTGGCAGAATAAAATATTTTAATATTCACATTTTTAGTTGCACTTACAAATTTCAACTGTGTTTGATACTGAATAGTAGTTTTTAAACTCTTTGCAACAGAAATAAACCTGTGTATATATATATATATATATATATATATATATATATATATATATATATATATATATATATATATATATATATATATCAGGGGATCTGTCAATATATTGTTCCTTCTATTCAAAGAAAACCTTCTTATGATTACCCTTAACAAATAGTGTTACATCTCTCCCTTGCCTCTTCTGTCATTTACTGGTAAATGACATTTCAAATCCCCAAATCTATTAATACTCTATTTATTGTGCATACTAATTCTTGCAGAAGTAATAAAAAATAATTTTTCATGCAATGTTTGTAAAAATGTCTTTTTCTCTCCTTTCTTTTTATGCAATTTCTTTAATGTTGTGCATGTGTGTGTGTGGTGTGTGCATGTTTGTTTTTATAGTTTGTTCTTCTTGGTTACCATTTTTCTCTCTGCATTGGGAGGTTTTGGTACTTCCATAACAGGTGTCAGCTCCATTTCTATCTTTCCTCTCTGACTCAATCTAGTTTCTCCTTTGTTTATATCTGACCTGTTTGGGTAAAGATCACTGATCCGTATCCCTTTCTCATGTCATTGTATGCTCGCCAAAACTCCATCTTTTCTGATGTAATTTTAGGGAATTCATTTATTACCAGTTTCCATAATTCTTTGCAATTACCTAAGCTTTTGTCAATTGAATCCTTTTCTTTATATTTCTCTTTGATTTAGTAGTATGGGTGTAAGGAGATGGATACCCTAAATGTGGAACCCCCCTGGGGTAGCTTTATTAAGGACAATGGTGATTTCATTCTCAGCATCTTAGTAGGTCCTCCCCGACATACCTTAGATCAATTGGTTTTTGTGCAGCCACCACCCAAACTCCATCTGTTGTGGCAACATAGTGTTTGTCTGTACCTTTACTTGGCAATTTTTCTTAATCCCTTTTCTATTGTCTTTAAACAGTTTGAGTATACATAACCTGTGATTACCTGTTACATGTATAGGACTTGAGGTAAATATTCCCAAGGCATAATCCCTATACTTCTGAGTTTCTTTATCCTAGCTGAATTCAAAGCTACATGCTTGTCTCTCACCACTGACCCTAGACCTTGCTTTGCTTGTGGGTAGGGTATAGGCAAACATATAATTTGATATATATCAAAAATATTTTCCCTATCTAACAATGGAATGGACACCACAACCAGCTACTTCTTATTTTCTAGCAAGGTAACACAACCCAGTATGTTGTAATATTCCCATAATTCCTTGGTGGGGTCCACTGGCAGCCTCAAATGATGGGGTAATTCAGGCTTTAATAATAATTCTTTCAAGTTCCCAGGGATCCCTATGCTTGAGGACAGGTATTCTAATGATAACACATCCATTTCTCTGGAATAATTTTACACTACTTTCACACTGTCCTGTTATCTCATTCTCCAATTTGTCTAATAGTAACTGATATGGATTCAAATCTATCGCAAAGGTAACCGACCATTTTGAACTTGTTATTTTCACTTCACTCATTTTCTTAAAAATTGTATTCTGTCTCCATGCTCCTGCCATCATCATCATCATCATCATCATCATCATCATCATCATCATCATCATCATCAATCCATATCATCATCATCATCAGCAGCAGCAGCAGCATCATCATCAGCATCATCATCAATCCATATCATCATCAATCCATATCATCATCAATCCATATCATCATCATCATCATCAATCCATATCATCATCATCATCATCAGTTAGGGGCCAGAAAGAAAGACAAAGAAAGAAGAAGGTAGGTTAAAAATAAGAGAACATATATACAAAATAAGAGTGTTATTAGCTAGCGGATAGAAATGTCCATCCGAACTGTTACGTTACACTGCATCCCAGCTACCAGCTTAGGAAGTATTGCAGGTTAGTATTTATGAAGGAGGAAGAGTTCATTCTAATGAAGATAGGTCACCATAACAATATATACATGCACACACACAATATATATATATAAAAGCTCCAAGCTAGATCTACAATATAATATATATTCCTAAGCTGGAAATTTATTTATGTTTATTCATGTTATGCATTTTTTCCTTTAGACTTTATCCTGATGAAGGACTAAAGGATGTGTTGCACAAAAACGTTTTATACTTTGTCATATTTTTTTTCCCTAAAGTATATATATATATATATATATATATATATATATATATATATATATATATATACAAATTTCTGAGCAGGAAATTTATTGTTAGACTTGGTTATTTTGTACCACCACTTCACTACAGGAGGCAATTTTCAAAGATGATTCATAGTTAAACATTATCATCTAATATTGCTTGAATCAATAAAAACAGAAATATTGAGATTTATTATTGAACAGTGTGTCTCTTTATAAATTGCTGTAGCCAAAAACTTTCTGGACACCCGGGGAGAAACAAAATCTTCTAACAGAATGTGAGACTAAATGTTTAGTCATTTCTCAACAATGTGGCTCCTTGGTATTTACTAAGCTTTCAAGGCTTAAATTTAGAAAGACATTGATTTAAAAAGACTGTTACAATAACATTGATATTGGTAAGCTGTACTAATGGCAATGGGAAGGTTAGTTATTTGCTTATAAAGTTATTTGGCATTCATTCAACAAATAATATTATTATAATTATTATTAGATTATTATAATTCATTCAAAAGTAAGTATTATTATTATTATTATTATTATTAGATTATTATTGTTATTATTCATTCGACAGTTATTATTATTATTAATATTATTTGATTATATCAACAGTTATTACTATTATTATTAGATTATTATTTATTCAACAATTATTATTAATATTATTATTAGATTATTGTTATTATTATTTGTTCAGTAGTTTTTATTATTATTATTATTAGATTATTATTATTCATTCAACATTTATTATTACTATTAGATCATTATTATTATTATTATTATTATTATTATTATCTTATTCATTCATTCAACAGTTATTATTATTATAATTATTATTATTAGATTATTATTATTATTATTCATTCAACAATGATTATTTTAGTTATTAATATTATAAGATTATTATTATTTTTATTCAATCAATAGTTATTATTTTTATTAGATTATTATTATTCATTCAACAGTTATTATTATTATTATTATTATTATTAATATTATTAGATTATTATTAGCAGTTATTATTATTGTTGATTGAAATTACCAAATTTTTTTTATTAAAAGTGTTTTGCAGGGAAATAAGTCTGCCAAATTCATTGACTTCTCATATAAATGGGAATTTATTTACTAATCTTTTTTTTAATATTTTGTAGAAAGCCTTGTTTGTTTTGAAAATAAGGCAAACATGGACTTTGATGCCCAGAAAAAACAGTGTCTCAAAAAGGATGGTTTTTCCATTGATACCATTATTATTTTAACTACTTTCACTTATCAATGTTTTTTGTTTTTTTTTTGAAAGCAATGATTAGAATTCTGTTCATTTTGACTGGTGTTAGTTTTGGGTCTGATCAGTGATGCTGGAATATAATAATGTACATCTATGATAAAATAACTGATATGAATTATCCAAATAAAGTATGCATGATGAGAAAAACAATCAGATGTTTACAATTTTATTCTGTTGTCAACATTTCGTTCATTGAGATTGAATGCAATATCATTTAAACAACTGTAAAAATTTTAGGAAATCATTAACTACTTAGAAACACGGTATTGAATTTGAACATTTTTTGAAAATTTAACAGTTAACAAAAGAGAAAATAAATATCCATTAATTAAAATGAATTAATGAGAATTAATCAATGATAATTATGCATGAAATGAATTATAGCGGTTTGATGTAGAAGTCATGGTAAAAAAAATAAATTACATATATCTAAAGAAAATATTGCCTATAACTCAAATTAAAATTTATGATAATATTATTTAGATTTTAAGGAAAATTTACAGTTGATCCGATGCTGTTTTTAATGAATGAAATGTAGGCAAGAGAATAAAAATAAAATTTAAACAATCAACTGGTCATCATATATTCTAACTTAAATAGTTTGTACAGATATTTCATATCTGTCACTTTATTATCTTTTCAGCCATTGTCAGTGTTCATCAGGTGTCTGCCAATCTGCTTAACCATCAGAGATTTTTTAGCTGATCACTTTATTTAATCTACAGGGTTAGATTGTTCTCATCACAAGACAATAGTGTAGAGGATGAAAGCATTGTTTTGTGAATATGGTGACATAGTAATTGTGAGTTCACTCCTTAGTCTTGGTGCTACAGACAAATACTCAGTGAAAACATGGGGAGAAATAATTAAGTAGTACTAAAAAAGACAAGACCTAGACAGCAAAAGGAAAATAGTCATCATGCGTAGAATCTTAAAATTACTCCTGTAAATTTTATTTCATGTGCAATAACTTATTCATGAAATGGAAAGATATTATAGAAAGAAATGGAAAGATATTATAGAAAGAAATGGAAAGATATTATAGAAAATTAAACAGACTTTATTGATTGAATTTAATAAGAGAAGATGTGCCTAAAAACAGATAAGATGCAAATATGGCAACTCAAAAACACAAAATGAAACACATCAGAAATAACATTTAGAATAAGGAAAAGGGTATGAGCCTACAGCAATACCTCAAAATGATATAACCTCTGCCTCAAGGAAAAATAGCTACAATTACCATTCCAGAACAAGATAAACTCCTGAAAAAATTTAGAAATTGTTTTCCAAATACAGTTATAGCAGCAAATTCCTTCTTCACACCAACAACCATATCATGACCAAAAAGACTAAACTTTATTTCTGACACCAAAACATAGAAACAAAGGAAAATACACAAGAGAAAATTATGTTAAACTAATAAATAAATGACACAAATAAAAAATTAAATAATAAATATCATATATTCATAAATAAGTAATATTTATGGTGATGACCATTAATAAACTTAGTCTATTTAAATGCACACTTCCTCCAATCTCCCAATCAGCATAAATAAACAATTTAAATGTTATGACTCTAAATAACTCTATACAAAAGTAAGTGGAAAGAACCCATTTTCTCTTCCTTTAGTTCCCTAATGACCTAGAAACACAGCCCACTATATAAACAGCTGCTAAAGGATTATTAGAACTTGGTCTGAAAATTGCACTGAATCATGAAACTGACAGTTACTAGGTAGTGTTGATTCCTATATCCAGATTATATGTATGATTGGTCTATCACTGTTATTAAGATACCTTCCAAAAGCTAAGTTAAGTATTAAGAAACAGGAAAATCTCATTAGAAACGAAGAAAAGAGTACTTAATTGTTATGTAATACCAGTCCTCTTTATGGCAGTGAAGGCTGGGCATTTTCCTCACAAAGAAAATATCAAGTTAACAGAAATTTGATTCTGCAGAAGGATGCTAAGAATGCCATGGACTGAACATGTAAGCAATGACAAAGTTGTTAAAAAAATGGAAAAAAAAATAGTATTATACTTAATATCAGAAAATGAAATTTTGAGGGCTCATAACGAGGAAAGAAAATCTGACACTCACAGGATATACTGAAACCAAGTGGGACAGAGGAAAGTAGTGCCTAAATTACCAAACAAAAGCATGTAAATGGTTAAAAGAACAAGAATTAGGAGATATGACTAAAAGACAAAATTTATTAAGAGCTATGGAAGAAAGGAAATTGTGGAGAGCCATGACTGCCTATATTCTGAAGGAACACAGCATGTAGAATAAGAAGAATTTTTTAACACCACACAAAACTGGTTTTGAATTTATAATTTTCCTTCTCCTAGATTGGTTACCAGCCGAAATTAGACAGCTCAGTCTATCCTGCTATTTAACTCCGAGCTGGCAGAGAGAAGTGATCATTTAATACGTTTGCCAAGTGTATTTGTTTCTAATCATTTCACCCTAAGCAAATCAGGGATGCCATTAATATACAGTGGGTGAAAGTGAGGGAAAGGACTGAGTCTAGAGGAGGATTGAGGAAAGGACAAAAGATGAACAGGATTCAAGAAGATAGCAGATGGCGATTGATGTTGCATTTAAGTTTTTGAAGATTGAAGCCAGTAAACGGAAGGAAGATACACAGGTGGGAAGTGCGAGAAAAGAAACTGTTGGAGTAGAAGTGGCAGTTGCGTTTAGCTATTTCGACAGTAAAAGAGTTGAACCTAGCTGCCAATATAGCAATATGTTTAAATTCATGTAGTCAGGACACCAGGGAAAAAAGCTTGTCAAGAGCAGTTTGTGTGAAAATGAATGCAAAGAAATTGATTGGAATTCACCAATTTTAATTTCCATAACAATAACCACTACACTAAAAACATATCCACATTTATTACTTGCTACGTTTTTAATTTCTGTCTATATCTCTGAGATGAGGTATTATGATTACTTGCATTATTTGAACTGTTATTCTCAGCTTCATTGCCAAATTCACAACATTTCGGCTGTTGCATGCTCTGGCCTACTTCATGTGATTGGAATTTCGAACTGAACCCTTTATTTTGTCCTCTGGGGGTAGACTGTTCTAGTTCCATGTGCCAAGCCTCTTCCGGATGTCTCAATTATTTCCCTTTAACTCAACTATCCAAGTAATTGGGTTCACCACTGCTGTGGCCTGGTATTGAACTCACAATTCTTTGGATCTAGTCACTGGATCTAACCTACATCTTTATGCACTGGATCCAAAACTTGGAGAGTTGAATTAAAGGGAAATAACTGAAACATCCAGAAGAGGCATGGCACGTGGAACTAGAGCAGTCTACCCTAGTGGACAAAATAAAGGATTTGGTTCAAAATTCTAATCACCAGAAAAAGGCATACAACGGCCGAAATGTGAATATGGCAATGAAGATGCAGATAACACTCCGAATAATGTAAATAATGCAAGTAATATGATTTTAATTTTTGTAAGATCTCTTACTGTGACATCCTTAAGAATTTCTTTCTTCTTTTCTTCTCAATATTTTCCATTTTTATTTCTAATTGTACAACATTCTTTTCGCCACTCAATGACTTTACAATATCATGTTTTTCTTTTGAACTTCTATTATTCTTATAACCCATAGAAATCATAATAGAGATTGAATATGATTATTTACATTATTCGGACTATTGTCATCATCTTATTTATCCCAATGTTTCAGCCGTTGTTCTTCAGGTGGTTGGAATGTTGAATTGAACCCTTTATTTCACTCACTGGGGTAGCTTGTTCTAGTTCCACTTGCCATGTTTAATGGATATCAGTTATCTCCTGTTAATTCCCCCTCTCCAAGTTTTCCACTGCCTGAACTGGCTATTGAACTCACACTCTTTGTGTCCTGTCACTGGATCTAACTAATGCCTTTTTATACACTATGCCATGTGTCCTTGAGGGCACGTGGAACTAGAACATTCTACCCCAGTGAGTGAAATAAAGGGTTCAGTTCAACATTCCAACCACCTGACGAAGGCCAGAGTGTACAACAGCCGAAATGTTGTGATAAATATGGTGACAAAGATGAGGACAATAGTCCGAATAATGTAAAATAATGTACATAGTACCTCATCTCAGAAATATAGACAGATTGAATATCCTTTATCCGAAATTCCAAAATCCAAAAGTTTTTCAAGTGCTGACATGACTTACCATAAATGGAAAATTTCAGAAAGCAAGATGGCTACTCATAGCATGATTACTGCGTTGCACTGTTACAAATAAAATGCTGACTTTTTTCAGTTTTCATTATATTTAACTGTAATCAGAATTCATGTTTTGTTTTTATACAAATACTCTACCTGTACGTATTGTAACATTTTAATCAAAACACAACATCATTGGTACAAACTGATAGCTTACTGAATTTTCATTCTCATATTAACAGTGATGTCATCGATGATGTAACCTCTCCCCCCAGTTTCTCACACCTGATGCAGAAGTAGTGATTGGTGTTGCATTTTTATATTTTCTGTAAATAATGACCATGATTTTGTACATGTACAGAACATTGTTTTTACGTGAAATTTTAATTTCACACTTAAAATTCCGCGTGAGTATTACATGACTAGCATCATTACCTGTATGTAAACAAAATTTATTTAATTTTCTATAAAACTACTTTCAGAGTATATGTTATTTACATAAAACTACCTTCAAGGTATATGTTATTTACATAAAACTACCCTCAAGATATATGTTATTTATATAAAACTACCCTCAAGGTATATGTTATTTATATAAAACTACCCTCAGGGTATATGTTATTTATATAAAACTACCCTCTGGGTATATGTTATTTATATAAAACTACCTTCAAGGTATATGTTATTTATATAAAACTACCCTCAAGATATATGTTATTTATATAAAATTACCTTCAAGATATATGTTATTTATATAAAACTACCTTCAGGGTTTAAGTATGAGCCGTGTTATGAAATGTAAAGGGATATCATGATTATGCTTGGGTTCCATTCCTAAGCTGCCCCATTTTATAGATGCTGTATACAAATTAAATAGCTTGTATTCCAAAATCAAAAAAATCTGAAAACTGAAGCACTTTTGGTCCCAAGAATTTCGGATAAACGCTTTTCAACCTGTATATATTTGAAATTGTAGAGGACCGTATGTCGGGGTTACCATTATGTAGAAGAATCGTGTCGGCGATGTTGAGTAGAAATAGATGAATACATTTGGGTAGAAATTTCCTGCTAGCCGGTCCAACTACATGAGAAAGCTGGACTCTAATAAAGTCCAAAGAAGGCAAAGAAAACCAAACACAAGACCGATAAATATATGTAAACAAATATATGTATTAATAACAAGAAAGGTTAAAAGTTAAATGGACAGTTACATGGACAGAGTGTGTGTGGTAAATATTATGCGTGTGTGTGTGTTGCGTTGTGGTGAGTGTTCTTACGTACGTGTATTGTGCTTAGCGTGTTCCCAGCATTTGGGAACGCTGTATCTGTGGGCGTTCACATCTGCGAGGTAGTAAGGCTGAAGGCCTGAGGAAAAAGAGAATGTATAGTTTGAGATTCTTGAATGACGAAGAAGTTCATAGAAGATATTGAATGGGAAAGATTTGTCGTCTCGATTAGCGAGATGGTGATTTGTAGTCATCACATTTTTAAGCTTGAGAAAGCGGTCGAAAAATGGTCTGTTGCTGATCTGCTCAGGTCTGCGTCTCCTTCTCTGTCTGCCTCTCATCGTCACACGTGCTTTGGGTTCTTTTTTAAGAGGTCATGATCACGTGGGGTGGCTTCAGAGCGATTTTGCGCAAAATCTTCTAAGTGCACGTGCATGCAACCTGATTGGTAGAAATGAACCAATCAGAGGGCTAGATTTACGAATGAAAGTTAGAATAGTGCATTACTCAAAGAAGGTAAGATTGGGCTAATAGACGAGCCCAATAAAATAAAAAATAAATATCATTAACTATGCAATTATACATATTTATTTAAGATATAATTCACAAGCAGCAATTTACATAATAAAATCACAGATCACTATATAATTTTTTCTGGGGCTAACTTGAGATAAGGATTTTCTTAGTTCGGTTTAGATGTGTCACAAGGCTGAAAGTATGGGGCACCTAGTGAGTATCAGACTCACTACTCAGTCATAACTGTTTTAGCAAAACAAGCTTGCAAACCTTACACCACTTCAAAGTGACCCATTTTCTGCTGAGATGAAGTAGAATGATTATATTGAATAAATTGCTAGGTCAGCTGTGAGGAAATTTGATTCACTGTGTCATGCAAGACAATTTTTCTCACCATAATTTTGTATTTGGGGAGTTGGTCTAGTAGATAAAAGTGTTGACTGAAGTAATCCAAAAGTGACTTGACCCAAAGAGTTGTAAGTTCAATACCTGACCACTAAAACTTGGAGAGTTGAGTTACTAAAGGGAATAGAGATAACCAGAAAAAACAGAGCACATAGAATGAGAACAATCTACCCCTGTGAACTAAATAAAGTGTTCATTTCGAAATTCCAATGTATATTACCTGAAGAAGGCTGGAGTGTACAATGGCCGAAACATCGTGAATATAGCAATAAGGATGAGGACAAAAGTCAGAACAATGTAAATAATGTAAATAGTTACAATACCTCATCATTCAGACATTCTTCAATGTATTGATTATTATTATTGCTAGTCTGGTGTTTCTGCTATGTGTTTGGATATTCTTGATACAATCCAAATAAGAATCTGCAATGTTATTTGTCCTGATCTGGCATCTAGGTTTCAGTCACTAATATAATATGGATTCCCTGTGCCTTTTCTATAAATATTTTGATGGTAATTGTTCTAATGAACTTAGATTGTATGAATTTAAGTGCAGTACTAGATTGGCAGTAAGGTCACATCATTTTACTGTTGAAATGGCCTCTAGATGTAATTGTAACTTCTATGCTATTCTTCTCTTGCACTTCTCACTTGTGGAACATTCTTCTGGCTTTTTGCTTTCCAATCAACTATGATCTTCAAACATTTGATATATATATATTATTTTTCTCTCCAATCTTGTGCGATCATTCTGATAACTTTATTATTTTATCCTCTCAGAAAAGTTGATCATTTTCTGCAAAGAACTTTTGTAGTTTTTATTATGAAAATCAATTTTTTTCACAATAAAATTGATATTAACCAATTGATACTGGGAAATTTCTCATGATATTTTTATGTGTTAAATATGTGTATGTAACCAATAGAATAATTAGAATACAAACAATGACTCTTAAAATGCATCAGTAATGCATTTCTGTATGTAAAGTAAATAATATGTAATCATAAAAGAGACTTGAAATTAAACAATGCACTCAATGCTCTGTATGCCATCAAAATCTTCATGATCAGAATTTTAACCTGGAAAATACTGTTTTATTAAAAGAAAATGAAGATAATTCATTCAGGCAAAGATATATTGAGAGTGCCATGGACTCCTGTGGTTAATATATGACTCTTCAATTTTACTTGGAAAAGTCAGTCAGTAAAATTAATCAATGCAAAATGTCTGTCATTTTTCAATAAAGACAAAAGGACAACTTATCTGAAACAGTTGTTGAAACAGTGTGCTGTAGAAAAATCTTATAGCAAAACAAAAATTGAGATGAAATTGATAAAATCTAATTTAAAAAATAATACAGTTAACAAAAAAAATTAAGTGTTCTTATGCTTAACATAAATCACATGCTGACACAATAGTGTAGATTTAATTGTAATAAAATCTGTTTTTCTGATCACGCTGATTGAATGCTAAAACATGTGAGCATGAGAGTTTTTTCCAAATTATCATCTACAGGGTGTGATGGATAAATTGGATTAGTCTGGCTCTTTAGGTATATTTATTTTAAATAAATTAGAAAACAGATATCAAAACCAAATATGTGATGAGTTTAGATATAAAATCTTTATACGCCATTGTTCCCGTAAAAAAATGTCTAAAACAAAAATAAAATTAGCTATTCCTACATATAAAATCATAAAAATGTGCCATTTAATAACTAATCATTATTTTGTCACTTTCAATAACAGTTTTCATAGGTAACAATTTGGTTTACCAATGGGGTCTCTTATTTGTGTTTTGGCTTGTCTATTTTTGGAATTTCTGGAAAGTGGTCCTTTCAAAAATTATTTTGCTACAAAACTATTCTTCTTTCAGATAAATAGATGAACATCATTTACTCACCTTCATTTATTAGAGATTAAATTCTGTCACTTCGCATCCACCATAATTTACCTAAACTTTTCAGTTAACCTTTTGAATATTTATTAATGTTTCTAAAATTTAAAAATTTTGAAAAATTAACATTTTTGATCCAGTCCATAAATATTTTTCTGTCCATGTCTTTGATAATGTCCCTCAGAGGAGGAAAAGCATCGCCTAAGATAAGTTTTCTTTTTGCCCTTATTCATATATATGTACATATTTTAAAACATTTTTATGTTTATACATTCTTTTTATAGATACAAATATTTAAATAAATGCTCTGTTTTATAATAAACGGTATTAATAACATTTACCAACATGAATGTCTGAGAAATCTTCATAGAAAATATTCGTCCTCTGACAGGAATCAAATCTGTATCCTATACGGAACCGTCATATAGCCTGACGTGCCTTAACCAATCAAGCCACAGAGGATCGTTCGATTAACAAGGTTAATTTTACTGCTTTTAAACTTCAATCTTTCCTGAATCTCTCACGTACATTCATATCTGCTCATGGCGTATCCAAATGTAAACAAATGATGTCACACATTATGAAATAGACAAAGTTCGACACTTATTTTAAGACATTTTTATGTTTTTACATTCTTTTTATAGATACATATTTATGTATAAACATAAAAATGGAATGTACTGTATTAAAAGGTTTTACTATCAATATAGCAAAAACAATTAATACAGTACATTACATTTTTAAACTAATACAGACATTTTTTAAAGCTTTTCATCTGAAACAAGGCAACAAAGCCACTAAGATGCAAAGGGGTTACTGACTGTGAAAGAATATTTGAAAAACATTATTAAGAAGAGAGACTATTAAAAGGAGAAGAATTAAAAAGACAGAAAATAACAATTGACATTGCATTTAAATTTTTTGAAGATCAAAGTTGACTGGAAAGCAAAAAGCTGGAAGAGAGTTCCACAAGCAAGAAATGAGAGAAAAGAAACAGTCAGCATTGACATTATGGTTACATCTATCTGTTTCAACTGTATAATGATGAGACCTAACTGCCAATCTAGTACTGTACTTAAATTCATAAAGTCTATGTTCCATAGAGCAAAGTATTTAAAGAAAAGATACAGTGAAGCTATATTATTATGGTGGGAAAATGACTAAAGCTGAGATGCCAAGTCAGAACCAATGATATTGCAGATTCTTTTCTGTATTCTCCCAAGAATCTCTTAATATGTAGGTAAAAATAGAAAGGAATCCTTAAAACTCATTATAAAATCAGGAAATTTATGTTTTTTTAAGCATTTCACCCCAAGCAAGGCAGGAGCGCCACTAGTACGCAAAGGGCTACAGAAAGTGAAAGTAAGAGAAAAGATTGGATATGGGAGGTGGGTGAGGAAAGAATGAAAAGAAGAAAAGGAATCAAGGCATCAGAAGATGTCAATTGACATTACACTTAAATTTTTGAAGATTATAGTTACCAGGGAAGCAAGTAAAGGGGAAGGGAGTTCAGAAGTGTGAGAGAAGAAGCTGTTGGAGTAGAAGAGGCAGTTACATTTAACTGTTTCAGCAGTAAAAGGGTGGGACTGAGATGTCAACCTAGTTACACATTTAAATTCATGCAGTTGGGGCACCAGTGAAAATATCTCGTCAAAGCAGATGCCATGAAAATATTTATAGAAAAGACAGAGGGAAGCCACATCACATTTATGAGAAAATGTCTAGAGTCAAGACTCCAAGTCAGGACTGATCACATTGTATATCTGTCCTTGGATTTTGCTGAGAACCTTGAGATGAACAGCAGGGGCACCAGACCAGATATGGCAACAGTATTCCATGCATGCAAAATTTCAGAAGTTCAATAACTCAAGAAGTCTAGTCAATATCATTCCTTTAGACTTAATATTATCAGGTACATTTTCATTTTATTTATTTTTATTTTCTGTACAGATGACAAATAAAAAGAAGAAAGGATACCAACATGGCTTCATATGATGAGCAATTTTCAACTCTTTCTACATAAGAGTCATTTACTTCATTACACACCATCTTTGTATTTTTTTTAGGAAATTATAAAATGCATTATAGACTTGTTTTTGCAGGAGGTTTTTTCATAAACTCTCCTTTCTGAAGACTTTACACCTCTCAGATAACCTTCATTACAGTCACTTATGCACAAATAACTTTGATAAAATTATGAATTGATCTTCCTCCCCCAACTATGGGCCAAATAGTAGAACTTGTATCTGGAAAAAACATTATTCTCAAAAAGAAAATTTCAGTATCCACTTTCAAAAAAAAAATATTCTTACAATCCAAAATATGTTTTAGCTTTAGATAACCAACAAAGTTTTGATAAATCGTAAAAAAAAAAAAATCAATCAATGAACCTTGAATGGACTGTGAGAGCTTGGTTAGATTAAACATCAGCTGCCAGGCTCTGGCCATTTAGGTTTTTAGAGGTTACACTGATATATCAGGCATAACAGCAAAATTGTTCAAATCATGTAACAGCAAAATTGTCTATTTGTTTGATAAAGCTTTAACCATTGAATCTTAGAAATGACTAAAAATATCTTACTGGAATTCTCTGAGGTTTTTATAAAGCTATTGGACTCTACTTTGAGTAATAGGAATGTATTTAGCACTAAGTTGAAATGATAATCCCTCTTGCTGTTGTGACCTCCTGATCCAGTTTTCCTCTCTACTGTTCCATCTTTTTTTAAGCTTGTTCACCATTCTCTTAATGGTTCTTGAATGAACTTTAAAGATGGAAGGCAGTATATGTATGTTGGTACCATTACTGAAGTCCTGAATGATCTTTTTCCTCTCACCAGTTCAGCTGACACAAAATGATTTTAACCTCTTCTCTTTCAAGCTGAATAACTCAAGGGTTTTTTTAGTGATTTTTATGACAAATCGAATCAAGATGGTTAAACGTCTCATGTGAAAACCTAGCAAAAAGAAACTCAATTAATTTAGTGGCTTTGTAGATATTAAACATTTTGTAAGATGGACAATTATCTCATGTTGTTACATCCAGTATAGTGGTATCATCTGCATAGATACTACTACAGTTTGGTAAAAATGTCTTATTCTATTTTATTTAATAAAGTGTTATAAAAATATTTTTAAAATATCATTTGTGAAAGTTGTATAAATCAACAAGATGAGGCATCTGTCTATATTTCTGAGATGAGGTATTATGTACACTATTTACATTACTCGGACTATTATCCTCATCTTTGTTGCCATATTTATCACAATGTTTCAACCTTTCAGTATCTGTCTATATTTCTGAGATGAGGTATTATGTACACTATTTACATTATTCGGACTATTATCCTCATCTTTGTTGCCATATTTATCACAATGTTTCTGCCTTTCAGTATCTGTCTATATATTTGAGATGAGGTATTATGTATACTATTTACATTATTCAGACTATTTTCCTCATCTTTGTCACCATGTTTATTAAAACATTTCAGCCGTTGTATGCTTCGTCCTTCTTCAGGTGGTTGGAATGTCAAACTGAACCCTTTATTTCGCTCACTGGGGATGCCTTTATCAACTGTGCCACGTGTCTCAAGGACACATGGCACAGTGGATAAAGGCATTAGTTAGATCCAGTGACAGGATCCAAAGAGTGTGAGTTCAATACCCGGTTAAGGCAGCGGAGAACTTTCAGAGGGAAATTAACCACCTGAGGAAGGCCAGAGTGTACAACGGCTGAAACATTGTAATAAATATAGCAACAAAGATGAGGACAATAGTCCAAATAATATAAATAATGTAAGGTAGGCATAGAAATAAAATCTGAGTTTTGACTCCTCTTCCACGTTCCACATATTCATCTTGATCCCCAAGTAGAAATTTGATTTTCTTATTGTCAGAAACATTACTGTTCATTCATTGTATAATTTATAAAATTAAATAATAATCTGTACATCATAAAATGCAGAGATAGCAGGAGAAAAAGACAAAACAATAATCAAAGACAGAACTATTCCTTCATCACTGAACAAAAAAAATACATTGTACAAATCTATACATCAGTGTTTGCTGCTATTTTTGCCACTTTATTTGCCAAACCATCTCTTATCTAAAAAATGTTAAATCTGCAATGACATCACAAAGATACATTCTTAAATTACTTAATTACTAGAACAGATAGTGAAGTCAATTTTATTTTAGAACACAGGGAATTAATTTTGTTTTTATCAGACATTGCCAACAAACAATTTCTCTCCAAATAGTTTAGTAGTCTCCATACAGAAAACATTTATAATCTATTAACTGAACAACTTAGTGTGATTATTGGTTAAAATCTATAAAATTTTTCTGTTGTAACAGTATTTCAGGAAATTAGACTGCTCAAATCTACTATTATTCCTCTTTCTAATATTGATGACAATGTCTTTCTTGTATTAATGAGGATTTCTTCCTAGTATTGATAAACGATTTTTTCTAATATTGTTTGAGGATTTATTTCTTGTATTGATGAGAATTTCCTTTTAATATTGAAGAGGATTTAAAAGTAATGATGAGGATTTTTCTAGTATTGATAAGGATTTTTCTAGTATTAGTGAAGATTTTTTCTAGTATTTCTGTGGATTTCTTTCTCAGGTCAATGAGTATTTATCTCTACCATTGATGAGGATTTCTTTCTAGTATTGATGAAAATTTCTATTTCTCATGTCAATGATGATTTCTTTCTAGTATTGATGAGGATTTCTTTCTTGTATCAATGAAGATTCCTTTCTGGTATTGATGGGGTTTTCTTTCTAGTATTGATGGAGATTTTTCTAGTATTGTTTCAGGATTTATTTCTTGTATTGATGAGGATTTCCTTTTAGTATTGAAGAGGATTTAAAAGTAGTTGATGAGGATTTATCTATTGATGAGGTTTTTCTAGTATTGATAAGGATTTTTCTAGTACCCGTGAAGATTTTTTCTAGTATTTCTGTCGATTTCTTTCTAGTATTGATAAGGATTTCTTTCTCAGGTCAATGAGTATTTCTTGCTACCATTGATGAGGATTTCTTTCTAGTATTGATGAGAATTTTTATTTTTCATCTCAATGAGGATTTCTTTCTAGTATTCATGAGGATTTCTTTCTTGTGTCAATGAAGATTCCTTTCTAGTATTGATGAGGATTTCTTTTTAGTATTGGTGATTTCTTTCCTTAGCTTTTGTTTCAAGCTTAAATGTTATTTTTTTTAGTGGATACCCATATTTGAGTAGCAGATCCATTTCGCTAGAAACAAGGAAAAGAGTACTAAACTGTTATGGGATATCTGTCCTCTTGTCCATACAAGAGTCCATACAGTGAGTGCCAAACAATCTCTTCAAAGTGACTTGAAGCAACAGAAATGTGTTTGTATACCATGAGAACACTGATAAAGTTTTAGAGAAAATGGAAACAAAAAGGAAAACTTGTATTTAACATTAGCAAGAAACAGTTAATGTTTCTTGGACATATAATGAGGAAAGAGGGCTCAGAAAATTTGATGCTCACAGGACAGACTGAAAGCAAGAGAGATAAAAACAACACAAACCCTATTCAGTGAGTTTGAGTAAATGAATGGTGGAATAGGGGTTAGGAGAAATAACAGAAAGGCAAAATTTATTAAGAGCTAAAAGAAACATAAATGTAAACGTTAAATGTGGCCGTCTCTTCTACTCCAATAACTTCATGTCCTGCACCTCCCATCTGTGGAATTCCCTTCCTATTACTTGTTTCCTTGATGGCTATAATCTCCAACTAATCAAATGTAATGTCAATCGACATCTCCTGACCTATTTCCTATCCTTCTCTTCATCCTTTCCTCCATCACGACTTTTTACTCTTGCTCTCACTCTGTAACCCCTTCATACTAGTAACATCCCACCTTGCTTGGGGTGAAATGCTTAAAAAAAAAACAATCAGGAAGTTGTGAAGAGCCATGATTACCTATGTCCTGTTGGGACATGGCACATAAAGAAGAATAATAGGCATTCTCCAGTAGGATTTGAATCTATGTCTGCCTTGGCAGGAGAAACTTTGCCCGATTGATGATGCACACCATGACCAAATCAGTTTAAAGCACATCAGATCTAATGACAGTCTCTCCTGGTAAGGAGGATGAAAGTTCAGGTCCTGCTGTAAAGTGCATATTTTTCTGTAATGAAATTCCTTGAATATTCAAGCCAGTAAGGCAGAGACAAATATACTGTTTAATAAATAAATGGAACGTCTATTCAAATATGAGTATCCATAATACTCATATTTGTTAAATAATGTTTAAGTAATAAAATCTGTTAGATTAATAAGTAAAAATCCATCACTTGAATATCTGTCTATATCTCTGAGATGTGGTATTATGATTACTTGCATTATTTTCATTATTCAGACTATTATCCTCATCTTCATTGCCATATTCACAGCGTTTCAGCTGTTGTAAGCTCTGGCCTTCTTCTGATGACTGGAATTAAAATGAACTCTCAAGGACACATGGGCTAGTGGATAAAGACGTTGGTTAGATTCAGTGACTAGACTCAAAGAGTTGTGAGTTCAATACCAGGCCACAGCAGTGGTGAATCAAACTTGGAGTGTTGAGTTAAAGGGAAATAACTGAGACATCTGGAAGAGGCATGGCATGTAGAACTAGAACAATCTACTCTGGTGGAGGAAATAAAGGGTTTGGTTCAAAATTCTACTCATCTGAAGAAGACCAGAGAGTACAACAGCTGAAACATTGTAAATATGGCAATGGAAATGAGGATAACAAGGTAGATTGTTCTAGTTCCATATGCCATGCCTCTTCCAAATGTCTCAGTTATATTCTTTTAACTCAAGTCTTTGGTTCACCTCTGCTGTAGCCTGGTATTGAACTCACAACTCTTTGGGCCATGTGTCAAAAACACATCCTTGACACATGGCCCATTGTTTAGATCCAGTGACTGGACCCAATTATCTGAAGAAGAACCGGAGCGTACAACGTCCGAAATGTTGTGAATATGGCAATGAAGATGAGGATAATAGTCCAAATAATGTAAATAATGCAAGTAGTCCATCATTTGCTTTAATGTAGTATAGAAAGTTAACATCTTTATATCATTATTTTTCTTTCTAGATACCTGTGCAGTTCATTTTAGTTGTTGCTGCTGTTGGAATTCTGTGGTTTCTGTTGATAAAGTTCTTTGTTTATGGTTCTGCATCACCACTCACTAAGTCTTGATGAAGTATCTTCTTTTCCTTGACACCTAAAGGAGTCATTCACATGAAGCTACTTTTTATCTTATACCTGTTGTGGATTTGAGTCAATCCACAACAAAGAAAAAGTTTTTTGAATATAAAAATATAAAATATTTATTTTCTTGTTTTTACTACTAAATTTTTCTTAGCGTGAATGAGCATTAAAGTTAAGTTCTTGCTTGTAGTTGTTTAAAATGAAAAGAAATGTAGTTTCTTCCCATGTATGTGTGAGAAAAAAGAAGCAAGTGAGAAAGTGAGAGAGAAAGTGTAAGTGTCACATAGTTTGGTGAGGAAAACAAGTGAATCTCTTTTTTAAGCTGTACCATCATCAGTTGTTATATATTGCCATCGCTATCTCCTTGTTGTCTTGTCTGGTCTAGAAACTTTGCTTATATATTATTCAAAGGGATCACAAAGCATGTTTTTTTTTATTGTTGGCAGGAACACAACCCATTGGTTGGAAAATGCTAAACAGGATTAATCAAAGGATTAATTTATTAACTGGAAAGAGGCTTTAATCCTCCCACTCAGAAACTACTTTTTTCTCATTTGGTGTTTGACGGTCTTGCTGTTTATTTCCGTCTTCACTCTATAGATCTGTGAAAACAGTTGAATGTAGCTGATAAGACCCCTTTCACAGCCTACCTCATACTTTAGCCTTGTACCAAATCTTAGATACTCTTAGAAAATCATTTGGGGCACTTCGATGTGGTGTAAGGTCTGCAAGCTTATCTCACTAGATCTGTTACAACTGAATAGTGTGTTCTTACTGGATGACTAATACTTTCAGCCTTGTGCCATGATTAAGTTACTCTTCAATTATGACCTGATCGAAGGCATTACTGGCCATGTTGGACACTGCATACCTAATAGAAGGCATAATAGTCTATGATAGGCAGCAAATACTGGATTGAAGCCCTTATCAATGAACAAGGTATTTAGAATTTATTAATTCTACATTCTGGTTTTAATACTTTCATTCCAATTTCTGATCATAAATTTTGTTTTCAAATGGTTTATTGTAAATCCAACTTCATGGAACTCTTGGTAAAGAATGTTGCCTTTTTTTTGTTCAAGATCATTATTAATCCAACTATATCATCAGCATAGCCCCCTGATCATCAGCACACCAGCCTTGCGAGTGAAAACTGATCCACTGTTTTCTATTAGTATATTCATTTAAGATGTGTCATTCTTTTATATGCCTTGTCCCTTCAGGACGTAGGGGGATCATGGCTCTCCACATCTTCCTGTTCATTTTAGCTCTTAATAAGTTTTGTCTTTTTATTATTTCACCCAAACCCAGTTCTACCATCCAAGCTCATCAAGTATGTTACATGCTGCTTTCCTATGTCCCTCAATCTGTCCTGTGAGTAACAAATTTTCCAAGCCCTTCTTCCTCATCATGTACCCCAGAAATTTTAACTGCCTCTTCCTGGTATTAAGTATAAGCTTCCATTTTGTTTCCATTTTCTCTAAAACCTTGTTGTTGTTGCTCACATTTTCGGTTTATGGTATCATTAATATCTTTCTGTAGAACTGCATTTCTGTTGCTTCAAGTCTCTTCTTCATCTTTGAGGCAGAACATGGTTAAGTGATTAGTGCCCATCTCTTTATATTTGTGCTTCTCAAAATGATTATGGTAATTGATTGACTGATTCATTTTCTACAGATTAACAACCCTTGGCAGCTTACTTAAAACATGAAAATATTTTTAGATTGTAAAATTGTATTTTTAGAGAGATAATAATGATTTAGTGATAAAGTCTTGCTAATTAACCCATAGCTTGGGGGAGAAGTGGTGGATTCATAACTTTCCTAAGGACATTTGTGTATAAGTGAATATAAGGAACCCAACAGGAACAAAAACACAGCTCTGTGATTAACAATTCCAAATCATAACCTATTACCCCACCCACACAAGAACCTGGTATTCCTAAGTGGTGATCTACCTAGGTACAGAACAGACTCGATGTTGCTTAACTTTGGTGATTTTATTGTCAGATCACTAATATTCTAACCACTCAGCTACAGTGCAATTTAAATATCTATCTATATATATATATATATATATATATATATAAATGTATATGCATACATACCTATATTTTAAAATTACTTACATTTTGTACAATGACCATAATCCTTCTTTCTTCTCTGCTTAAAATGAATTACTATAATTTTCCATTTTTCTTATTTCCTCAAGCAAATGACAATTTTGTGAGATTTTTCTTAAATTTTCTTACTTAGAAATTCTTTAAACAGCCTTATTTCTTTTTTATTTGCACACTTTTTATTGTCTTTGGTTTTGCTATATTTCTTCATTTGAACTACAAAGATTACTTGGCACAACCCAGGATAATTTACTGTATTTGATCGTATATAAAAACCCGCAGGCATATAAGAATCTTCCCGCCATTTCAGAAGGGAAATTATGAAAAATAAAAAAGTTCAGTGCATTTAAGGTTATTGAAATCTTCAGCTATATCAGTGCAGAAAAGAATTTGTACAAAATATGCATCTCTGAAAGTTCTTTTTTTTATAATATAACGACCATAATTTATAAGTAAAAACAAAAATAAAAGCAGTTTATCAATTTAAAACATGATGATTATGATGATGATGATGATGATGATGATGATGATGATGATCGTGGTGGTGGTGGTGGTGATGATGATGGTGGTGATAATGATGATGATTTATTATGAATAAAATTTATCATGTTTTATGATTATTATTATTATATGATGATGATGATGCTGATTATGAATATGATTATTATAATGATGATGATAATTTGCTACGATTTATTTTCACAGCTTATCAACCCTTATCAACAGGTTATTTAAAGCCAGGAAATACTTTTAAATTATAAGAATTTTTTTTTTCTTTTGGAAATAATAACGAACCCAATAGAAATTGGAACTCCGTTCTTTAATGAACAATTTTGAGTCATTATCCATTATACCACTTTCTTCTTCTTCTTCATCTTCTTCATATTCATCTTCTTCTTCTTCATCTTCTTCTTTTTCTTCTTCTTCATCTTCTTCTTCTTCATCTTCATCTTCTTCTTCTTCTTCTTCTTCTTCATCTTCTTCATCTTCATCTTCTTGATCTTCTTCTTCTTCTTTATCTTCTTCATCTTCATCTTCTTCTTCTTCTTCATCTTCATCTTCTTCTTCTTCTTCTTTATCTTCTTCATATTCATCTTCTTCTTCTTCTTCATCTTCTTCTTCTTCATCTTCTTCTTTATCTTCTTCATCTTCATCATATTCTTCTTCTTCTTCATCTTCCTTCTTCATCTTCTTTATCTTCTTCTTCTTCTTCTTCTTTTTCATCGTCATCTTCTTCTTCTTCTTCTTCTTTATCTTCTTCTTCTGCCCCTTTTTTCTTCTTTTTTCTTTTACTTCATCTTCTTCTTCTCCTTTTTCTTTTTCTCCTTGAACTTTTCTTCTTCTTCTTCTTATTATTATTATTATTGCTCTTATTATTTGTAGAATTGTTCTTACATCTCCTTTTGAGCTTAGATATTTTCTTCTTCTTCTTCATCTTCTTCTTCTGCCCCTTTTTTCTTCTTTTTTATTTTACTTCATCTTCTTCTTCTTGATCTTCTTCTTCTTCTTTATCTTCTTCATATTCATCTTCTTCTTCTTCTTCTTCATCTTCTTCTTCTTCATCTTCTTCTTCATCTTCCTTCTTTATCATCTTCATCTTCTTCTTCTTCTTCTTCTTTATAGTTTCTTCTTTTTCTTCAACGAAGTGCATTAACACTATATCAAATGACAACAAAAACTTAAAAGTAGATACATACACAAAGATGTATGCAGATATATAGAGATATAATGTACACTATTTACATTATTCAGACTATTGTCCCCATCTTTATCACTATATTTATTACAACATTTTGGTCGTTGTATACTCTGGCCTTCTTCAGGTGGTTGGAATGTCGAACTGAACCCTTTATTTTGCTCACTGGGGTAGATTGCTCTAGTTCCACGTGCCATGTTTAATGGATGTCAGTTATCAGTTATCTCCTGTTAATTTCCCTCTGAAATTTCTCTACTGCCTTAGCTGGGTACTGAACTCACACTCTTTGGGTACTTGAAATCACACTCTTTGGGTCCTTCAGGACACATGGCACAGTGGACAAAGGCATTGGTTAGATCCAGTGACAGGATCCAAATGCCGTTTCCAAATTTCTGTCAGAGTGAATTGTGTCATTGTGTTCTTTTTCTTACAGACAGTGCCCGACTGACCCTGCTATACTATGTATTCGACAAAATCCTAAACAATGCAAGATTAAAAATATAAAATTGCAACAATTTTCCCAATGCACCCTATATATATATATATTAGGTTGGTGCAAAAATAATGACGTAATAATGTCGTTTTTTGACGTTAAAAAATACGTCAAAAAACGACATTATTACGTCATTATTTTTGCACCAACCTAATATATATATATATATATATATATATATATATACAGATAGTAATTATTAGGAGGATCATATTTAATTAATTCATCGAGTCTGATAGAAACCTCAACAGAATGCTAAAAGCACTGGATGGTCGTTTCGTCCTATATTTGGGACTCATCAGCAGTGTGCATCCACTACTGAGAATTGAAACCCTGAGAGTTAGGTTGGCAAGCAAGCATCATACATCATTGGAACAGTAGGTGTGATGTTTGCTTGATAACCTAACTGTCAGGGTTTCAATTCTTGGTAGTGAATGTGCACTGGTGATGAGTCCCAAATATAGGACTAAACAGCTCTCCAGTGCATTCTGTTGAGGTTTCTTCTAGACTCAATGAATTAATTATATATATTTATGGTCATTATTTTTCTTATATTTTTGCTACAATAGATTTAAAAATTTTTTTCTTAAAAGAGGAGAAAATATATTTTTTGTTCTTTCATTTATGACTAATAATCACTATTTGCTATTTTAATTTTTTTTTAAATTGTTTGAACTTGTATCTTTAATTTTGTAATTTTTTTTCAACCTGACTTGGGATGTTAATATTTTCAAATATAGGTCATGGTTATATTAACCGTCACTTTGAGCCAGACACTCCCACTTCCCGTCGATGATACTGGGAGTTGGTTTAACTTAACATCTATAATTTCATCGACTGCCTCCCACTTCCTTTCTTTTATTCTTTCTCTCTTCTTTTTTCTTTTTCTTTTTCTTTTTTCTCTTCTTCTTCTTTTTTTATTTTTTAAATGTTTAAATTTTAAGTTCCTATTTTATTCCTTCACACTTCTGAGCTGACAATAGATTTCTATTCTATCTAATTTATATGCTCTGTTATAACAAATACACTGAGCTCTTTTTGTGGATATTCTATGTTATTAGGACTCACTTGGATTATATAACAACAGATTATTACCTGTACACACACACACACACACACATATATATATATATATATATATATATATATGATGAAAGAGAAAGAATGTGTGAATGTGTGAATCAATATGCAGTGTTGATTTTTATGTCACACTATTTTTATAAATTCCAATATTAAGCATTCTTCAGCTATAAACAAGATTGTGTATATGTCAGAAAGAGTTTACCTGTACATGTGTGAATAGATAGAGATATAGTTTTCCTCTGTCCAGCATCAGATCACTTTTTTGTAGTAACAGACTGAGATAGATAGAATGATAGATATATAGATAGATATGAACATGTGGAGCTAGCTAGATAGATAGATAATTAACAGACTCTGATAGATAGATAGATAGATAGATAGATAGATAGATAGATAGATAGATAGATATGAAAGATATGAAAGTCTTCTTCCAGACTGTTTCTTTGGTAACAGATCATGAAACATTTATCATTTTGCACAGCAGAATTCAGTCATTACAATTTTGACCTATTTCCCTCTCCCACTAGATAGTAACATTGTAATACGCAGCCATTATATTGACATCTGTATCAGGTGCACGTTGCCATGAGCCTGTTGCATTTGAAATCATTATGGAACAATAAAGAACAAATCATTTTCTGATATAGTTTGCTATTTTAGAATAAAACTTTGATCTTTCATTCATTTTTTTTGTAATTTCTCACAATGATTTTTCTACCAAAATGCACTAATTGGTTAAAATTTTATTGTTACATTTTTCCATATGACAAGTTTTTAAAATACCATGTCTTATCTGTAGGTCAGCAGTCATGTTTCTATATAAGTTTTCTTTATTATCTTTGAGATCCCATGCATTCTTGGAGAAGATAGTGGAGTGGTTTCCTGTTACCATTTCTATGCTTTGAAATCATAGTTTTCTTTCTTTTACTCTCATTGCAACTGAAGACAAAAGAGCGAAGTCTACACTAGTATTTATCTATTGCTGCGAGAAGAGTTGGATTCATGCCTTTTCCAGTATTATTAGCATGAGAGAGAATGCAACAGACTATGCTGGAATTTGAACTAGGCTCCCAATTTCTATTTTCAATACTAATAACTACTATACCACCCACACATCCACACATATACATACTATATATTAGACAATATTACACACACAAGCTCATATATATATATATATATATATATATATATATGTGGCTTGGATTGAGGATTCGGAATGCTGAGTTCAAATTCCAATTGAGTTCATTACATTCACTTACATGCAAATACCCATGGCAAATGATCTAAGAGAAGGATAACTCTGTATTCAAAACCTGTGGAAAGTCATTTGGGGACCTTGTGACATACTGTGCACCAGTTCTCTGTATTCAGCTCTTCCAAAAAGTGTTGTTGGTTCTGCACATGCCTTCACCACTATAACCAAATGACCAGGTAGTCTGGCTTTTGGTTCTAAGAAGTCAGGTGCTTGATTCTTATTGAAAATGCAACAGAAGTATTAAGTATTCTTAAATACCTATAATAACAGAAGCCATTGGTTTATACCAATGGCTTATCATACTTAATACTTCATATTTTCACTCTTGCGTGGTCATGTGTGATGTCACAAGCTGCAACGTGATTTTTGCTTCTGCATCTCGTATACACGAGTTTGTCATTGCTTTTAAATTTTTCATGCAACAAAAACAGACTATCATTATTGTTTCGTCCTTATGTTGTTTGATATATTGAAATGTAATTGTCATCTTTGATAATGGCTTTCATTGGATTTAAACATGTATCAATATGGTGATTTCCTTTTGTCTTTCAATGATAATGTTATTAAGCTTATCAGACAATATGAAAGGAACTTACTTAAAATAAATAGACAAAACTTGTCTATGTTATTTAATGAAACATGCATTAATGAAAAATTGCTGTCTAAATATACACAATGTATATGTATATATATATATGGAAAACAAGAGAGAGAAAGAAAGAGATAGATAGATAGATAGATAGATAGATAGATAGATAGATAGATAGATAGATAGATAGACATTGGACGTGTGATAGAATGGTTCTGAATCAGACCAAATAGGGATTACAACATAAATTCATATGTTTGGTAATTTGAACGAAAGATGAAAGTTTTCTTCTAAAATATGAAACAATCAGGAAATAACTTGCTCTTCGTCTTTGTTTATTGGTTTAGTATGAAATTGACTGATACTTATATGCATCCAAGACAGTTGTCATGATAAAGGTTGAAAAGGCTGTGTTTTTACAGTGTTACTATGGAGGAGAGAGAGAAAAACAGATCTGAATTCCAAAGGCTGTTAAATTCGCTGTGTAAAATAACAAACTTTGCATGATCAGTTACCAAAGATCTCACATATCTTCTTTTTTAAAGACAAATTAGTTTGGACAAAAACAACAAACAAATAAATAATACAAGCTGCAAATCCTTTGCACCAGCAGTGTAATTGAAGGATAGTTGGTAAGCTGAATCTTGTTCACAAAATCTCCAGCACTAAAATTTCTATTATGGAACTGGATGTTTTAAGTCTCGTTTTTGTATACCTATATATCTATAAATCATTTCATCAGATATGTGGAACTGTGTCAGATCAAGAACTTTTCATAACCACCTTATATAACTGTATAATTATAAATTTCATTTCTAAAAAAAGATGTCCACAATACATAATAATTTATCAGCAATCAATATTTGTGATATATATATATATATATATTTTTTTTTATTATTCTGATAAATAATTTCTATCACTATGCACATTATTCAGACTATTGTCCTCATCTTTATCAAAACAACGTTTCAGCCATTGTACACTCCAGCCTTCTTCAAGTGATTGAAATGTCAAACTGAACCCTTTATTTTGCTCCCTGGGGTAGACTGTTCTAGTTCCACATGCCATGTTTAATGCATGCCAGTTACCTCCCCTCTGAAAGTTTTCCACCACCTTAACTGAATATTGAACTCACATTCTTGGGGTCCTGTCACTGGATCTAACCAACACCTTTATCCACTGCGCCATGTGTCCTTGAGAACATCAGTGTATGAATTTCTGGGTATTATAAACTTAATGTCTTCAGCAACCACTTTTTACCAGTGCTCATATTGCAATTTTTTGCTGCTATCATACATGATTTTACCAGAGCTCATATTGCAATTTTTATTGTTATTATCGCTTTTCTCTGGCACTCTTTATTACTGGTTCCCATATTGTATTCATTTCTATGCTTGGTTGGCTCAGGAGATTTTTGTGGCCTAGCATATGTGTGAGGCCGAAACGTTGAAATAAATATGGTGACAAAGATGAGGACAATAGTTTGAATAATGTAAATAGTGTACATAATACCTTATCTCAGAAGTATAGACAAACAGTTCCTATCATATTCTATAATGTGTCTCTTGTATGAACACTATGTCAGTCTTTGGTTTTGGGGATTACTTTGAGACATGCTGAGTCTCATATCAATTTTTTGTTGACCAAATCAAATTAATTAACTAGATTTTGATCATAACAGATATCTTTCCCTATATATATATATATATATATATATATATATAATGTTTGTGCATATATGTGTTTAAGTCAACACTATAAAGTTTTGATATGTCTGTTGATCCATGAATTATAAAATCTCATGATGAACAATGAAAGGCCAGCCTTCTACTTGCTTACCAAGTGATATTGAAATTTTTAATATATTAAAGAGAGGATTAATAACAACAAACATGGTCCCTGAAATAGGCCAAGGTAACAAATATTACAAAAGTGATAAAGCAACAAAGACAAAGGTAGTCAGTACACCAAAAGAGAGGATAACAGATGGAGCAAAAGGGTGTAGGATAATATATTAGAAGATCAAATAGAAGATAGAGCGATGAAACAGAAGTGTTTGCTTGTAAGACATTGCAAAGAATAGCACAAGTATGGTAGTCATAGAAGGAATTGAGAAAGACATTTGTCCAGAAATTGATTAAGAAAGGCTTCTGCTGATGTTGATGAATATATATATATATATATATATATATATATATATATATATATATATATATATATATATATTATTCTCATAAATAACTCCTACCATATTCTATAATGTGTCCCTTGTATGAACAATATCAGTCTTTGGTCTTTTGGTTTACTCTGAGACCAACTGAGTCTCATATCAATTCTTTTGTTCACCAAATCAAATTAATTCATTAGATTTTCATCTTAACAGATATCTAAGATGTCAATGGTTTTTCTTTTTAAAAAGAACAAACTTTATCCTCATTATCTGAATGCAATAAGCTGTCAAATCGTCATGTATATAATATGACTTTAATTAAAAATCTGATCTTTATCATCAGATATTATTCTCCCACTGCTGAACATAGATCTTATATAAATTTGATTTTTACTATTTTAAAATTGTTAGAATTGTAAATGTGCAATCATCTAGGTTGTTTTTTTAATACATGTTTTTTTGACAGAAGTGAATTTTTCTGAAGGCCAGATGGCTTGTGTCAAAATTGTTATATTTTTTATGGCCATTTTGTCTCAAGTAGTTGGTACTGCAAAAATTATTTGATGTGTTGCAGATTCACTTTTTTGAATTCTTGGAGAAAGGTTTCATATATATTGGCCAATAAGAGATGATCTCTTGAAACCCTTGTGAAAACTTGAACTGATCCGGTATGATGTTCCTTTGCTCAATAAAAGAACAACTACTTAGCAGATCGACAGCAGAAAGAAGAAACTGTTGACAAGAAAGAAATTAGCAATTGAGGAAGAAAGCATCAGCACCCACGCTTCAAGAGGATTGATCCAGCCAAGGAAGTAATAAATCAACAGAAAGAAAAAGCCGACAGATTAAACAGATGCAAGGCAGATTCAAACCCCAGAACAGAACATTACTTTCTGTGACATCCTGAAAAGAATTTAGACCAAACAAACTTTCAAACTTTTCAGCAAAGTCCTATGAAAAGCCCTCAAGATAACAACCTGTGAAAATACAAAGACCCCTTCATGCTAAGACATCCTATTATTGAGTATTCTTTCAAGAACAGAGGTGGGTGCATTTTGTATTTTCCACCTTGTGACATTTTCCCTTTTCTCCATTTTTAAAGGGTGTAATCTTTTTTGTCTTTGAATTTGTTTCTTTTCCTACAAATTGTAACACTTTTTTCCTTATATCTGATGGTTGTCCCTTTTTTGTAACTTCAGAAAAATGTTATCCTACATTAATAGGCACACAAGAGGAAATTTTGGGCAACCTTTTATAGTACCTTTTTTGTAATATAGTAAAATAAATCTGTTTTGTAAATTTGTGTCTATTATAGTGACTTGCTGTTTCTACTAAGTTTTGTGTTTGGTAGAAACATACATTTTTTATAACTTTTTCTAAATCCTTCGATGATGACAATAATTGTTTTCTCTGTATCTTATCAATCATCTCTTCATCTTCTCTTTTATATTGTATTATACTGTGTTTTTTATCATCTAAGCACCCTTCAACCAGACTTTTTTTTTTTTTTTTAATCAGTATCACCCCATGCAAGGCAGTAAAGCCACTAAGGCAGAAAATTTCATTTATCCTCAAGTGCTTTGCTAATTCTGTATGTAATGAAAGTTAAAACATCAGCTAGGAAACTAGAGAAGCAGAATCATTTTACTGTTTGTAGCCCAGAAGGTTTATTTTTAATCAGTATGATCCCCATGCAAGGCAATAAAGTCACTAAGACACAAGGGATTACAGGATGTAGAAAAATTAGGAACAGAAACATTAATAATGAGCAGGAGGAGGAAAGAGTAATCAGATGACAATAGATAGTGACTGACATTGCATTTAAATTTTTGGAGATTAAAGTTGGTTTGAAAGCATGGAGCTGGAAGGGAGTTCCACAAGTGAGAAGTATGAGAAAAGAAACTGTATAGAATTTACTGTTACATCTAACCAGCTCAACTGTAAATTGATGTATTGTTTTATACTCTGTGTATTTTATCATCTAAGCAAACCTTCAACAAAACTGTTGCTTTATCTGTTATACCCTCTTCATGCTATGTATTCTGACCACCTTCATTTTTATTGCATCTATGATATGTATTATCTTTGTCTATTTCAGGCACCATATTCTCTTTTGGTTGATCAGATTTTTTTCTTCTGTTCTCTCTCTTTATATATTATGTTTGTGTCTGTGTACTCAGAGATATATTTTTTGTAGAACAAAACAAATTCACTAATTCTGATTTTATCAGGCATCTAAGGTGTTTGCATTTAAAAAAGAAATAACTTTATTCTCTTTGCCATGCTCAAAATATGTCTTACAAACGATACAAATGCAAATTAATACATCCATAAATACTTTCTCAGTCTAACATTTTTTAATGAAAAAAATAGTAAAAAAAATAGTAAAAAAATAGTAAATTGGTTATATTTTCCTGTGCTTTTGTTTTTAATGCTTTTGTTATAAACTATCCCACGTTGTGGTCATAGAAAATTTACACAAATCTGAGAAAAATAAATTTGTGTCGGCTGACAGGAAGCTCACCTTGCTTCTATTAAATGTCAGAAAATAGCATAGTTTGGTCATATCACATAGCATAACAGCCATCACATGACCAGGGACAGCAATGCAAGAGCTGGTCAGACAACATCGAATAGTGGACTTGACAATGCCAGAACTCCTGAGAACCACCACCAGATCCTCCTAGAGGAAATTGTCTGTTTCTTCTGTCCTGAGGTCTCCACCTAGGATTGAAGCAATCAAAGGACTGATGATGATGATGATGATGATGATGATGATGACAAAAAAAATGGATTTAAAAATTTTAAATTTCAGTGTTCCCATATGTTCTGTATTTCCTCATGGTACATAATTGTAATCAACACTCATATTATATCTTCCCCTCCTACCTCCACAAATCTAGAGGACAACACAGAAATTTTTCCACTTTGTCATTCATTTGCCTAATATTGTTATATATATATATATGTATATATATATATATATATATATAGATAGATAGATAGATAGATAGATAGATAGATATCCAAGTATAGGATTGGTGTATACAGAATAAATTCCAATAACCAGCAAATACTATTCTTAAAAGAGTGCTCAATACAGAGTAGAGCAAATATATTCAAAAATTATAACATAAATATGTTATAAAATAACTTGGTAAGACACCAGAAGTGTTGAAAAAAAATGGCTATTTTTGTAGTGATTTTATAACATTTTATGTTATAATTTTCAAATAAATGATTATATATATATATATATATATATATATATATATATATATATGTGTGTGTGTGTGTGTGTGTATATATATGTGTGTGTGTGTGTGTGTGTGTGTATATATATATATATATATATATATATATATATATATATATATATACTGATCCTTTCCAGTTGTCTAATTAGTTTCTTGACTTTAAGGTGAAATTCATCATAGAAGTATCTCTGACAAAAAGTAAGTACATATGTTGGCTTGACAACCCCAATATTATCAAGATGTTTTACACTTCATTTGTCAGATACAATTTCTATCACACAAAAAAATATTCCTGTCCAACTTCACAATACAAGAAAATACTTGTTGACAAAAGCAATATAATGCACCATGAAAATAATGAACAAAACCAACAAATTCTCAAGGTCCTCTTTATCAAAATCAACCAAACAACACTCAACAAAATTTATTATGACTATAGCAACAAGATACAAAAGTGCATAAAACATTTAATACCATTTTACATTTACCCCAATTTCTGGTCACCTCCCTTATATTGAAATGCTTTTTTCTCAAAAAATTGCATAACTACAATGGATAAATTTAAAATTTTAAAATAACTATAACAGTGTGTTTTAGCACATGTTTTTTAAAAATTACTATCACAAGAAATGCAGATTTTATTGCAGTTACAATAAGTTTGTCTTTATAATTTACACCTAAAAATAATCTTAGAAATGATCAAAAGTACTTGGGTTAAAAAAAACTCTGGCATCTTCCTTGATGAATTTCGTCTTAACATCAAGAAACTGGAAAAGATCAGCATAAAAATAAGTAGACACAATTATGTCTATAAAATTTCAATAAAACACATTTGAATGAAGATATGCTTCTTATATATATATATATATATATATATATATATATATATATATATATATTGATATATATATATATTGAATCGTTAAGTCTGCTGTTAGGAAAGTCTGTTCATTATATCATGCTAGTCAATTTTTCTCACTTTTTATAAATTAATTATTTGTCTGTGCATCAAATATTTCTGCCACATCTGCTGCTACCATTATGTCAGTAACTATTTTAAACAGAGAGAATGATTAGTATGATTGAATTAAAAGATTGGATAGGAAGTTAGTGTTGTAGCTTACTCTATTTATAATCAAATTATTGTCCTCACCTTTTTCCTTTATTGTTGTCATCACAACATAGTACCCTCCAGCCATCCTCAGGTATATATCAACCAGGGTAACATAGACCCTTTATTTAATCTATGGGGGTAAACTGTTGTCATTGCACTGCTAATGTCTAGGGATATCTCCTCTATTTTTTTTTTATTTAGTACTGTTCAGTTATTGCTTGCCCATTTCCACTGAGTGCAAGTACACACTGCCTGACCCAGGGATTAAATTCACAACCATATCACCAAATTTGCAAACCAATGGTTTTATACACTAGGCCATTAGAGCTTTTAAAATCAACCTTCTTGCTGAATAAGTAGTAACTGTTATGGCTGCTGATATCTGTCATGTTTTTACTGCTGCTGCTGCACCAGTTGAAGCCTTGCTGTCATTTGTCTTTTTTTCTTTATTATCAGTTCCTATATCGTATTTATCTCTATGCTAGGCTTACTATCGAGGTCTTTATAGCCTAGCATATGCTCTGATTCTTTCAGATGTCTAACTCGTTTTTTTTTGCTTATTAGTGAAACGAAAGATCATTACTTACCAGTGCGATAGAAGTTCACTATATTTGCCAAGAAATTGGTCACTGCGTTTACTTCATTTTTTATAGAAGAGTGTAGTGACAATTTTCTCCAAGCCTACTTTTCTCATTTGTTACATAACGTGTATATAGTATTTTTAATATTACCTGGTAGAATCAATTTACCTGGTTAAAACATATTACATGGTAAAAATGTATTATGTTTCTAATTTTTTTTTTCATTTGTGACAAAAGTGTCCAAATTTCTCTGCAATATTGAAGGGGACAAATCATTTTGCAATCAAGTCACTTAATACCTTGCTCAATTTCTGGAAAGTATGTGTGTTGTACTATTCTTCTTCTTCTTCCATGTTCCATGTTCCATTCTTCAGGATATTCTTCTTCTATTCTTTGTCTTCCATCTTCCATC
This sequence comes from Acanthosepion lycidas, assembly GCA_963932145.1. Classification (NCBI taxonomy): domain Eukaryota; kingdom Metazoa; phylum Mollusca; class Cephalopoda; order Sepiida; family Sepiidae; genus Acanthosepion; species Acanthosepion lycidas. The sequence goes on from OZ010590.1 coordinate 8,695,968, forward strand.
CTTCATGATGCTGATGATTATGGCTCTCCACAATTTCTTGTAACAATGCAGTTATTAATAAGAAAAGCTGAAAATGAATACACCACATCTACATAGTCAGCCTATGAACTTTTCCACACGCACTAGTACATAAAGTCAACATATTGTTATTATTCTTTCTTAAGATGAATTGCTGGAATAATCCATTTTTCTTTTATTTTCATTTTATGATTTCTTCAACCCACTAACAATTTGGTTTTTACTTAAATTTTCTGATTTAGAAATACTCCAAACATTGTTTTTTTTACATACTTTTATTTGGCTTTGTTATATTTTTGTATTTGGACTATTAATATTACTCATTCCTGGGTATGATGATAAACTACATCCAGAAGCAAGACCCCTGATCTGGAGATTGTAGGTTTTGAAGAGTGTGGAACCACCTCTTAATTGCTGTTGTTCTCAGATTCACCCTGACCCTAGGGTGGTAGCACCCGTGAGGGTCCCATCTATGGGCAAATAGTGAACCTCCAAACAAAAACAAAACACTATGAAAGTAAAAAAATATATTTTTATAGTAAAAATACCAGCAATGCATTATAATATTAAAAAAAATTACTAACAATACCTATTTATAATAAAATTACCAACAACACATTTTATTTGTGATTGAAAGCATACAATTGCGTTCAAAATATTTAGATTTCGACATAAGCTGTCGCTAAGCAAGATCAACTAATGAACCAAACACCAACATGAAAGAACTCTTTCATGACATTAATCCAGATAATATACTATAGTTTTTTTAAATCAAACTGGATTCCAAAATATAATTTCAACAAAACTACAACATAAAACACACATATCACCACCTCTAGTAATTATGTCTGCACAAACATTTGTATGCACAAAAGAATCATCTACCATGTATTCAGTTGTGAAAGCAGAATAACATATATCTTATTTTTATTATTTCAAAGCTCTCAAGAAAATTAAATGACCCATGAAGGAGTCGATGTGCCATTAAACAAACACATCAATCAATCAAGATCATTTGGCACTACTTGGAATAATGATCTGTGTTCTACCACAACTATTGACAGCTCCCAAACATTTCCATCTATTGAATTTCACCCAAAAAGCTTGGGGTCAGCCAGTGGCATGTTTTTCAGACACTTTCCAATGATGCTGCATGTTGAAATTATCCCCAGGCTAAAATTATCACAAAGTCAACTTTGTCACCAGTTGACAAATGGTGAGATTCAAACCGAGGTCATATGGTTGGAATGTTAAAGCTCTAACCACTTCGCCATGCATACAGATTCCTCCTCTCCAATCTAACTTACTAGGCTTTGGTCAACCTGTGGTACAATTTTTAGACACTTTCTGAAAGTGCTGCATACATCTCCTCATGTTGATATTAAGAAGAAGCCACCCGCTTGACAAATCAACATAGGTGAGAACTGAACCCAGATCTTATGAACAAAATGCAAAAGCTCTAATCACTTCACCATGCAACCAAGTACCTTTCACTATTTCTAAGTGCCTTCAGATTTTTCTGATTACACAGTCCAGATAATTGAATTTCCACACTTAATGTAGTAATTGAATTAACGGTTCCTTTAAAAGAAAATATTGTCTTGGCACACCAGTGTTTGAAAGGTATGAAGATGTGAGGGAGCAATAAAGAAGAAATTGTTGGACAAACAATATATTTCCTATCAAAGTTTCATGTCAAGACTTTATTGCCAATGGGACTTCCAGAATATTCCCATGTTGCCAGCAACAGGAAAGCGGAAGTAGATTAGTAAGAATCAAGGTTGGACAGACAGTACATTTGCATGGATCTGGAATTCACAGACTTTATCAGAACATCAAAATTTGGTGCTGCATATGTATAGATCTGATATTTGCACATTTTGCTGGAAATTCAGCAAAATGTTTTACTGTACTTGTATAGATCTGGTAATTGCACACTTTGTGGAAATTTCAACATCTTTTGTTGTATTTGTATAGAACTGGTATTTACCCATTTTGTTGGTACTCTGCAGAATCTGTTGCTTCATTTGTATAGATCTTGCATTTACAGATTTTTCTGGAAAACCAGCAAAATCATGGATTTGCTTTCTCTAGATCAGCTACATGGCTCAGTAGATAAAGACATTGGTTAGATGCAGTGACTGGTTCCAAAGAGTTGTGAATTCAATACCAAGCTTCGGCAGTGGTGTACCAAAAAATTTGGAGAGTTGAGTTAAAGGGAAATAATTGAGACATCCAGAAGAGGCTTGGCATGTGAAGTTAGAACACTCTACCCTGGTGGACAAAGTAAAAGGTTCAGTTTGAAATCTCAGTCATCTGAAGAAGGCCAGAGTGTATAAAGTCCGAAATGTTGTAAATATGGCAACGAAGAGGAGGATAACAATCCGAATAATGTGAATAATATAAATAATCCTAAAACCTCATATTAGAGATATAGACAGATATAGATCAGCCATTCACACGTTTTACTGAAAATCCAACAAAATTTTATCTTATAGATCTGTCCTTTGCACATTTTGCTGGAAAATCAGCAAAATCTTAAACTTTCCTTGTATAGATCAGCTATTCAGACATTTTGCTGAAAATCGAGCAAAATCTGGTGCTGCAATTTATAGATCTGTTATTCATATATTTTGCTGGAGAACCAGCAAAATCTGGTATCATGAACTATTCCTCTGTTGGATTAGCATTAACTTCAAAGTTATGCCTGACACAACACAAGAGTCTTTATATAGAGGACTTGATGGTAGCACTGAGGCTGTTTTCACAGCTGTAGTTACTTTTTATGAATTCATACATCTGTTTAGCATTAGGTCGTAAAGAACATAATCCCTCATCAGGCCCTGACACTACAAAATCACAAACAAAGAGTTTTGCCACACAATAAAAACTGCATCACTTCAAAGACTTTCAACTGCAACAACAATTTAAATCAATAGCACATGTAAGCAGAAAGTAATGAGATAATCAAAACATAGCACATGTAAGCAGAAAGTAATGAGATAATCAAAATGTAGTCTTTCCGCACAACCTGAAACAAAAGCTTAGGAAGGAAATTCCCAGCAGTACTAGAAAGCGTGATGACATAGTAGACTTAAAAAGTCAATTTTCTGAAAAAAAAGAGAAAGATTTTATAAATTTCAACCAATAGTAACACTAAGCGTTCAGTCAATAAATACCAAATGTTTCCTATTATTATAGCTGTATACATGGATGTGTGCAGGTATGTGAAGGAATGCTGAAAGGTTCTCAGTCCAACCAAAGAGGAATTGATCATTTGTCAAGATCTTTGGAAATATGTTGAAACAAAAGCTTTTCAATGTCCCGTTCATACACGCATACATACATTTATATATATTCCTTTTCTTACTTATATAAGAGCACTCTATTTTAAATTCTTATTAACAAATCTATTAATTAACAAACAGCCACCCATTTTGAAAATCTCTAAACATGAAACAACACTTTAAATGGATAAATAAAACAAAAATGTCTATTATTATATTTGATGATTATTCTTACTAATCTGGTTGTTATGTAGATAAATTGTTCGAGATTCATGTTGTGTTGTCCCAAGCTTTCAATTTTCATGAGTCGTCTCTGTGTGTGGTGGGGAAGTGTAAGAAAAGAAAATTAAATCTGTTTTAAAATGTAGACTGCATCATTATTTTTTGGAAGTGCATTATTTATTGAAAACTAAATAAAAAACAATTTCACATGGCAATATATAACTATTAAATGAGTACAAAATGTGGTATTCTGACACATGGACAGCAGAACAAGAATAATCGACCTCCATAGATTAAATAAAGTGTTAAATGCCCTGAAGGTTACCTAGACCAACAAGCACCTGATAAAAGCTGTAGAGCAGCAAAAACATGATAATAACAAGAAAAATGATAGTAGTCTGAATGTAATCAATATAAATAATGATAACTCCTCATCCCAGAAATTCAGACAGAAAAATTGGTTTTATTTAAAGATAAATGTGAACTTTCTACAATAAAAGTTGCAAAACTATTCGTGTTTAGAGAAAAAGGTGAGATGAAAATTGGTGATTTGAGAATTTTCTTTGCAACTATTTCTTGGGTTGAGCTAAAATTAGAAAAAAAATCTTACAACTGGCAAAAAAAAAAAATTCATTTTCTGTGTTCAAAATTGAAATTGATTATATCACCATTATCGTCAAAAAATATATTTGTATGGCTTCATTGTGTTGCCATCATAATGCATTTCATGATGGAAGACAGTAAAGGCTACAAATGACTGAAAGTTTTATTTTTGTACTAACACTCACTCTATACAAGCTCAAGAGCCACCGAAGGTAGAGCGTTACTGAAAGAGATTACTGTATGAATAGTAAGAGTAAGAAATAAGAGGTACAGTTTATGTGAAAAAGATAACTATTAAACACTAGATTTGAAGAGGTTAAGATTGTAGTGGTCAGGAAAGCATCCTCTTGGGAGTCTATTCTGCAAAGTAGTGGTCCATGGGAAGAAGCTGTTCAAGTGGAACTTCCTTCTTACTACTGAAATACACAGGGAATGAGGGTGGTTTATCTCAGTGTATGTGTCATGGTGGATCATCTGTGAGGGTTGGTGTTGGGGGAACTAACAAATGTAGCTTGTCAGAACACTTTCCATAGAATTAACAACAGAGTTGTAGAGTAAATAGTACACCTCTGGTGACTATATGAACTAGTCCATAAATATAAATAAAGAGCACCAGGTCAGAGGTAAGGAAGAAGTCATTTGGAGTTAGTCTTCAGGCTAATTAATAGAGGCCAAAGCAAGACTTATTATATAACTGCTATGAAGTGTGTTATAGCAGAATAGTGAGAGCCTTGCAATGTTTTATCGGTAGGAAAGAGATGGTAAGGAGGAAGATAATTCTAATGCTTTTGAACTTTATCAAAACTAGAAAGAGAAAACTGAATTCTTTGAATACATCTGATATCATCAAAATGGCTGTTAAAATTTGGCTGAAAGTCTGCTAGCTTCCTACTTAAAACTGAAACCAAGTTCTACTACTGCTGTAAGACCTCTCTTTAAATGATTTAATGATGTAAACTTTATCAAGCTTATTATTACAAATGCCTTCATGATTCAATAAGAATTTGACTGAATCTGATAGTAAAGTTATCAAAAAAGAACATTCTTTGTAAATGGAAATCATATCAAATTTGTAAAAAGAAAATATCATTTGGTGTGAAAAATTATCTGAAAGTGTGGAATTTATCAGTAATAATATCAGATTACCCATGCCATAAAAGATGATGGCATATTATGTTTGACATGACACAATCACAAAAAAAGAACTGTAGCATTTCACTTGAGGACTTTCAACAATAGCAACAGCTAAAATGGATATCACATGAAATCCAAAAGTACGTAGGAAGAAGAGACTTGTAGTGATAGAGAAGTGGTTTTACTAATGAATACTCAGAATACCTTAGCCAGACCATTTGAGCAACAAGGAAGTTTTAAAGAAGATAGGTGTCTACAAGGAAACTCATACTTATAATTAGGACGAAACAGTTGAAATTTCCGGAATACATAATGAGGAAAGAGGGCATGGAGAATTTAACACTCACGGGATATAATGACGTCAAGAGAAAAAGAAAGAAAATATGATTAGTTTTACTGTTACTTTTATGATACACAATTTATTCAGTTAGGAAGAGGCAGTTGAAATTTCTACACCCTATAATGAGGAAAGAGGGCATGGAGAATTTAACACTCATGGGACATAATGACGTCAAGAGAAACAGAAAGAAAATATGATTAGTTTTACTGTTACTTTTATGATACACAATTTATTCAGTTAGGAAGAGGCAGTTGAAATTTCTACAAGTTATAATGAGGAAAGAGGGCCTGGAGAATTTAACACTCACAGGACATGTGAAAGGAAAGAGAAATAGGGGAAATAGTGAGTAACCTTTTTAAAAAGTTTGTGTTAATGGAAGGCAGATTAAGGAGAAAGAGGAATGAAAAAGGGGCAAGAGTTACTTAGAAGAAAAAGGAAGCTGTTGAGAGCCATTATCTTATATGGACATGGGACCTAAAAGAAACAGGAGCATTTGGATAGTAGAACAAAGACAAATAGGGATGTCAAAGGGTCACAAGTTACTTGGTGCAACAAAAGACAGGAAGCTGTGGAGAGACATGATCATCGATGTTCTGAAGATAAGATAGATTTTCTTGAGATTATTCTTTGAACTTTTCTTATACATTGACCTTTGCTATGGGATAAATATTATTGAATTTAGGTGAGTATTATACGAAATAGTGAGTTTGATCCTTACTGAGTGCTTCACATTTATTGTGTCAGGCTAAGTGTTGTGGCTTTGTCAGGGCCAGAAATAAAGACACAAGAAAGGAATTGAGTTAACAAATATATTAACAGAAACAGTAATACAAACATATACAAATGAGAGTGTTACAGCAAGAATTTTCAGTCCGATGGTCAGAGCTGACTGCTGGGAACTTCCCTCTCCAAAAGGCAGTACCTGCTCCTATTTATAGCTAGGAGAGTCCATGAACATGATAACATAGTGAGCTCATCAAACAATCAATTGCTAGCAAATTTGTTCTTCACTAGGTGTTCCATATTTGTGAATCTGTACTGTACTAGTCTTAGCTTAATAGCCAGGCATAAAATTGTGGCCATGAATAATAGACAAATTTGCCTAACATTGCCCTCAAGAATGTACCTAAAACTCTTTCGAAAATAATAATTACAATTTTTTTATGCTATTGGCACTGATGTACTTGGAGAATACGTTCCATGTTGTAAATCTAAGAGTCTAATACAGCAGCATAAAAATGTAATATGAGTATTAATGTAACTGATAGCATTGAAATAGAAGACTAAATACTGATCCCAGTTTACCTGGATTCTGTTCAAGGAGTGAAATTCATTTAAGATTTCTATAATCATGAACATCAGCACCAGGACCACTTAACACATAAACAGCCATCATTACAATTAACAAAATAATGGTAGAATTTAAGATTGCTTTTTTAATCATTTCACCCCTAAGCAAGGCAATAAAGCCACTAAGACACAAGGGCTTACTCACTGTGAAAGAATATGAAAATGAAAACATTATGAAGGAGAGAGAACAATAAAAGAACAAGAATTAAGAAAACAGAAGACAACGATTGACATTCTATTTAAATTTTTGAAAATCAAACTTGATTGGAAAGCAAAAAGCCGAAAGAGAGGTCCACAAGTGAGAAGTATGATAGCAGAAACTGTTAGCATAGAACTTATGATTACACCTAGCCATTTAAACTCTAAAGAGATAAGATCTTGCCATCTATCTACTACTGCACTTAAATTCTAAAACTCTAGCTACCTTAGAGGAAAGTTCATCAGAATAATTACCATGAAAGTATTTATAAAAAAAACATAGGGAAGCTACATTACAGCAGTAGGAAAGTGACTGAAGCTGAGAGGCCAGGTCAGGATTGATAACATTGCAGATTCTTCTGTGGATTTTGATGCCAGGAATATTTAAAAAGTATTCAGTATAATGTGGTGGACTGTTCCATTTGGAATAGTCAAAAGTGAATTAATCAAAGTAGGTTATCCAAAAAGTTATTCAATGTGTGTTATTCAATGTATTCATTGGGTCATTCAAAAGTAGTCAATTAAAGATAATTAAAATGTTAGTTTCTCAATTTAGGTTATTCAAAGTAGGTTATTCAAAAAGTTATTCAATGTGTGTTATTCAATGTATTCATTGGGTTATTTAAAAGTAGTCAATTAAAGATAATTAAAATGTTAGTTTCTCAATTTAGGTTATTCAAAGTAGGTTATTCCTTGTTTGTAATTTAAAGCAGGTTTACTCAGTGTGAGTTATTGAGAAGTAGGTTACTTAACAGTAGGCTATTGTGGGTTTTAAAAGTGGTTTACTCAGTGTGAGTTATTCAACTCCATGTGTGTTATTCTAGAAACAGTCACTCATAGTGGTTTATTCAATGTGGCCTATTTAAAGTTGGTTATTCAAAAGTTGGTTATTCATCATAGGTTATTTAAAAATGGATTACTCAATATGCTTTATATAAAGTTTGTTATTCAATGAAGTTTATTCAATAGTGAATTATTCAGTGCAGCTTATTCTATTTGTTTTATTGAAAGTGGTTTAGTTATAATCAGTTATACAAAAGTAAATTATTCCATATGAGTTACTTAAAAATAGGTTATTCAATCTTGGTTATTCAATATTGGATATTCAAAAGTAGATCAGAAACTTAAAACTAAAGAAAAATACACAAAAGGAAAACAAAAGAAAACGGAAAAATGTTATATATATATATATATATATATATATATATATATATATATATATATATATATAAGTGTGTGTGTGTGTGTGTGTGTGTGTATGTATTATCCCTCACCAATAGCATGACTTGAAGTTTCATGCACAATGCAATTTTCAGGTGTTGAGTATGACTGACTGTTACGTAATTTAAACTTTAAAAAATATCTAGTTATCACACTTTTCATGCAGTTATATATTATAGTGGTATTAAATTTTTAAATTTTTAAAATTATATTTCTTATTTAGAATAAACAGGATTTGTTTATATATGTAAAAAAAAAAATATACATTCATCCAATTCAATATTTGTGACTTTTGCCTATCCATCACCAAAAATCTGCTAATGTCTGCTATAAATCTAGCAAAAAGTTACTGTCCCATTAACGGTCAAAAAATAAATATCAGTGGAGCAAAAGAAGTAACCCAGAATTTAATATTTATATGGGAACATTTGATTCAGCAGCGGCATATATAAAGGCTTTAGAACTAAGCAAAATTTAGAGTATTTAAAAAAAAACAAAGATGGTAAAAATAAATAGAAACACCATAAACATTACATCATATGGTTTAATTCACCTTTTAGTCATAATGTTCAAACGAATATTGGAAGAATTTTCCTAAATTTAATTCATAAACACTTTAACTATTCATCAATGCTAAAAAAGATTTTTAACAAAATAATGTTAAGATCAGATGTAGCTATAACATAGATAAATCTATATTGCAACATAACAACATTATGTTAAACAAATATATTTCCAACAAAATGTTAATTTTCTTTTTAAAATAAATGCAACTGCTGAAAAATTATGATCTGTCCCTTAAACGGTCAATGTATGACTGATAATATTGTATACTGAGCAAGCATACATTGCAGTAACAATGTTAAATTTTATTTTGGTTCTACTGAAAATCTTTGGAAATTTTGTTTCTATCATTGAATGACTTTAGGCAATATAAAATGCAAAAACAGCACTGCTCTCTCTCTCAGTATTTCTAGCAATTAAAGAATGATGGTAATATGCTTTTTATCATAACAAATTTTTATTATAACAAAAGCCAAATCTTATAATGGGAAAGGAAATAGATATGACTTATGTCTTGTTGAAAAATACTTAAATAACCCTAGCTTATTAAACAATAGAAATGAATTGATGGTTACATGTAGACATAAAAATAAATATCTGCTTAAATATGTTGATCTAGATTAATTTTTAATATAAATTACTTTTTTAAAAAAAAGAATACGTTATCTCCCTTTATGCTTAATATAAAAAATAAAAAATTAATATTCACAAATTTTTACATATATATACAAATCTTGTTTATTTTAAATGTCAAATATAATTTTAAAAAATAAAAAACAGGAATCCCTGTATAATATATAACTGTCCCAACATTGCAATAGCTAGATATTTTTTCAAATTTTAATTAATTAAGGGTCAGTCTATACTCAGCACCTGAAGATTGTGTTGCGCATGAAACTCTGAGTTGCACTATTAGTCATGGATAATATGTATATTTATTAATATATATTTAATAGCTCTGTTGCATTATATCAAGCACTCTTTTATTAACACCAGCACTATATATATATATATATATATATATATATATATATATATATATATATATATGCACTAAATAACAGAGTCTCCTTTCACAAAAGCAACATTAAATTACCAGACAACAGGAAACACTTTGTGTCACAACACATCCACAAATGCAATAAAGATAAATTTAAAATTATGCCAATATATCAAACAGAGAATTACTCTTACCTACAAATACAAGAAAAAAACCTCATGGATAAATTTAAACTAATACTAAACAAATCATAGCACCACACATAAACACACACCATACACACATAGTGGCCAAACACACTAGTTGAACCACACATACACAAACACAGACACACAGACACACACCATACAAAATATATGCAGTTACTGTACAGATTTCTTTATAACAATATAATGTATAGTATATATGTATGGAGAATATACACACATACTGGCAAAAACAAACACACTAGATGGGCCGCACTCACACACATACAAATCCTACACACCATACAAAGTGTGTGTGTGTGTATATATATATATATATATATATATATATATATATATATATATATATATATATTAGAAAAAACATGCAATCACACAATACATAAAGAGAGAGAAAAGTTTAAATAGCTACAGAGGACATAAAAAGATAAGATCAAAGACCTCATTCCTTCTTTCTTTCTCTCATCAATTCTAATTGTTTTGTTACCCCTTAAGCAAAGGAAGAATTTGTCCACCAGTCCAGGAAGAATTTGGATTACTACCACACACAAAAGACAATGGTTAAATATAAGAAAACATAGAAAAAAAACATTAATTCTTTTAAATAATATGTGGAAATAACCATTCTTTGCCTGAAAAAAGGTCACAAGACCTGAAACACGTGTAGCAAAAGATATGGAAAATAAAGTATAATATATATAAAAAAAATCCACATTATAACAAAAAACATTTACAGCTTCTCTTTTCTTTTCAATATAAATATATATATATATATATATATATATATATATATATATATATACAGTGGGAAAACAAATATTTGTACACATACAAATTTTTAATTTATTGTATTTCCAAGTAACGAATAAACCTACTTTTCATATAATTAACTGTACACAGATGCATAATAACTAAATATGCATAAAAAACAGAAAAAAGTCTTGATTTAACAGAAATAAATCCTATTGTATGAGGTGAAAAAAGTATTCGTACAATGCAAATTTCAAATTTTAAAACTTTTAAATTGCTTTAATACTCTAGATTATTCAAGTGGAACATTCTAGAACATTTCAATAATGGTAACAGTAGTCATTTTTAGCCTAAAAAAATACAAACAGAACATTCCGTAATTGATATTTATGCAAGAAGGTTATCATCATGACAAGAGGTAAAAAATTGACAAATTCGCAAAAAGAACTGATTGTTAAGCTCTGGAAAAAAGGTAAAAGTTGCAGAAAATCTTAGACAGCCTGAATATTCATTTTACTACCATTATTTCATTCATTTCAGTGTATAAAAAACTCAAAACTGTTGAAAACCAAAGAAGAACAGGTGCTACATGGAAAATTTCAAGATCTTTGAGTAAATTAATGTGTGAAACAAATCCAATGGTTACTCATCAAGAGTTGCAGGGTGATTTGCTTTCATCAGGAATCTTTGTCACAAAACGGACAATAAGAAGTGAAATTGTTAGGAATAATCTAAAGTCATGCTCCCCTTGGAAAGCTTCTCTGCTATTGAAAAGACGCAGAGAATGCCAGTTTGAAATTCATTTGTGAACACATGGATAAGGAAAAATCATATTGGGGAAATTAGTATTATGGACAGATGAAACTAAAATTGAGTTGTTTGGACATAATTCTAGAAATCATGTATGGAGGAAAGATGGCCATGCCTTCAAACAAAAGAACTCAGTTCCAACAGTGAAATTTGGTCATGGCAGCATCATAGTTTGGGGATGTTTTTCTGCAAAGGTTTCTAGCAACATATCAGTAATAGATGGTCAAATGAATGCCGCAGCATATCAAAATACCTTGGAAACAAATTTAATGATTTCGGTTGAAAATCTTTAACTTCATCCTGACAAGATAATGATCCTAAGCACACTGCAAAATCTACGAAGAAATGGCTTGCTAAAAATAATATAAATATCCTGAAATGGCCAAGTGAGTCACCAGATTTAAACCCAATCGAGAATCTGTTGTTATTTCAAAATACAAATCTAATCAAGATCTCCAACAAACATCCCAGATCTGAAGACCATATGCGAAGAAGAATGGAACAAAATATCAAGTAAAATTTGCAAATAATTAATTGAGAACTGCAAGAAGAGGTTGGTTGCTGTAGAAGTGAATAATGGCTATTCTATAAAATATTAAATGAAGATTATACATTATTTTTGTATTGTATGAATACTTTTTTCACACATTAAAATTGATAAATGGGATTTATTACTATTAAATCCAATTTTTTTCTGTTTTCTTTGCATATTTAGTTATTATGCATCTATGTACAGTTACTTATATGAAAAGTATGTTTTATTTGTATGAGTACGAATATTTGTTTTCCCCCCACTGTACATGTGTATGTATGTACTCACTGAATTTTTTGATTCACGAATTGTTTTCCAGCCTATAATTCCTTTCCTACTGACAAATCTTTGATGGTATGTCAGTATTCTGTTCTCATTTTCATAGCTGATGTTCTGATGAAGTACATTGCTTGCTTCAACCAGTACAGACTTCTACAGATAGGACCTGCCAGATATACATTGAGTCAACATCTTCATTCCCTTCATATTCATTTGGTAAGGAGGAAGTTCAACTCAGACAATTTCTTCTTCAGAACAGACTCCCACGAGGGTGCTTCACCAATCACTACAATCTTAACAACTTCCTATCTAGGATCAACTGGTATCTATCCTACATATCCTCATAATATGCTCCCACTTGTTCTCTCCTTGTATACATTTAAAACAACTTCATTTAATAACACTCTACTTTGAGTGGCTCTTAGGTCTTGTTGTGGTGAACAATATTTTAAAAAAAGAAAAATCATCAGTAATAATTTGTTTACAATGAAGAACACATGACAGCAAGTTTCCTCTTTGCATCAGCACTTGCGTTAGTATTCAAGCTGTTTTAGGTAATGATATTGTCTGGAGAGACTTGATCCCCCTTCAGTTTATTTTTTATTTCCTCAAACCTTTTTAATTGGGATTTTCTAGATTGTTCACTATACTCCAGATATGACTGGCATGACTGTTACTTTTATGATTCACAAGTTATTTAATTCCCTATAGATTATTATCTATTTTTTAAAATTTCTTTTCATTTCACTTTGTCGTCTATTAGAACTACAAAATCTGCAATCAAAAATTTTTTTTCTTCTCCTGCTCTTCGCATCTGGATTGCATAATCTGTTCATATTTCAAAGTTACAGAGAGACTTGTGTTTTTCATCCTCTCTAGGAAAGTGAGAAGAAAGGACTAACTATCAAATGTGAGAAGAAAGAATGTTCAGTTCAGTGAAACATGCAAATTACAAATTGGAGATATGAAAATGAAGCAAGTATGGAAATTTAAATAACCAGAAAATGTTTTAATATAGAATGGAAAATGTATTTGAAGGTGCAAAAAAAAAGCAAAGAAACAGGAAAATTTCATTAGAAACAAAGAAAAAAAGGGTGCTGAACTCCTATATATTAGGTTGGTGCAAAAATAATGACGTAATAATGTCGTTTTTTGACGTCAAAAAATACGTCAAAAAACGACATTATTACGTCATTATTTTTGCACCAACCTAATAATATCATTTCTCCTATATAGCAGTGAATACTGAACAATCTCCTCATAGATGAAGAAGAGGTAACAGAAACATTGTTCTATTGTGCTGAGAACAAAAAAGACTGAACTTGTAACTAAAAAGTAAGTTTTAAGGAAGATGGAAACAAAAATGATACTTATAATTAGAATCAGAAAGAAACTTAAAAATTCTTGGACACATAATGAGGAGAAAGGCCTTGGAGAATTTAATATTGAGAGATTTAGAAGAAAAAGCAAATAACATGCCTAAGAGCAGTAAAGGATCAAAAGTTATGGAGTGTCATTCTTTCAAAGAAGAATACAGATTCTGATTTTGTCATTTGCACAGTTCTCAGTGTGTTACACAATTATCTATTAGCTATTTTTTTTATAATCCTTATGATCACATTGGCAGCATACACTTATCTGATTAACTATGTCCTCTCTGTATCTGTCTATATTTCTGAGATGAGGTATTATGTACATTATTCGGACTATTGTCCTTATCATTGTCCCCATATTTATCACAACATTTTGTCCGTACCAGCTTTCTTTAGTTGGTTGCAATGTTGGACTTAACCCTATTAAATTAAATCCTATTCTAATTCCACATGCCATGTTTAATGGATGTCAGTTATCTCCTCTGATAACCAGGTATTGAACTCACACTCTTTGGGTCCTGTCACTGGATCTAACCAACGCCTTTATCCACTGTGCCATGTGTCCTTGAGGACATCAGCATATGATTTTCTGGGTATTATAAACCTAATGCCTTCAGCAACCATTTTTACCAGTGCTCATATTGCAATTTTTTGCTGTTATAATTGCATATTTTTTTTTACCAGAGCTCATATTACAACTTTTGTTGTTATTATCACTTTTCTCTGGCACTCCTTATTACTGGTTCCCATATTGTATTCATTTCTATGCTTGGTCAGCTCAGGAGATTTTTGAGGCTTAGCATATGTGCTGATTCCTTAAGTTTACAAATTTTCCAATGGTGTTTCTTGTCTATGATCTCAACCTAATCCCACAGAGGGCGGTGATCTCCCTTCTCTCTCCATATGTGGTCAGCCACACCTGATTTTTCCACTTCCCCTCATGTTACAGCTTTCTGGTGTTCTTGAAGACTTACTTTAAGGGGGAGACCTGTCTCCTCTTTGTATTACTTCCTGCAGCTGCATGGTATAGCGTATACACAGTCTTTAGTCATGTTCTCCTCTATGGGGGGGGTCTTACTCAGGAGAGATATCTGCAAAGTGTCATCAAGCTTTTGAAGGTTGTCCTGATGTTATATGAACCGCAGATCCTTTGTATTTTCTCTGATAACCCCTTCACATAAGGCAGGCAGACTGTTTTCTGAGTGTTGTTGTCCTCCTCCTCTTGTACCTGCCTATCCCAGATTCCTGAAGTGACTCTACAGTTGCTGGTCTTCACATTTTGTTATTTTGTTTCTAGGTTTCCTGTTTCCTGAAGTTACTCTACAGTTGTTTCTCTTCACAATTTGGGATTTTGTTTCTTGATTTCCTGTTGCCAGAAATGACTGTACAATTGCTTCTCTTTCCATTTTGATATTTTTGTCACTACATTTCCTGATTCCTGAAGTGACTCTACAGTTGCGTGTCTTAACATTTTGGGATTTTCTCTCTACATTTCCTGATTCCTGAAGTGTCTGTACTGTTGCTCATCTTTCCCTTTTGGGATTTTTGTTACTAGATTTCCTGTTTCCTAAAATGACTATATTACATTCAGATTTTGTGATATTAATTTTGAGATTTCCTGAAATGATTTCCTGAAATGTACAGTTGCTTTTCTTCCTATTCTGGAATTTTTTTTCTAGATTTCCTGTTTCCTTGCATGACTCTACATCTGTTTGTTTTCACGTTTTGGGAGTTTTGCTTTAGATTTCCTATTTCATGATTAGTATTGTTATTAGTTTTCATTTGCCTTGCTTTATGTAGTCCCAATGCACCTTGATTATAGATTCGATGCAATTCTTGATGCTGATGTGCCAGCATCTCTTAGATCCTATCAGATATGGACAGATAAGTTAATTATAGAAGAGAGACTTACCATTCCCTTCAATCCGTTGATAATTTAAATGAAAATAATATGGTACATAATTAAACAGATAGATCTTGTCAAATGAATTTGATACAACTTTAATTGCATTATCAGTACCTAAATATACATTATTTAAACTACATCACTATATATTCAACAAGGATCAGTTAGTCATGTATTATGCATGATACCCACTTAGGCAATCATGTATCTTTCGGTACATGACTGACAAGGAATATTTTTTACTGTAGTAGGTTGCCATTTCTTTCTGCAGTAGACCAGTTGCCTCCCAAGGCTATAGAAACCAGTCTTTTCTGCTATTTACCCATAGCTAAGGGATGAAGAAAAGGATTTATATGTTTCCCAAGGGTATTAGCATATAAGTGAATGTAATGGATTTGACTGGAATTCAAACTCAGCTCTCCGATTCCTCAATCTGAGCTGATATACATTACTCCATCATGCCAATTGCAGATATACATATTGCTGTGTCCATGGCAGATGTTAAGATGATCTCCATTCCTTAGTTCCACCAGTTCAGACCTTTACGACTAGCACATGCCTTGCTGCTTTCACTGATAAAATCACCCATATTTCTACTGTATTGCAAATCCTTCACGCTTTCTCTGTATTCCAAGTGTAAGGAGGAAGTTTCACTCACAGCTTTTTCTCAAGAACTTCCTGAATGCTCCAGTCTTATACCACTCAAGTCAATGGTCCATCAATCTCTATTCTTCTTAATCTTCACTTCCTACCATCTCCTCTTACATTTATTTAATCCTATTTTGAGTGGCTCTCAAGTCTTGTATTGGGGAAACTTTTGTAAATAAAAAAATACTGTCATAGAAAAAGAAGTTCAGACAGTAGTAAGATCAGATACCTCAATGCTTATTTTTTACTTTTTTTTTGTAAGCATTTCACCCCAAGCAAAGCAATAAAGCTACTTAGATGCAAGGGGTACTGCATGTTAGAGAATATGAAAGAGAAAAAAATACTATTAAGGATAGAAAAAAGTAAAAGAAGAAAAATTAAGACAGTAGATAATGATTGACATTTCATTTAAATTTTGAAAATCAAAGTTGACGGGGAAGCAAGAAGCCAAAAGAGATGAAGCGATTCCTGTGGGCTACAATGTCAGAACAGGCCATTGCCAATCAAGGAGAAGATTGGCTTTTCACCTGGTATTTCAAAGAAGGAAGAAAGGCATCAATGTTGGCTTTTATCCAAGAAGAAACCTTTGTTTCTCTGTTTTGACAGTGAAAGGGTGGGACTGAAATGCTGAACTAGTAGCACGTTTAAATTCATGCACTTTGGGGACCAGCAAAAGAAGCTCATCGAAGCAGTTGCTGTGAAAGTATTTGTAGAAAAGACAGAGGGAGGCGACAGCATGTCTGTGAGAGTGCGATGAATAAATGAGATGCCAGATCAGGGTCAACCACATGGCATATCCGTCTCTGGATTTTGTTGAAGACCTTTAGATGAACAGTGGGGGCTCCAGACCATATATGACAGTAGTATTCCATGAAAGGGCAAATGGTTGATTTATAGAGTTGAAGGATGGACTCAGTTGAGAAAAACTTTCTGGTGACACAGAGAATCAAGATTCCTTGCAGTAGATGAAGCTATTGATTCAATGTAATTGTTCCATCTAAGGTCAGTGGACAGTGTGAGACCGAGCAGTCGCAAAGAGGTGCTCTCCTGGAGGGTAAAAGAGTGTAGTTTTCTTTTTGAGGCATTAAAGTTAACCAGCCATTTACTGCCACAATTAACAACCGATTGGAGGTCCCTTTTGAGACCAACGGCCAAGTCAGTGATATCAGATTTGCTATTTAGGAGTAAATAGTAGTGTCGTCTGCATAGATGCCTACTTGGGAACTGATAACATCAGAAAGATTGTTAATGAAGACAAGGAACAGCATAGGGCCTTGAGGAACACCTGCGTTCATGAGAAAGGAACTGGAGGGGAATCCATTAAGGATGACCTTCACTACACAGTTTGATATGAATGACTGTATTAAGTTAAATAACAGTCCAGAAATATATCCCTGAAGCTTAGAAAGGGGGCCAGCATGCCAAACCCTATCAAATCCTTTAGAGATATCTAGAGCCACAGTATGAGCTTCTTTGTTATTGTGAAGCACTTGGTAAACAAATTCAGTTATGTCTGTGAGCACATCAGCGGTACATCGTGCAAAGCGAAAACCATATTGCTTGTCAGAGAGCAGATCATGAGATGTAAGGTGCTTAACCACTTTGGCATTGATTAAAGCTCCAAAGACTTTGCCAAAGAGTGGTAGGAGACTGATAGGATGGTACTTAGATGGGTCAGAAGGATCTCCAGAGTTCTTGAAGACAGGTACAACAGATGAAGATTTCCAACAGGATGGAAAGCAGGAATCGTTGCATCAGTAATTATATAGTTTGGAGGGGACAGGAGACAGTTCAGGAGCACATTTCTTCAAGACAATGGCTGGTATCCCATCCCCACCGCTAAGGTGCTGAAAATGTGCATGTTTTTAATTTAGTGAGTAGAACTTTCATTGTTTGAACTTTTGATATAAAGTTGTTGCGTTCCATAGCTGTCTCTTATTTTGTTCCTTGCAACATCATTTCACCAAAGCTACCAGATCAGCAATGTTGGGTATACATCTTGGCCTTTGTCCACTCTGTGATCTAAAATAAACACTACGGGTTGGATTGAGGATCAGGGTGGCCAACTCCAAGTCTGGTCGAAGGGACAGGCCACGGATTTGCCAAGTGATTGTGGTGTTATGTGATGTCATATATATACAGTAACATAGCAAATAATTACTATACATAACTTTAGTATTTGTGATATATACAGTCTCATAGTAAATACATCTTGTATATGAATTTAGTATTTGCTATATATATACATCACCATAACAAATGTCTTCTTTATATAATTTTAGTATTTGCTATATATGCAGTACCATAGCAAATAATTTCAGTGTATATATATATCTACATGTCCAGCATCATAACAAGTACTTACTGTATATAGATTTAATATTTTCTATATATTCAGTGCCATAGAAAATACATACATATATATATATATATATATATATATACAACCTCATAGGAAACACTTGTATGTACATTAACTATTTGCTATATAAGTTATATACAGGAAATTATTTACTGAATGTAAGAACTAAATATAAAATATTTTCTTAGTACATTTAGTATACAAACAGGTTTAAGTATGAATTCAAAATGTTTTGCAGTTTTACCTGGAAAGCTAGAAGAAAAAGGCAATTAATGTAAAATATTATCTTCAAAATCTGTGTCTAGAGTGCACAAAGTGTATATTTCCTTTACTTCATAGGAAAATTTATCTGACTGCAAAAGCTTCCAAAAGACATGTGTAATTATTAAGTTATTCAATCAAGGTAATATATGAAGGCTATTCTAGTTGCTAAAAATGAATGAATATCTCCATAGTAACTAATCTAATAAAGTGTTGCTGTGCCAACTAATAAGAAGACAAGTTGTAATTTCTTATACAAGGTCTTATTGGAGGTGACTTATTTTCTACTCTGCATTCTCTTTCCACTTTCTGGCAAATGTTCAAATGAACTCCATTGATTAGTTCTACACATTCAGACATTTACAGCTAAGACATACCACGCTACCTCCACAGAGTTGAATCACACAAATTTTCCCCATATTCCAATAATAAGGAGAAAGTTCCACTCAGTCAACTTTTTACCCAAGAATTACTTCTTTGTAAAAGAGACTCTCGAGTAGATGCTTCCTGGAACAGTACAATATTTAACTGATTCAAGTCAACAGCCAATCATTGTCTATCCTTTTTATCCTTATAACCTTCACTTTTTACTACTTCTTCCTATCACACACCTCATTCAGTAACCATCAACTCTGAGTGGGTCTCATGCCTTCATCAGTACCCATTAGCTAGTGTGTATGTGTGTATGGCAATGTGTACAGCACAAAAGCCCTGATCAAGATTTGATCTAGCATTTTCATGTACAATGTCTAAGTGAGACTGCCCATGAGCTGTTTATATATATATATATATATATATATATATATATATATATATATATATATATATATATATATGTATATATATATATATGGTGGTACTCATTTGGAAAAACCTCGGATAGCTTAACTTGCAGTAGAACAAATTGGTACCTGAGGAAAAATGGGGAATAAAAAAAGAAAGAACTAAGAACCTTAAACCAAGGCAAAAACAATCATCCAGTGTTCAATGTAAAGTGCTCAATACACAAAGTAGAGCAAAACCTAAGATAATCCTAAAAATTGGAAATTCTTAGTAGGTGTAGACATAAGAAAACCTGGTTAATAGTAGGTTTGTTTGTTTTGGGGTTTTTTTTTTTATTTTATAAAGTACATCCCTACCCTGTTGTTTGGCTTTATTTATTTATTTATTTATTTTTTTGTCACATGGTCATGGTAATTTTTGGTTTTAGCTATAAATTCTGTTCCATAATTTCCCTTTTCAGCCAGCATCACCCTGATAATCCATTTTGGTGAAACCTAGGTAAGTTTGCCTGGCTTCTTAGGATTATCTTATATATATATATATATATATATATATATATATATATATATATATGAGTACACACATACACACACACACACACATACATATATATTTAAATATAAATATAAAAGTGAACATTGAAGTCAACACTCAGAGACAATAGGTTGTTTCATGCTAGATGCAATCGTCAGGGTGCCTGATGATTGCATCTAGCATGAAACAGCCTGTGTGCGTGTATGTGTGTCTGCATATGTCAATGATTGTACGGGCATGTATGTATGTTTGCATAATTTTGAGTGGCATCCCAACAGCAGTTTTTCCTCCCACTTCCATAAAAACACCGATATATGCAACACTATATAAATCCAAAATTTAAAAATTAATCAGTTTGTCTGATGATCACAAATAGCATAAAACCCAGGGTTACAAACTCACATCAATCCAACTATATATATATATATATATATATATATATATATATATGTGTGTGTGTGTGTGTGTGTGTATATATGTATATGTATATATATATATATATATATATATATATATATATATATACGTATATATATATATATATATATATATATATATATATATATATATACATATATATATATATATATATATATATATACGTATATATATATATATATATATATATATATATATATATATATACGTATATATATATATATATATATATATATATATATATATATATATATATATATTCAAACAGATTTCGGTTAGAGAATTTAGACATATCATGTTAATTTTTATTTTGGTTGTGATCCTTTCAAGTTCAAGTTAATTTGTTGGTAGCGCTAGAAAATTGAATAAGAAACCTCTCTTTCAGCTTCATGTTTTCCAGCCAACTTTGATCTTCAAAAATGTAAATGCAATGTCAATCGTCATCTTCTATCCTTCTTAATTCTTGTCCTTTTATTGTTTACTCTCCAAAATAGTATTTTTTTCTTACATTCTCTAACACCTTGTAACTCTTTGCATTTTAGTAACTTTATTACTTTGTTTGAAGTGAAATGATTAAAAAAAGACAAACTGTATTGATATGCAAATGACTGGCTAATTAGCTAAGGCATAGATTATAAAAATGTTTAGTCAGTAAGGGTAAAGCAGTTCTTAATATGCAAGATAAACGAATATTGCTAAACTGATAAAATCTAAAAGAAAGGACACTTAACAGCATACATTATAAATGCTTTGACTAAAGAAATGTATTTGTAAGTACACTTCATAATATATACTGTAAATGATTTTACTAAAGAAATGTATTTGTAAGCACACTTCATATCATATACTGTAAATGATTTTACTAAAAAAATGTATTTGTAAGCACACTTCATATTATATACTGTAAATGATTTTACTAAAGAAATGTATTGAAAATCAGGACAAAGGTATTGTCAATGGTCAGGAAGTAATAAAAGTATTACTTGCAAAATTAGACCTTTTTATGTATAATGTAAATTATATTATCATTATCATCATCATCATCTTAACCCTGAGTATTAGCATAATAATTAACATTTGATTGAAAATGAAATTATCAAAATATGATCTGATAGCAAGTTTTTTTTTCTCTCATAGTTTCTTTATTGTCAAATTTTGTCCACATTTTTATTAACATTTCATTCAAAATCAAAAATCCAAAATTCTTTGAAATTTGACAAGTGAATGTTGTATTCCCATTTAGATAAGGGCAATCCAGAATGAATTCTAAAAGCACTTTATTTACAAGTCTGTTTCATGACATGTGTTGACCCCCAGAGATCAAATGACAGGAAATTTGGGTTTGATTGGCCCTGCAGTTTCTTCCAAGTTTGAAAAGAAAATGACAACTTGAAACTACCCTGATATTCAAATAATTTTTCAATCTCTCTCTCCCTCACTCTCTTTATCACTTTTACTCTCTCATCTGCTTCGTCTCTTTCTTATTTCTCTTCTTTTTTGTCTCATTCTCACATTCTGTTTCTCACTCTCCCTTTCTCTATCTGTTTCTCACTCACTTTTTTCTCTGTCTTTTACCACACTCTCTTGTCTTCTCACTCTACTCTCCTCTCTGTTTATATTTCTTTTTGTTCCTCACTCATTTTCTGTTCTCTTTCTGTGTTTTTCTCCCTCATTCTTTGTTCTTCACTCACAGTTCTCTCTTTATCCTTCTGTCTCTTTTTGTTCCTCTCACAGTTTCTATTTCCTCTCACCCTCACTCTCTGCTTCACTCACACTTTCATTTTTTATATTATTCTCTCACTTTCTCTTTGTTTCCCTCCCACTTTCATTTCTCTTTCTCTGTTCTTCTCTCTCTTTCTGTTTCACTCCCACTTTCATTTCTCTTTCTCTGTTCTTCCCTCTCTCTTTGTTTCCCTCCCACTTTCATTTCTCTTTCTCTGTTCTTCTCTCTCTTTCTGTTTCACTCCCACTTTCATTTCTCTTTCTCTGTTCTTCCCTCTCTCTTTGTTTCCCTCCCACTTTCATTTCTCTTTCTCTGTTCTTCTCTCTCTTTCTGTTTCCCTCTCACTTTCATTTCTCTTTCTCTGTTCTTCCAACTCTTTTTGTTCCCCTCCCACTTTCATTTCTCTTTCTCTGTTCCTCTCTCTTTTTCTTTTTCCCTCTCACTTTCATTTCTCTTTCTCTGTTCTTCCCTCTCTCTTTGTTTCCCTCTCACTTTCATTTCTCTTTCTATATTATTCTCTCTCTGTTTTCTTTCCACTTTTATTACTCTTTCTATATTATACTCTCTCTCTCTCTCTCTCTGTTTCCCTCCTATTTTCATTTGCATTTATTTATTCTTCCCTCTCTCTCTTTCTTTGTTTCACTTCCCCTTTCATTTCTGTTCCTCAAATTCTTCTCTCTCTCTCTCTTTTTACTCTCACTTTCTGTTTTTCTCTCTCTGTCTCTCACTCTCTATCTATCTATCTCTTTTTTGTAGTTGGTAACCTTCAGCAAATTGTGAACCAAACTTTATTTTCAGCATCCATTCAGTAGATTGTCCTCATTCCACTGTGCATGCAAGAAAAGGTCTTGCGTCAGTTCACTTTTTATCATTTTGGCCATGTGTCACATACAACCTCCTGCATAAAATTGCTGTTCAAATGAATTCTTCTACATGGTAGCCATGAGTTCGATTTCTGGGTTGGGTATGGCAAAATGTCACCAGTTCAAAGGAAATGATAAGAGTCATCACAAAGATATAATAGCTAGGAAGAATTAACTAATATGATATATCCTTAAGCATGGGGGTGGGTAATGACCAAAATATAACCCTATGAATTATCAAAAGGTTATCAACTATGACAGAGGCCTGAAAAAAGCCAGAAGGCAAAATAACTGCAACAATGTAATGATAACAACCAAGATAAAGATACTAGTTCAAACAAATCAGTGTATAATAATGATAATTCTTGAAATGTTACCAACTATGAGTTAGATCTGAAGAAGGCTGAGCTATAGAATGACTGAAGCACTGTTGTCAATTATGATACATGTGTTCCTGCCAAGGATTGAACTCACCATCCTTGGCTCTGTGCATATTAGACTCTCTCTCTCTCCTCAGCTTCATGGATGTATTCTAAGGAATGGAAATAGCATTTCTTTTTTCCTGCCAAAGTGGATTTAACCATTAGGTATTATTTCAATTAACTAACATTTCTCCTCATTTCTCCTATTTTCTTATATGTCTGGTGAACTGCTTTTGAGATTTACCCCACTTGACTTTACTAAAAAAACAGCCACTAGGGGACTCTCCTTAAGCTTAGGAATAGGAAATGATATTCACACACATTCTCTTTTCTCCTCTTACAACTCCAAGTCCCCTACTGGGACACAGTCGCTTCACTTACAATGTATGACTTTTCTCTCAAACAACTTCTCCTACACAAACTTCATAGCTTTCCTTCATGGCTCTCCACAATATACAGTCTTTTGTAGCTCTTAATAAATTTTGTCTTTTTGTTACCTCTCCTAAAACTTTACTCAAGTAGATTATACATTCTTTTCTTTTTCTCTATCTATCTTATCTTCAATCAGTTCTGTGAGTATCAAATTTTCCAAGCACTCTTTCCTTATTATGTGCCCTAGATATTTAAACATCCTTTTGTTTCCATTTTCTTTAAAATTCAATCATTATTCACATGGTCAGTCCATGGTATTCTCCGCATCTATCTATAGGACCACATTTCTGTTGCTTCAAGTCTCTTCTTCATCTGTGAGGAGATTGTCCAGCATACATTGTGATATAGGAGGACTGATATTACATGATAGTTCAGTACACTTTTCTTTGTTTCTGTTGCTTCAAGTCTTTTCTTCATTTGTGAGCAGATTGGCCAGCATTCACTGCCATATAGGAGGACTGACATTATGCAACAGTTTAGTACCTTTTTCTTTGTTTCTGTTGCTTCAAGTCTCTTCTTCATCTGTGAGAAATATGTTTATGCTCTCATTTTCTGTCTTTAGACCCTTTTGCTCCTAAAAAAGAACGTCATTGATGTCAAACTTTCTTCTGGACTCTCTTCCTTATTTCTGCCGACTTGTTCATCTTTTTAATTTACATCTTGGTGTCAAGTTTCCAGGTGTTTCTTACATATCTTTTCTTCCTTTACTACCCTTTTTGGTTCCAGATCAGGACTTGCCAGGTGGTACTAGATACTCATTTCCTGGTAGTGTGTCCTATCTAATCCAACTTCCTTCACAAGATAAACTTGGTAACAGAATCTTGCCCTGCTCTTTATCATAATTCCTCATTGGGAATTTGTCTTAACACTTCATTTAGATAATGTACCTCAGACATGTCTGCAATTTTTGCTGAAAATCTTTGGTCATTCTGCACATCTCAGAATCACAGATCATGACATTCCATAAAAGGTAGCAGTAAAATTGTAATTATTAAAGCACTTTGATAGGTTTAACCATTTTCTTTGTCTTCTTCTCTGTGCTTTGTCTCTTCAGAACATAAGCAATCATGGTTCTCCACAACTTCCAATCCTTTGTAGCTCTTAGTAAGGTTTGTTTTTTGCAATCCCTCCTAATCCATTCTGGCATCTATTCACACAAGCTTGTTAGGTCATTCACTACTTTCGTCTGACTCTTTTCTCTTCATTATATCCTGTTGGTAACAAATTCTCCAAACCCTCTTTCCTCATTATGTGTCCTAAAAATTTCACCTGCCTCTTTCTAAACATAAGTGTCCATTTTCTTTCCATTTTCCTTAAAACTTTACTCACATTTTCAGTATTTACTCAATATTCTCAGCATACTACTGTGAAACCATAATTTTCTTGCCAGCAGTTACTTCTTCATTGGGGGAGGACATTATTCAGCTTTCTCTGTAAGAGGAACAATATTACATAACAATTCAGTACTCTTTCTTTCTTTCTAATGAAATTTTCCTGTTTTTTAATACTGGCTTTAGCTTTTGGAAAGCATCTTTCAACATGCCAATACCTGTTAAGGCTTAAGTGTCACATTTTCCATTCTGTTAAAACACTTCCTAGATTTTTGTATTTACATGATCTTGGCATCCCTGATTACTAGTTTTCTTCTTGGGAGTCCCTCTTGCTGACAACCATACATTTTGTTTAAATATTTTACTACTCAATTATTTCATATATTGCATGCCATAATGTTATAATTTGCAATATTTTTAAAATTTTATAAATTTGCAGTTAAAAATATTGACATTGCTTACTTCACTTTACCATGAAGCTGAGATCTAAATGCTAAGGAGGTTGCCAATTTCAGGGCAGAAAACTGATTTATTTGAATAGTTAAGCAATTTATGAAGATCACAAAAGACCAGATTAAAAATGAATAACAGAACATAGACATTTTATAAAATTAAGACTAAATAAGCTATTATGGAAAATAGGACTTAAGATAAAACCTTTCCAAAGCAGAAATTATGATCTGGAAGTAGAATGATTGCAGTGATGGCACATACTTTGGATCCATCATAAAAATTCTGGATGACGAAATAATAAATACTAAAATTTCAAATACCTATATTTGGATCAGTTAAAACAAATTTCATAAAGGAGAAAAGGAAATTGAATCTAGAATGGGTTGCACAAGATGTAGTTTCACACAACACCACAAACTGATACAAAACCGTTTTGGTTTTGTATCAGTTTGTGGTGTTGTGTGAAACTACATCTTGTGCAACCTGAAAACTCATGATCTTCTTAAATCACCTTGCCAGATTGAGCCTTTTATATGGACGCCCTGCATGGCATCAAACCCATTCAAAAATATCCTAAGATGCCTGCTGTCTACAACTGCTTTCTAAGACTAATGGCTAAAAATGGCTTTAAGTGAGTGAAACCTGAAGATCTTAGAAGATCATCCTTCTTTGAACATTGTGAACTGGCACTACAGAATCACAAAGAACTGTAGCAAATAGCAGAAAGCACATCACTTGAAGACAACCAACAGCAGTAAGCACTAAAATAGTTAGCACACATAACTTGAAGAGAAAATAAAGACATAATCAAGATGTTGACTGTTATGGGGTCCACCCCTTTTTCATACAAGTGGACTCGACCAGGGTGTACTTGAACTTAACTGCTGTTAAATACCCAGAGTCAGTCAGAGTAGTAAGAGCAGTGATTGTGATTGAGTTGGAGGTAGAGTAATAATGTGAGGTAACCACTTGTAGACGTCACAGTTACGAGCACGTAGACTCTAAGGAAGTCCTACTTTGAGACTGGATTTACCAGACTGTGTATATATATTATCATTTCTACTAACCACATTTCTGGATCTAATAACCATATTACCAATTGTATTATTGTGTAAATACATTTATTTGTTATATTTCATTCCTGCATTTGTCATTCATTGGAGACCAGATTTCATCTTGGAATCCACAACATTGACATTCCAATCTACTTCAAATAAAAAGTTAGGAAGAAAAACCTCATCAGTTTGAGTAAGAGTGATAAAAGCTACTCTACTTGAGAAATTTTCTTGAAAAATTGTTTTAAGAGAAAGATTTTAAAAATTTCAATTGAAAGCAGTATTGGCTGCTCATTCAATGAATGTCAAATGTTTACTTGTAGAGAAACAGTTAATATTACCATTAAGAAAGAACTGCTAAATTAGACATGATATAAGACCCATGCTGGTATATATGATTGCTAAACTTAATTTATTTAATTGATCTTCTGATAACAAATTCTGTGAGCCATCTGCTATATTCCTTGGTTCTGCTATGTCTAGCTTTCATGGCTAGGACCCTCCATCCCATTTACATAGTAGCAAACCACCCACATTCCCTCCCTATTTCATTGGCAAGAAGTAAGTTCCACTCAAACAGCTTCATCCCATGAACCCCTACTCTATGGGACTGATTTCTTTTATCTTCCACTCTTATCTATACAAACTACCCCTTAATGTAACTCTCTGACTTGAGTGGCTCCCAGGTCTTGTAATATGTCAAACTTACTGTAAAAAATACTTTTTACTTTATGATATTAAATAATAATATACATGTGTATATATGCAATAGATGCAATTAGATGCAATTAGATGCAATAGATCGCCTTCACATTTGCTTTTAAAGGTGCATGTAAAAGTAATAGGTTGAGTATATAGAAATTCTTTAAGCGTACCATACGGAGGAAAAGACACCTGTTGACCAATTCTCCTTTTATTCAAGTTTTACAGTTATCAGTCATGCACTTGCAAGTTTATTTTTGACATTTGATTTTCACTTACACTGTTTTTTCTGTGTGCATTTCTCATCTGCAAGTAAAAAGTCTTGTTCCCATTACAACATGTGTAACACAATTTCAAGGAGCACTTTGTGAATAAAGAAAAAAGAAAATTTTGCAGAAATTTTTGCAATTATTTAAAAAAAAAAAAAAAAAGCAGAGAAAAACTTCAGATGAGAATAACAAATTCTCCAGAGCATATCAGCAAGCAAAGTTTTATTTTTTTTTAATTTTTTTATTTTGAACTGGACTTTTTCTGGACGTCCCCATCACCCTTGCCTTACAGATTGTCACCTTTCTTTACCCCTGTCCTATATCTTGACTTCATTATCTGATGAAGGATTCCCCACCACCTTCTAAAATAAGCAATAGATTTTGTGTTATTAATTTTTTTAACTCTACTTTCCTGTGACTTCTTATCGTCATTCTTTTCTTCATTCATTCTGAGCTTTCTTATCGTGCCACATTTCCATGGCAGTTTCTTTTTCTGCTGAAAATATAAAATGACAAATCTCATTATCAAAAAAACAAAAGAAACACACAACCTCTGATTAAATGTCATCTCAAATACACGGACATTTTTTTTTTATATCTGTACTTATCACAAATAAACACTACAAATAGTACCACGAGTATTTGAATATAAAGCTTCTTGCCTGATCTTTTTCTTTCCCCAATTAATAACCACCAAAGCTGATCGACAAGGGTCTCATGGCCACCACAAAATCCTTGATAAGGCGGCCCCTTCACTCTACTAAATCACAATTTTCCCAGGGTAGTACTCATATAAAATACAAATTTTATTGCAATCTAATTATGTACAATAATGGATCATATGCAATATAGGTGAACAATTCAGCTAGGAAAATTGAAAATAAATATAATTTATCTAAATACAGATTAGAGACATGTCATAATAGATCATTCCATCTTGAACAAATCAACAATGCTTTGCAGTATTTTTTAATCTGAACTTCAGATTTCTCTTGTTAAGAATTTGAGTATTTTTAACACATTCAACATTATGGATAAAAACTAGTGAATTTTATATAATGTTTTTTCAAGTCTTAACATGAGCAAAACAAATTCATGGATTTGGACAAAAAATATAAAAAGACCCCAGAATAATGTCAAAATCTGCAAAAAATTTTCATCTTTTAATTGTCAGTTGTGCTTCATTTAATTTGTAACATATGCAAATGTAATTAGAATAAAGCAAACTTTGATAATATAGGGATGGTTACCAAGTACTAATTAAGCTTGAGTCCCCTCTGTTCAGGGGAGTTGGGGGTAGTATGCAATGGCCCTGCCTTTCAAAGTCAATGTCTGCACATATTCTTGTACTTGAAATATAAAGTTATTCATAAGTAATTAATAGAGGCTTTAATCCAAACTGTTTTTGTATGTGTATGCTTGTGTATGTGTTTATTCAGCTAAGGTGCACACAGTATGTTTGCACTGAGTCAGGTGACCTCACCAAGTGGCCTGTCTTATTGCCTATGTAGAAATCCCAGCATGCATCTGTGCAGTTTTGAAGTCATTCACTGCATTTGATTGGAACGAAGAATAGCAATTCACAAATAATAAAATAAAGGAAATCTTTGGAAAGCCACAATGATCCTATATCCTGAATGGAAACACCATTTATATAAAAAAAAATCATGCATATCAATATATAAAATAATTTTAATTTTTCTTTTATGTGCTGTATCCTTTCAGGATGTAAGCGATCATGGCTCTCCAAAATTATCTACCCTTTGTAGCTCTTAATAAATCTTGCCTTTCTTATCTCTCCCAAAGCTTGTTCCACAATTCATTTACACAAGCTCATTAGGTAGGTTATGTGTTGTTTTCCTCAATCAGTCCTTGCAGCAGTTTTCAACATCAACTTGAAAATTTTCTTGTTAAAAAGTTGAAAAATTTAACACATTCTACATTATGGATAAAAAATAGTGAATTTTATATTGTGCCTTTTTTCAAAACTTGAGCAAAACAAATTCATGGATTTGGAAAAAAATATAAAAAGACTGAAATATAACAATGATTCAAAACAGCTAAACCAGTTTACCATTTTTCTGTAATCAGTAAAAATCAAGGAAAAAAATATTTCAGCATTACCAATTTAACGTAATATATTGTATGGAATTTTACAAATATGCATAAATGATACCCATTAAAAAAAATTACAGCTGCTCTTTGCATCTTCCAGTGCAAAGTTGTGGAAATGCAAAGAACAGCTATGCACAGTGACTTCAAGATAAAGTTGAAAACAAAAGACTTGGTTCCCATGAATTCTGGAAAATCACCAAATAAATTCTTAATACATGCCAACCATCGATGCCTATTTTTATAAATGGCCCTAAGGATATGTCATCCTCAGTTGTTAAGGCTAAGCTCTCTGCACTGAACTTTGCCCTCTAACTCCATGTTAGATGACAAGATCAATCCCCTACCCAATTTACATCTTTTCACAGGGTGGGGGGCACACATTTTGTGATTACTCTAGTTTGACTTGGGAAGTTTCCAGAGACATCAAAAGCCTTGACTCTATGAAGACTACGAGTCTCGATAAAATTCCAGTGATTGTTGCTAAGAACATTAGGCCAAAATTATCTTCAATTTTGGCAGAGTTATTTAACTGTGGTGTGAAGGAGAAATATTTTCCAAGTCTATGAAAAGACTCAACTGCATTATCAGTTTGCAAGAATGTATTGATTCCACATCCTAAACACAACATTACCTCATCAGCCTCCTTAGGTGCATCAACAATCTCCTTGAGTCTATGCTCAACATGAAAGTTTCTGATCACCTTAACAGAAACAACCTCCTGCACTACAAACAGTAATGATTTTGCTTCTCTAGGTCCACTGCTGATGTTTTAACTTTCATTAAATATGGAATTAGCAAAGCACTTGATAATACATGAAACCAATTGTCTTAGATACTCAAAGGTCTTTGACATGTGTAGCATAGAGGGTTGCTACAAAAACTTTCCAGCTATGGCCACTTGTGAAGAGTCTCCACAATTATGAATCTTTCTGAAGCCCACCCCAATCAATATCAACATTCCCCCTCAACTCCCTTCTCAGTCATACCCTCTTTCTGCTTTATCTTAACAATCTGCTTTAAAACAATCTCATATCACTAATACATATCTATACAGTTGATATAACAGTGTCTGGGTGCACATCCAAAAGGATTTACGGCTACATCACATTGAAACATTGGTTCCTGTATGATCACCAAAGTTAAGCAATGTTGAGACTTTTCAGTAGCTAGATGGGTGATTGCTTGAAAATACAAGGTGCTCTAAGTTTTGATGTGTGAGTGGTGTAATGGATAATGGTTCAGAATTGTTAATCGGAGAGCAGAGTTCAAATTCCACTTGGGTTTGCTATATTCACTTACACACAAATACCCTTCGGAAATGTATGAATCCATACCTTCTCCCCCCAGCTATAGATTAATAAGTAAGAACTAGTAGCACTAAATCATTATTATCCCCCCCACCCTCCTGCACCAACATTAATACAAGCTGAAAATATTTCTTGGTTTTAAATAACCTGCAAAGTGTTGATAAGCCATAGAAAACAAAACAATCCACTGTTTTCAAATATTTAGAGGATCAGAGGCTGGCATCAGGGCTTGTATTAAGACAACATTTATTAAGTAAAAAGAAGTCAAAAATTAATATAAAGCTTTACTTTTAGACAGGTAGGTAGATGGATAGATGAATGTTAAGAGTTTTTGAAAATGACAATATGAAGACATTTGGAAAAGAACATCATAAATAGTTATGATATATATATGAAAACAGACAAAAATATAGCTAGTTAGCTAGCTAGATAGATAGATAGATAAAGAAAAGACTGTGATAGATAGATAGATAGATAGATAGATAAAGAAAAGACTAAGATAGATAGATAGATAGATAGATAGATTGGAAAGACAACAGGAAATAATGCTATAACAAAAAAATACAATTCTTGATTCCTTGCGGTTTCTAATTTATTGGCCACACCTCCTTGTTTGCTGACCCAAATCAAAAGAGAGAAACAGAAAAGAGTGAAAGACATGATGGAAAAAATTGTTGGCAGATTAGAATTACATTTTTTTATGTTGAAGCTTCCAGCAGTTTTCCCTTAACTTCACTGGGTGTGAAAGCAATCAAATACTTTTAATGACTCCACAAACATCAGGGCCACAGAACACATAGCCCCGTGGGAAAGTAATCTATCTATCTATCTATCTATCTATCTATCTATCTATCTATCTATCTATCCCAAAGCTAAATAGATAGATATCATAGTCTGTATATATCTATTCATCTATCATTCTGTGACCATCCTCATTTGTTTATATCTATTTCAGAGCATTCATATCTATTGTTCTATCAATCTATCAATTCTGTCACATTGATTGTTACTATTATATCTTTTTTTTTTAAAGAATAGTGTATATTCGCAAAATTCTATACAATTTGATAACTTCACCATTTTTAGAATTATAAAAAGTTTTCAATCCTATTTTTAACCAGTTTTAATTCAATATTATGCCAGTGACTTGATCTTGAGTAATGCTATCACTTGATTTAGCCTCAAATATGGGCAGTGCAGGTGTGTCCTGCTTCATATATATATATATATATATATATATATATATATATATATATATATATTGTAACAGCAAAAGTGTCCAAATCATGTAACAGCAAAATTGTCCGATCGATAGATTGAGCTCTGAACCGTTGTATCTTAGAAATGATTAAAGATAAATTACCGGAAACCTCCAAGATTTTTATAGCACTATTGCACTCTGGTTTGAACAATAAGAATGTATAATTATTCTCCAAGAATTAACAGAAGAATTGTGATGAAATTGATCATAAATGAAAATGACACATTCCTCATTAATTAATCATAACTAACGATCAGAAGCTCATGAAGATTGAAATAAAGTTCAAATCTATATACTATTCCAGAATCATTTTCTAACTTATTCAAGATGATCTTTGCCCTCTCTAACCTTCTAAATTTCTGTCCTGGAGTAGCAATTTGCCTTACAAGTTTCAAATATGATTCTATTTTCAAATTTTTGTTCACTGCTGTTTGGACTGTCAGAGGTGAAACTCTTCTCATGTGCCAAACATCCTATGGACTGAGTTTTTTTCTAATTGAAAAATCTTTTCTAATTGATCTCTTTAGCACTAAATTGAAATGATGATTCCTCTTGCTATTGTAAACTTCTGGTTCAGTTTTCCTCTCTCCTGTCCCCTCTTTATTAAACTTATTCATCATTCTTTTGATGGTTCTGAAATGAACACTGAAGATGGAAGTCAGAGTATAAATGTTGGTGCCATTACTGAAGGCTTGAATGATTTTTTCCTCTGAACATTGCTCATCTGAGAAGACAGAATAACTGAAAGGATTTTTCAGTGATTCTTATAGCAAATGATATCAAGATGGCTAAATATCCTATCTGAAAACCTGGGAAAAAGAAACTCAATTAGTTTAGTGTTTTTTTAGATATTAAATATTTTGTGGGATGGACAATTATCTGATGCTGTTACATGATTTGGACAATTTTGCTCTTACAACTTGTATATATATATATATATATATATATATATATATATATATATATATATATAGTGCTAATTTGGACTGTTTTTGAAGCACAAATTACTGGTTTTTCAATGGTTTGCTGATAAAGGTATTTTAGGCCAGCAGGCTTTGTAATAGAGTGCTCGATGTCAAAGACAGGGATCTCAGCGTTACACTTACTGTCCTTTGTCAGATATTTAAATTTTCGCACCGGCTTGATTTTATTGCCTGCGAATTGTAAATCACATTTCAGGCTCATCTTTTTACTGATGACCATGCATTCTGTCTTCTTGTAGTTCATAGTTAGTCCCTTCTTCTCACTCTCCTTCACTACCTTCTTCAGGAGGTTCTGCAATTTCCCTTCCATGTCTGCTATCAACACTGTATCATCTGCATATCTTATATTGTTAAGATTGTGGCCACCAATGATGAATCCCAGTAGGATAACCAATTCTCTCAGAATTGCTTCACTGTATAGGTTTAATAAGTCTGGCGAGAAGACACATCCTTGCCGTATGCCCCTTTCTATTTTTGTATATCTGCTGATCTTATTCTCAATTTGCATGCATGCAATTTGCTGCCAGTACAGGTTCCTGATTATTCTGATATCTTTCCCAAATATATCAAGATTGCTGAGCAGTTCCAGTAGATATTTGTGACATACTTTGTCAAACACCTTTGCATAGTCTATAAAACACAGGTGCATTTGTGTTGCTCTTTCTGATAACATCCTGAATATGAATACTGCGTTCCATGTTCCAGGGTCTTTAACAAAGATTGAAGACCAGCCTTCCCTCTTTTGGTTTTGTGCCACATTTTTGTATTTTCAAAATAAAAATTACTTTCACTTTGGTACTTGGACTCCATGAATAGTACTACGGGGCAAAGTCTCATAATTTAAAGTTGAAACTCATGCTAATCATAATCAGGATGCCATTACCATTGTAATGGCCAGGTTGTAGATGGACCTATACTATTTATATTAACGATATTTCCAACGTAAAGGATTGAATATATTGAAATAACATGCAAGAACAAAAATGAAATAAAATTGTATTCAATGTAGAGATTAAGGGACAGAAGTTGTTCCCCTTAAACTGTAGATTGATTTGTAATTGATCGTTCGAAGAAAGTTCTCTTGAGAGAAAAATGTTCAGAAATCAATATTAGAGCAAAGTTTGCATGTCAAGAATAAATAACACAAGAATACAATTAATTAAAAATGTGTTATAGAATGGTTTGAATCAACAGAGTTCTAGTTGATTGAACTTGGCAAAGTCACAGAGAGAAATGTAAGTTTGTATTATAAAATTCTGTGTCTGTGTGTGCATTGAGGAAGATCGTGGATTTGTGTTGACAGCTGGAATCTTACAGAATTTTACTGATGACTTGTGAATAGTCGCCCCTTTTAAGAAAAAAGGATAGGCTCCCATGGAAACACAGGAAAACTTAATCTTGCAATAAAAATATGTGATTGGTTAAAAATTAATCAGTCACTACATTCGTACTAACAGAACAGGCAAGCAAACTCAAAATGAAAGGATTCAAAGAAATGGTTGTGATGGCTAAATTGTCCTATATAAAGGTAGTAGTGATTTATTAGCCAATCACAGGCAAATAAAATGTGGGCGTGGAAAAAATACCAACCGCTACACCATTATGTAAATTTTCTTCTTTTAATAGGAACCAATTATGTCTGAGAGAATAACAGACTATTAAAGTTCATATGAATTCTGAAAATGTCAGATTGGAGTAGCAATTGGACAGGAAAATTTGCATATAGCAATTACTGTCTACATAAACTTTGACTATTTTCTTTCTTTGATTTTGCATATTTTTTCCATTCTATAATTTTCCTTTTGGCAGGTTGTTTGGTTTTCTTAAATTTTTTTTCCTTTATTTTTTTTTCTTATTTCCTTCCATTTTTTTTTATTTTTTATTTCTGTAAATACTTGCATGATAAATGAACATTCCTCTATGGTACCTAGACTTTATAAATTTAAATGAACTACTAGATTGTTGGGAAGGTCTTATCCGTTTACAATTGAAATGGCTAGATGTAACTGTAAGTTCTATGCTAACAGTTTCTTCTCTCATTTGTGAAACTCTCTTTTGTATTCTTGCTTTTCAGTCACCATTAATCTTCAAATATGTATATATATATATATATATATATATATATATATATATATATATATATATATTAAAAAGAAGAGAATATAACTAGCAGTTCAAGAAAGAAATTCAGATTACTAACACAAAAAAGAGAATGTCTCATATCGAGAATATTTAACATTGAAAAACATAAAGGAGAAAAAATTAATTATTTTTAACAATATGTGGAAATCTCCACTCTTTACCTGATGACAGTTGCGAGACCAGAAACACGTGTAGTAAAATTATGGAAAATAAAGCATAATATTTAAAAATAAAATCCACATTACAACCAAAAGCGTTTGTGGTATCTCTTCTTTTTAATATACACACTTTTCTCTCATTGGAACTACTACAATCTCTTACTTTTATGTATATATATATATATATATATATATATATATATATGCTGTGGAGGGAATTGGTTGTTAGGAAAAATATGTCTTATATTAAGTGTGTTGGCTGCGTGAAAATAAACTTATCCACAAATATTTAACTTTGGGTATGGCACATGGCTATCAAATCCAAAATATAAAACAATGATTTGTTTTCTAGATATTACAAGACATTTTTATATCAGCAATAAACCAAACGAAGAATGAATTTAATCAGGTAATTTAAAGTGAGTTGCAAAATGTTACAAAGTGTATGCTAATATGTATCATTTATACTTAATAATATAGCAGGAGTTAACTATTTACATTGCTCAGACTATCATCCTCAACTTTGTTGCCATAGTTATCACAACGTTTCGGCCGTTGATTGCTCCGGCCTTCTTCAGGGGGTCAGAATGTTGAACTTAACCCTTTATTTCACTTGCTAGGGTAGACTGTTCTAGTTCCACATGCCATGACTAATGGATGCCAGTTATCAGTTATCTCTTGTTAATTACCCTCACCAAGTTCTCCACTGCCTTAACCAGGTATTGAACTCACAATCTTTGGGTCCTGTCACTGGATCTAACTAATGCCTTTATCCACTGTGCTTTTGGAATGCATCCTTGGCTATCCCAATATGTCTACAGATCTCATTGTCACACTTACCATCCTCTGTCAGAATGCTTCCCAAATATTTAAACTTCCACATCTGCTTCATTCTAGTGTTCCCGACCTTCAAATTGCATTTCGGGCTCATCCTCTTATTGATGACCATGCATTGTGTTTTCTTGTAGTTTATGCTTAATTTTTTTTTTCTCACTCTCCATTGCTACCTTCTGTAGGAGATTTTGTAATTTCTTCTCCCTGTCTGTTATCAGTACTGTGTCATCTGCCAATTCTCTTGCTGTAATGTCTGTAATAAGGGATATTTAGCCACAATTAGTACTTAATAGTTATTTCCCTTTTTTCTCCCAACTGAACATGATTACAGGCCTTACAGGTATGTCATGCATTGTTTTCCCTTGTCTCTCTTTCCCTTTATTCCAACCGTGAGTATCATATTCTCTAGGCCTTCCTTCCTCATTATGTGTCCTAGAAACTTCAGCATCAGCCTTCTCCTTGTTTGCAGCCTCTTCAAGACCTCATTGTTGCTCACACACTTGGTCCATGATATCCTCAGCATCCTTCTGTAGAACCACAATGGCTATGGATCTCAGTGTCACACTTACCGCGTCTGCTTGATTCTAGTGTTCCCAACCTGCAAATTGCATTTTGAGCTCTTCCTCTTACTGATGACCATGCATTCTTGTTGTAGTTTATGCCTAGTCCCTCCTTCTCACTCTCCGTCCCTACAGGAGATTTTGTAATTTCTTTTCCGTGTCTGCTATCAGTACTGTGTCCTCTGCCTATCTTATGTTGTTAAGATTGTGTCCACCAATGCTAAATCCTGGTAGGGTTTCTCATTCTCTCAGAATTGCCTCAGGTTGAACAGGTCGCGTGAGAAGATGCATCCCTGCCTTACGCCTCTTTCTATTTTTGTATATTCCCTGAACTCGTTCTCTATGCGCATGCATGCTGTTTGCTGCCAGTATAGGTTCTTGATTATTCTGATAACTTTCCTGAACATATCAAACTTCTGAACAGTTCCAGCAGATCCTTTTGGTGTACTTTGTCAAAGACCTTTGCATAGTCTATACTTATTATGTTGTAACTTGTATATGATTTGTCTATAATTATGATATTCCCATTGTAGGGCTGATTATGTCTTTTTACCCACCCACTAAACAAAATACAATCAGACAAGGCTTATGCATCACCAGAACAACCCATATATATATATATATATATATATATATATATATATATTAAGAGAGAGAGAGAGAGAGAGAGAGCTGCGATGGGTAAATTGTTGCTAATTTATATTTTTAATTTCATGCATGCATGTTGTTTTTTTTTATTTTGTCAACTGCACACTACAGTAGGATTAGTTGGGGACCATCTGTGAAAAAACGAGAACCCTGATGCAATTCACTCTGCCAGAAATTTGGAAAGAGCATGTTGTAATGCTTGGCATTCCTGCCAGAAGCTCCAATATGAACATTTTGGTATTTTTGGGTGTCAATCTGAGGATTATATAATAGTTACAGCTATTTTTTTCGTCTGATTTTTTGGTTTGATTCTTATAGTCTAACTAATATTTTGGTCATAATGGTTTGCTAATTTTTTTATTATTTATTTATTTGGGTTCATTGGTTTTTTTGGTTTTTTTTAATTCTATTTCGTCTATTCTAACAGGTGTTATTTGGTAATTTTTTTGGGTTAATTAATTTTGCTTATTTTATTGTTATTTTGTTTATTTATTTTCATTTTATTTTATTTTTTCCGTTTTTGATTTTTAAGTAACATAGTAAAAATTTGTTTTCATGTCTGCATTTTGAGATGAGCTCGGATATTTATTTAATAATTTATTTTGGTCTGGGAAAGTAATGATAGCTATTTTTTCCTCCAAGTAAAGTTTGCAAGTTTTTGATTGGTTGTTGTAGGCTGATAATCTTTTTCTTATTTTCCAAGATATTTTTGGTGTGATGTGTGTTTTGTTTTTAATTTCCCAGATATACTTAGAAATCATTGTGCTGTTTGCGTACTTACTATTTGTGAAAAATGTTT
The DNA here is from genome assembly GCA_963932145.1 of Acanthosepion lycidas. NCBI lineage: Eukaryota > Metazoa > Mollusca > Cephalopoda > Sepiida > Sepiidae > Acanthosepion > Acanthosepion lycidas. The sequence goes on from OZ010590.1 coordinate 8,734,844, forward strand.
TGTGCGTATAATTTCTTTGTTTCCAGAGTCCTTCAGTAACTCCTATCTATACTTTTTCTTCATTATCTGGTAATTTTATCGTGGCTTGGTATATTACATTGTTTTGTAAACAATTACCATTTAAGGGACTTTCGTTCTTTATTCTGCAGTAGCACATGGGTTTAATTTGTTCGTGTGGTTTGTTGATAATTTTCCTGTTGTGGTTTTTTATTATTTGTGCCATGTTCTCGATGCAACTGTAGCTGATTTATATATATATATATATGGAACACTCTTCCATCATTTTCAGTGTATGAGTATGTAGTAGCTCAGTTCTTCATTATCTTTTATCAAGAACACTTTCAATACAACTAGGAACTATATATATATATATATATATATATATATATATATATATATATACACACACCTTGGAACTATATATATATATATATATATATATATGCGTGGTATTCGACTGGATACGAAAATTCAGGTTTACAGAGCTGTTGGACTTGCCATCCTTTTGTATTGCTCAGAGTCATGGACTCCATACAAGTACCATATACGCCAGCTAGATGTTTTCCATAAACAACTCACGTAGACCTGTTTAACAGGTGTAATATTGGAGGAATCAAGATTTTTATCATACAGTCTCAGTTACACTGGACTGGTCATGTCTTGAGAATGTCTGATGACAGGATACCCAAGATCCTATTGTACAGCCAGTTAGATCAAGGCTACAGGAATGTAGGATGCCCATGGTTAAGATACAAAGAGATGCTGAAAAGCAACTTGTCAGCAGTTAATATAACACATAACACCTAATATACCAGCATAACATAATGGAGATCAACGTGTTTTAGTGGACACAGCAATTTTCAATCTGCTTGTCTCAATCATCTTCAAGAAGCGAGAGCAAGATCTAAAAGGTCAGCCAATCTAACAGTGATCAATTCTCACACCGGCTCCATATGTGGTCTTCTTTGTAAATCACTAGCGGGTCTTAAATGCCACTTAAGATTACTGCATAATCTTTAATAATTGAATCAATAAGCTGGCAGATCCTCATATGTCGAAACCGGCGGGAGACTCCATTATATATATATATATATATAACTACATATATATATATATATATATATATATATATATATATATATATATATATATATACTTATAACTATATATATATATATAACTATATGTATAACTATCACTATATATATATATATATATATATATATATACATACATATATATATATATATATATATATATATATATATATATATATATATATGATTGTATAAGGACTCCTGTGTTTATTTCCTTACAACATGCAACATCTTTATCATTCTGTCCACTTAGTGGCAAGAGTCATTTTCATGCTTAATTGCAATTAAAACAGACTGGGTGTTGGCTTCAATGTCCACTTACGTGTGTAATATATATATATATATATATATATATATATATATGTATATATATGTGTGTGTGTGTGTGTGTGTGTATATATATATATATATATATATATATATATATACATATATATGTATGTATGATTGTATGAGGCATGAAATTCTTATTTTCTCCTGTGTTTATTTCATTACAACATGCAACATCTTTATCATTCTGTCCACATACTTGCCGCCATATTTCTAGCTAGTCCAAAAATAGTAAATAAAAGATCCTCTCCCCCCTTCACTATGCCCCATCCTCTGGTCCATAAACATGTTTTCATCATCCTTATTCTCCTCCTCTTATGCCTACCACTCTTCTGGGAATGGCTACCACAATGGAAAATTTAATTTAAATTGTATTGAAGCAAAAGTGCTCAACTAGAACAATATCAATGAATGAAGGTATTTAGAACAAAATTAAAAATACACATGGAATTATTACAAGACATTGGAATAATATTGTTTTAAAATTAGAAAAAAAAAACACCAAAATTATGGTCATCATATTTTATGATTTCTCATTTTTGACAGAATTTTTAGCAGAAAATTGTAACAACATAATTTCTGTTCCAATTTTGACCAAAATGATTGAAATCACCATGGCATTAATTAAAACAGTATCGTTACACACCTAATTTTGACATGAGTGAAGCCGTGTTCATTATCTTTATTCCCTAAAGTTTTTCACTAAAAAACACACTCATATAGTTAGCCATATCAGATTTGTTGAAATAAAATCTATTTTTATCTAATGATCGAATTCTATTTCATCTTTCATCTTTTCCCTCTTAATCATCCTCTTTTCCTTCTAATCACCATTTTTTATCTTTTCATCATCTACTTCCATTCCACTCATGCTCTTTTTTTGACACTCTTCATTTTTTTTTCTTTTCATCATACATTTTCTTTCAACTCTTCATTTTTTCCCTCTTAATCATTCACTTTCTTTCAATTCTTTCTCCCCCTTTTTTTTTTGCTTTTCACCACTTTCTTCCATTCCACTCCTCATCTTTCTTGTCTTTGTGATCCTCTTCTTTACACTCTTCACCTCTTTCCAAAAGCTAATCAAAGAACTATGAAATAAAAATTTCATTTGAAACAAAGAAAAAGAGTAAACTGCTATGTAATATCAGTCCTTCTATATGGCAGTGTATATGAGACAATTTCCTCAGATATAAAATGGAACAGATATTTGGTTCTACAATAAAGAAGTTTTAAGGAAAATGGAATCTAAAAAGAAACTTATACTTAGAATCAGAAAGAGACAGTTGAAAATTCTTGGACACATAATGAGGAAAGAATGTTTGGAAAATTTGACACTCATAGGGCATAAGAGTGACTGAGGAAGACTAACTAATGTGCTTTTGTGAACAGATGACAGAACAGGAATTGGTAGCAATCATAAAAAAACAAATCTTACTAAGGAGTTACAAAGGATAAGAAGTTGTGGAGAGTCTTGATTTCCCACGTCCTGAAGGAACACAGCAGATAGAACATGAATGTTTTCTATGCCATAATGTTGGCTTATGTCCTCAAAGGCGGATGTTTTAGTTACAATAGTAGAGACCAAAATTCCTTGTCAGTAAGCCATAATTAGTTTTTTGTCTTTTTTAATATTAATTTCATCCAATAAAATAATGGTATTTTGTAACTGTAAAATGGATCTATCTGTGTTTATATATTAACACCATGGTGTCTGGATTTGTATGAGAGGAAAAGAAGAAAATAGCAAAAAACTCAAAACACTTTTTCAAAATGTATTATATATTTATAAGTCTACTATTCGCTCATGTTTAGCATATTGCTGCTACATATGGTCCGGTGCCACTGCTATTTATGTTGAGCTCCTTGATAAAATCCAAAGAAGAATCAGCAATATTATTGGTCCTGATCTGGTGGCTCAGCTTCTGTCATTTTCCCACCATTATAAGGTTGTCTTTTTATAAATACTTTCATGGTAATTGTTCTGATGAGCTCATCACTATGTTACGTAGAGTTTTGAATTTAAGTGCAGTACTTTACTGGCATTAAAACCTCATCAATTTACAGTTAAGCTGGCTAAATGTAGCCACAAATTGTATGCTAACTGTTTCTTCTCTCACGCTTCTTCCATGTGGATCGCCCTTCTGGCTCCATGCTTTCCAGCCAACATTAATCTCCAAAAATTTAAATGCAATGTCAATTGCTATCTACTGTCCTGATTACACTCTTGTCTTCTGTTCCATACCCTGTAGCCCCTTGTATTTTAGTGGCAATACTGCCTTGCTTGTGGTGATAATGATTAACAAAAAAAAAACTCTCTTGATTTTTTTACAATGCAAATTCTTTTCATTCTCTTTCACTCACAGTAAACCCTTGCAACTTAGTGGCATTATCACCTTGTTTGATCATTATTATCAATTGTAAGTTCATCTTTTTTCTTTTATTGTTAGTGATTTTTATAGTAACATTCAATTCTTTTTTTAAATTCTGAAACAAATAAACAAAAACTGAAAATAAAGAATAAACCTGCAATAAAATTTGAACTCAAATCCCTAATTCATTGAGTTATATCAGACAGGAAAAGTGCTTCAACCAATATGCAGACAAAAGTTTGGAAAAAAGAATAAGCCCCTAACAAGATTTGATCTCTCATCCCAGATTTTTGGGATCTGTCTGACAGAGACAGTACTGCAATCAATAAGCAAGCAAAATTTTTTGAATTAAAGAATAAGCCCCTAACAAGATTTGATCTCTCATCCCAGATTTTTGGGATCTGTCTGACAGAGACAGTACTGCAATCAATAAGCAAGTAAAATGTTTTGAATTAAAGAATAAGCCCCTAACAAGATTTGATCTCACATCCCAGATTTTTGGGATCTGTCTGACAGAGACAGTACTGCAATCAATAAGCAAGCAAAATTTTTTGAATTAAAGAATAAGCCCCTAACAAGATTTGATCTCACATCCCAGGATTTTGGGATCTGTCTGACAGAGACAGTACTGCAATCAATAAGCAAGCAAAATGTTTTGAATTAAAGAATAAGCCCCTAACAAGATTTGATCTCACATCCCAGGATTTTGGGATCTGTCTGACAGAGACAGTACTGCAATCAATAAGCAAGCAAAATGTTTTGAATTAAAGAATAAGCCCCTAACAAGACTTGAACTTACATCCCTGATTCTTGGATGTCTGTCTGACCAGGACAGGGTTTATTGATTTTTTGATTAAGCTATAAAAGTTCATTCTCAGAATTTGTTGATTTGTTCAGACTGGTACAGCAGGACAAGGAAGAGTGGAAAACTAAATTCTCACATGAAGCTAATTTCATATTTCTGATCCATCTTTAGTTGACAGTTGCAAAATAAATGTATAAAAAAAAGAAGCAATAAAAATGAAAAGGAAACCTTTCAAAATTCAATAAAAATTCAAGTTGACAAATATAAAATAATAATATACAGAAATCCAAGTTAAATATGATATTTTTCTGTCAAAATATGAACTGGAATAGAATCAAAATGGGCCACAGTATGGATTTAATTAATTACTAATAACATCTCTTTTAGGAATGGCAGTAAAATTCATCTCATAATATTCCTGTCTAAAATAAACCATTTTTCCCTTCCCAAAGGAGTTACAGAGATAGTTTGATTTGTTTTTTATGGCTTATCAATATTTTGCAGGATATTTAAAGCCAGAAAACATGTGGAGAATGTAAGAATCATTTGGAGATAATGATAGTTTATTAATATAAGTCCTACTAATTAATCCATAGCTGATTCATACCCCTCCTTCCCAAGTGTATTTGCATGTCAGTGAATATAACAAAACTGACTGTAATTGAAACTCACCTCTCGGATTTCCACTTGTTATCCACTACTCTACTGTTACTCCATATATATATATATATATATATATATATATATAAAAATATAAAGAAAGAACAGTAAGATATATAATCCGGTGTTCTTATAGATATTTTTATTTTTACAAAATAGTGCTCAATGTAAATTCACAGAGCATTAATATTATAAATTAATTGATATAAATATGGTTTTTCTGCTATGCAGTTCTAACCATGTTTCAAAAATGGAAGGTCCAAATTTAATTTTGTAATTAAATTAAAGACATTAGTTCCATTTCATCCTCAAGCAAATTTTGGAGTAACTTTTAAAATTACTGGGTTTTAAAGACACAGTTAAAATCATAATTCCCGTTTCCAAGGTTACAGATTAATTCACTTCTACTTGACAGGGGTGTTTGCGTGTTCATTATGTCTGTATTTTGATGTATCAGTTATTAGTTACATTTTGGTAGGGGGTAGGGATGTATTCTTCAATGAAATCTGACATCCGTTAAATGCATGTCGTCTGGATTTTTGTTAAATTTTATTGTTAACAGCAAAAATTTTTACGGCATTTTTTCTATTTGTATATTTAAAGATTTTTATATATATATATATATATATATATATATATATATATATATATATATATATTTATAATGAAAACATTATATATATATATATATATATATATATATATATATATATATATATATATATATATATATATATATACATATGTATACACACATATATCTGTGAGTAAAGCTATTATATTTGTATTATCTACAAGAAAATAATATAAATATATCCACATATAAAAAGGCGAAAAATAATGGAACCATTATTAATATATATATATGTTATAAAATATAAATATATGTATATGTATATAGCCCAAAACACTTAGAATTACAGAACATTTAAATAATTTCTACACACTCTGTGTCCAGAAATGAAAACACTTGTTCAAACACAAGAAAAATTAAATAAAAATATTAATCATAGTACCTTATCTGTCACCATTAATAAAACATATATATATATATATATATATATATATATATATATATATATATATTATACGTATATAAGTTATATATATATATGTGGGTGTATGTGTTTGTGAGTTATATATATATATATATATATATATATATATATATGTAATATATATTATAAATGTATTTAATACATATATATATATGTAATATATATTATATATGTATTTAATACATATATATATATATATATATATATATATATATATATGTAATATATATTATAAATGTATTTAATACATATATATATATATATATATATATATATATATATATATATATATATATATATACAGTCGATGACAAAATTATTTGAATACTTTTTTATCCATTTCTCAGAATTTAATGCTTGTATGATGAAAGGTTTTTTTTAATATGTTTATAAGCACAAAAAAAAAGGAATATAAAACAATTTTCAGAACAATAGGTTAAATACAGCAAATTTGATAACTGAATTAAGTAAAAATAGAAACACAGAATTATTTGTACAGTATGAAAAATAGAAGAATTTGAACAATTTTCACAATATTAATAATCAGTAACATGGCCTCTTATCTTTATAACTTGCTGCAATTGTTTCCTAAAGGTTTGATGAGATTTGAACAAGTGTTTTTTGGGATTTCTTCCATTCTTCAATAGTTACATGTTCTAATTCCTGAAAGTTTTTGGTGACCGATTTATTTGAACTTTCAATTCTTGCCATAGATTTTCAATAGGTTTCAAGTCTATAATTTTCAGGGTAGGTCTGCTTGAAAGTGACAGAATACAAATAAAAAATCCTATAAAATCACATTATATTAATTTTTGAACATTTATTTCCTTTTTATTGAAAAAGTAAATATTTCACCCCATAGTAAAACATAACTCAGTATTTGAAGAAACCCTTGTTGGCAAACACAGCAGGCAGATGTTTCCTGTAGCTGGTTACCAAGTTTTTACAGATCCCAGAGGGGGTTCTGGCCCACTCCTCTTAGCAGATCCTCTCCAAATCCTTAAGTTTTGTATGTTGTTGTTGGGCAACTTGAAACTTCAGCTCCCTCCACAGATTCTCTAAAGGATTATGGTCCAGACATTGACTAAGCAACCCCATTACTTTAATGTGCTTTTTCTAGATCCACTCCTTTGTTGCATTAGCCATATGCTTTGTGTCATTGTCATCATGGAACACCCATACATGACCCATCTTCAGTTTCCTGGCTGAGGCAAGGAGGTTTTCACTCAAGATTTCCCTGTACTTGGCTCCATCCATCTTTCCCTCAACCCAGTGTAGTCGTCCTGTCCCCTTAGCAGAGAAACAGCCCCAAAGCATAATGTTTCCACTGCCATGCTTAATGTTTGAGACGGTGTTCATGGGGTCGAAGTCAGCTTTTTTTTCCTATGAACATGGCAAGTCAAGCTGATGCCAAGAAGCACAATTTTAATCTCGTCTGACAACAACACTTTCTCCCAACCCTCCTCTGAATCATCCAGGTGCTCATTTGCAAACTTCTGACGAGCATGTATATGTGCCTTCTTGAGTAGGGGACCTTGCAGGCACTACATGATTTCAGTCCACTAATGGTCATCTTGGTGACTAAGGTCCCAGCTGCATTGAGATCATCAACAAGCTCTTGCCACGCAGTTCTGGGTTGTTTCCTCACCTTTCTCATCATCAGGTTCATTCCACATTGGGAGATCTTGAGTGGAGCTCCAGACAAACGAAGATTGATAGTCATTTGGTGTTTCTTTCATTTTCTTATTATCTCACCAATAATTGACTCCTTCTCATCTAGCTGCTTACCAATTGTCTTGTAGCCCATTCCAGTCTTGTGTAGGTATAAAGTTTTGTCCCAGATGTCCTTAGACAATTCTTTCATCTTGCCTATTATGGAGAGATTAGATTCTGATTCATTGGAGAATTCTGTGAACTAGTGTCTTTTATACAGATAATGAGTACTTAATTAGGAGTAATAATTGAGTAATAGGACTAGCCTATATGCCTCCTGGTCACATAACCGGTCTGTGGGGCCTGAAACATTGCTGGTTGGTAGGGGGTGAAATATTTATTTTTTCAATAAAAAAGAAATAAATGTTCAAAAATTACTATAATGTGATTTTCTAGAATTTTTTTATATTCTATCTCTTATTTTCAAAATGGACCTACCCTGAAAATTATAGACCATTCCCATTTTTGTGAGGTGGTAAACTCAGAATATCAGCAGGGAATGAAATACTTATTTTCCCCACTGTATTTTCTGGCTTTAAATAATCTCCATAAGGTAAACAAAAAATTAATAAATTTCTATACACACACATATTTTCCTTCTTATATAGTAGAAACTTTATTACAAGACATAACATCAACATGGAGAGGAATGTTTCCGTAAATAATATGAAGTCGCCCATCACGTCTTTGTTTTGCAACATTCACATCATTCCCCATTCTTGTTATGAAATGCATCCACAACTCAGACAGCCATGCTTCAAGAGACATCTTTCTTATGGCATCATAAAACTACCCAGGTATCCCCCATCCCCATTCCTATGTTGGCGCCATGTGTTCCTTCCATCTACTGACAACACAAGAAAGTTGACTGGCAGTGCCACTTTGCTGTCTTGCAGAGTTTTGGTATTCTCAAAGCCAGGAATTAGAACCAAGTGACTCATGCTAATCATGATCAGGATGCTGTTACCATTATATAAATTTTCTTCTTTTAATAGGAACCAATTATGTCTGAGAGAATAACAGACCATTAAAGTTCATATGAATTCTGAAAATGTCAGATTGGAGTAGCAACCATATAATTCAGATTGCCTTCCTGGAACTTAGTACCAAATTATTAGTAAAAATATGGTTTCTTTTTTTGGCTTTTTTTATACATATGTTTACAGTGTCTAGAAGGACTGATAAATTTACTGGAACAAATAAAGACAGGAAAATTTGCATATAGCAATTACTGTCTACATAAACTTTGAATATTTTCTTTTTTTGATTTTGCATATTTTTTCCATTCTATAATTTTCCTTTTGGTAGGTTGTTTCGTTTTCTTAAATTTTTTTTTCTTATTTCTTTCCATTTTTTTAATTTTTTATTTCTGTAAATACTTGCATGATAAATGAACTTTCCTCTATGGTACCTAAACTTTATGAATTTAAGTACAGTACTAGATTGTTGGGAAGGTTTTATCATTTTACAATTGAAATGGTTAGATGTAGCTGTAAGTTCTATGCTAACAGTTTCTTCTCTCACACTTCTCACTTGTGGAACTCACTTCGAGCTTCTTGCTTCCCAGTCAACTTTGATCTTTGAAATTTAAATGCAATGTCAATCATTATCCTCTGTCTTAACTCTTGTTATTTTAATATTCTGTCTCCCTAATAGAGTTTTTTTTTCTCATATTCTCTCACACTCAGTAACATCCTGTGTATTAATGTCTTTATTGCCTTGCTTGGGATGAAATGAGTAGATTATTTTCTCCTAAATATTTGTTATTTTGCTTTTTCATAGTTTCTTTTCCTTTACATATTTTGTCCTTTTATTTTTTTTAAATTTTGTTCCTTTCTTCTTTTTCAAGATGTAGACAATCATGGCTCTCCAAAACTTCCAGTCCTTTGTGGCCATGAGTAAAGTTTGCTTTTTTTGTTATCTCTTCTACAAGCTCATTAGGTAGGTTTATTCACTGCGTTCATCTGTCCTTAACTTCAATACGTGCTATAAGTGTCAAATTCTCCATGCCTTCCTTCCTCATTTTGTCTCCTAGAAATATCAATTGCCTCTTTCTCATTGTAAGTATAATTGGCTTTTTTGCTTCTAATTTCCTTAAAACTTCCTCATTACTCACATGTTAAGTCCATGGTATTCTGAGCATCCTTCTGTAGGACCATATTTCCGGTACCTCAAGTTTGAGCTATGAGGAGATTGTCTTGTATTCACTGTCATACAGCAGGACTGATATTATATAACAGTTCAATACTCTTTTCTTATTCTCTAATGGAATTTATCTATTTCTTAATACTTAATATTTCTTAGCTTTTTAAAAGCACCTTTCTCTATCCTAATGCAGCCTTGGATTTTGATGTCACACTATCCATCATCTGTTAAAATATTTCCTAGATATTTAAATTTTTTTGCTTGTATAATTTTGGTATTACCAAGTTGTAGTTTGCAATGTGGCACCAATGATAAATCCTTGTAAGATTTCTAAATCTGTTAGGATCACTTTGTTGTAAAAGTTGAATAATTTTGGTGAGATGACACATCCTTGTCTTACACCTCTTTCTATTTTTGTATATTTACCAAATTCATTTTCTGTCTGCAAATGGTTTGTTCCCAGTATGAATTCTGAATTATTCTAATATCCTTCACAAATAAATCAAGCTAATGTAGTAAGTTAAACAGTTCTTTGTCTTATACTTTATCAAATGCTTTTGCATAATAAATGAAACATAGATATAAGTCCGTGTTTGCATCCTCCCTAACACCTCATCGTTGCTCACATGCCCAGTCCATGATATCCTTAGCATTCTTCTGTAAAACTACATCTCCGATGCCTCAAGTCTCTTCTTCATCTTTGAGGGGACCATCCAATATTCACTGCCGTAAAGAAGGACAGATGTCACGTCACAGCTCAGTATTCTTTTCTTTGTTACCAAAGAAATCCTCCTGTTTCACAATACTCTGCCTAGTTTTTGGAATGTGTCCTTGGCCATCCCAATACATCTACAGATCTCAGTGTCGCATTTACAGTCCTCTGTCAGATCACATCCCAAATATTTAAACTTCCACATCTGCTTGATTCTAGTGTCCCCGACCTGCAAATTGCATTTCGGGCTCATCCTTTTACCGATGTCAATGCATTCTGTCTTCTTGTAGTTTATGCTTAGTTCCTTCTTCTCACTTTCCATCTCTACCTTCTGTAGGAGATTTTGTAATTTCTTTTCCATATCTGCTATCAGTGCAGTATCATCTGCCTATCTTATGTTGTTAAGATTGTAGCCACCAATGCTAAATCCTGGTAGGGTTTCCAATTATCTCAGAATTGCCTTGCTGTATTGGTTGAATAGGTCAGGTGAGAAGATGCATTCTTGCCTTATGCCCTTTTCTATTTTTGTATATTCCCTGAACTCTTCTCTATGCGCATGCATGCTGTTTGCTGCCAGTATAGGTTCTTCATTATTCTGATAACTTTTCTGAACATATCAAAGCTTCTGAATAGTTCCAGCAGATCCTTGTGGCATACTGTGTCAAAGGCCTTTGCATAGTCTATACTTATTATGTTTTAAATTGTATATGATTTGTTTGTAATTATCATATTTTTGTTGCAGGGCTGATTATGTTTTTTAAATTCTGAATTATTCTAATATCTTTCCCAAATAAATCAAGCTTATGTGACAGGTTGAACAGTTCTTTGTCTTATACATTATCAAATGCTTTTGCATAATAAATGAATATAAGTCTTTCTCTGTGTGTATTGGTCTTTCTGATGTCATTCTGAGCATAAATATCACATTTCTTGTTCCAGTATCTTTATCAAAACCACATTTTTTCTTGGCCTATTTCCAATCTAATTCTGCTACATGTTCTCTTCATTAGACGTTAGACAATAAAGTTTCATCACGTGGTTCATTAGGCTGGTTTTCCAATGGAGTTCATATTCATTTGCACCTGGCTTCTTAGGCGTACTGTGAAAAATGGATCATTTATTATTTATGCAATTTTGTCAAATCTTATAAAAATGCCAGCATCTCTATTACAATTCCATCTGCTCCTGCTGCTTTGTTTCTGTTCAATTTAACCAATGATATTTCAATTCAGATTTTAATATTTCTGGCACTTCCATATTTTTTGTGTATCGCATGTTTTCTTTCATTTTAGAAGAGTTCTTTGACTCTTTATTTCTTGCTATTGTCTATTTTTATTTAAATTCTTTTCTTTTAAATATTTATCCTTTTGGATTTTCATATTTTGTTTCTTTGCTTTTTCATAGCTTCTTTTTTTTTTTTTACATATTTTGTCCTTTTATTTTGTTTTCATTATTGTTACTTATTTTACTCTTTTGATTTCTTTTTTAAATTCTTTTTTTGGTATTTTTCCTGTTTTTTTTCTAATTGATTCCTTTGTTTTTTCATATTTTGTTCCTGGTTTTTATATTTTTTTCTTTGCATTTTCAAATTTTATTTCTTTGATTTTTCATATTTTGTTTCTTTGCTTTCTTATATTTTGTTCCTGCTTTTTTCATATTTTGTTTATTGACTATCTTATATTTTGTTTTTTTGCATTTTCATATTTTGCTTGTTTGCTTTTTAATATTTTTTCTTTGCTTTTTCATATGTTGTTCCTTCTATTTATATTAGTTTTTTTTTGCTTTTTCATGTTTCTTTGCTTTTTCATATCATGTTTCTTTGCTTTTTCATATCATGTTTTTTTGCTTTTTCATATCATGTTTCTTATTGTGTTGCTTAGCTTTTTTATATATTGTTCCTAGTTTTTATATTTTGTTTCTTTATTTTTTTTATATTTTGTTTCTTTGCTTTATAATATTTCGTTTCTTTGCTTTTTTATATTTTGTTCCTGGTTTGTTTTGCATATTTCTTCCTTCCTCTTTTAATTTTTTCTTCCAATTTTCTTCCAATTGTATTTTGTCAATTGGCATCTTCACATTTACTTCCTTTTCTTTTTCAAATGTCCAATATTAGATGAATCTTTTCCATCAACGACTTTTCTCTAATTATGAAAACTTTCTGTCTTTAATCTGTTGTTTTGATTAATGACATCATTCTTTTTCTTACCTTTGTCGTTACATTACTTTTATTATTACAAATTTACTATTTCTTGCTGTTCAATGTTACTAATTTTTTTATATTGCTTTTGTAACAACATACACTCCCTTGTATCAACTACTATCAAGTTGTTCATCGCTTGATACTGTTTTCTTTGTCCTCAAGTTCTACAAAGGAAGAAATGTCACACTACGTACTCCATAATTAGCTGAGATGTTGGCTACACATTACGAATGATGGACCATCCCAAAAAGATTAAGAGTGTTCAGTTAAATTTTGACTTTCCATATACTTTATTTCACTACTACAATCTTTTGACTTGAGATGATTGTGACGGGGGTAAGAAATGAAAGAGGTCTTTTAGGAGAGCTATCTTCTGTTTTGTTTATGTCTTACCCTAAAAGACAGACAACGCTTCTGCTTCCATTTTTTTTTTTATTCACTGATTTGTTTTTTTTATGGCTTATCAACCTTTTAATGTTATTTAAACACAACACATATTTTTGAATACTATGAATCAGTTGTAGATAATAATGATTTTCTAATACAAGTCCTACTATTTAACCCATAGGTGGGAGGAGAATGCCACTGAAAGCGTATTAAAAAATAAGACTGTCAAATACATTTTTAATATAATTCATTTTTTTTAAATGTCACTGTAATATGTGTGAACACATGGCTCTCCACAGCTTCTTTTTCTTTCATCTGTACAGTTTTGAATTTAGAGTTGTCATCATCTTAGATGGGATCCTACTAAAGATCCCAATCTACTCTGCTACTTTTTTTTTTTTCTACAGTAGAGTTCACCTCTACAAGGCCTGTAAAGTGCACTTGAGGAATAGGGTTTTGTTAGGATGCAGTTTGTATGAATAGGAGGCTAAGATAATAGTTACCCTTAGACTTAAACAGGCTAAGATTCTAGCGATTGGGGAAAACGTCCTCTTGGGCATCAATTTCACAGAGCAGTCATTCACGAAAAGAAGCTGTTTGAGAGGAATTACTTGTTACTGATGGAATACAGAGGAAATGTGGGTGGTTTGCTACAGTGTGAATGGCATGGTGGGTCCTTGCCGTGAAGGTTAGAACTGGCTGAATCAAGGAATGTAGTTTGTCTGAGCACGTTCCATGGAAATAGCGATAGATCAGCAAAAGGCTTGCCACATCCCATCTGTGTGAGAGAGGTTGGAGGATGGAAAATAATTTTTAACCCATCGCTGGAAAATGAAGATATAGATTCATATTTTTTATCAAGGATATTAGCATAAAAGTGAATGCAACAGACTAGACCAGAATTTGAAATCTGCTAAACAAATTCATTTGATAATTATGAATAATAATTAGTTGATAATTATTATGCTATGTAAATATTTTATAATTAATCATCTTCAAATACAAATCATCAGAAGTATTTAATCAGTGTGTTTCCTAATATGAGTGACAAAATTGAAGCTATAATAAAATTTTTCTAACATGCTTATATTATGATAAGAGTATGGTAGTAGAACAAAGAAGAAACAATGGTGGTTTAAAGAAATAAACAATTGTTTTAATGTAAAATACAACAAATGATAAATCGGTGTAAATGTCTCTCATCGAAAGAATAAGATAAGTGAAATAGAAAAGACATCCACAGAGCCATATGGTAGAAGAGGGAGGATGCTTTGTGACTTACTAGGGTGATGGCCTTTGGAGATGGGAGGTCACTTTCCAACGAAGATTGTGAACCTGGGCCAAGATGCTGGCCAACTGCAGAAAATGTCTCTTTGATGGGTTTTTATGTCCTTTCCTAGGCTTAAATCAACTCCAATATTTATGATAATTCTTTAGGCAGGAATGAGTTCTATTGGGTGGAATTTCTAGATTATATTGCTTATTTTTTCTTTGATTGTGTGAGTAAAAATGGAAGGTATATGCAGAGACTATACGCAGTTAACAAAATTTTAGTTCAGTCTTGAGTTTCAGAGCATTTACACCCGGCCAGTGATGGAAATTAGTGTAGCTTGAATCAGAAGAAGATCTGGTTTTAGGAAGAACGTAACACTTACAAATTTATTCTAGCTTTAAAACTGAACAACAAATATCGAAACAGTTTACAAATTGTATAAGTACCTTAAGCAGGCTAGGTTTCAGCAGTTTTAGTTTTACATTTCTCATATTGTGAAGACTTCCACTCTAACTTTATTTTGTTTGCCAAATACTGAATTTGTCATATCAGGCTTTAGATAAGTACAGATGCAGACTTTAGCTTTAGACATCTCAACACCATTTGACAGGATTTGGCATACCAGCCTTCTCCACAAGCTCAAGGGCTACCGGTGTCTCTACTTGAATATTTGATTGTAATGAAGGTCATGTTAAACAACGATGCTTCCAGATCATTTCACATTAATGCGGATTCCCTCAGGTGTCTATCCTTTGACCTATATTGCTTCTTATCTTCATTAACAATCTTCTTTATATCATCAGTTACCAAATTAATTATTTATGCTGATAATACAATCATTTACTCTTCTTAATAGTAGTTTGACCAGTGCATCAAAGTAAAACTGGCAGCTGCTCTCAAAAATAACCTCAAATCAGTTGTTAAAAGGGATAAGAAATGGCTTTTAACCATTAATGCCTCCAAAATGAAACTTAATCCTCATAGAGGACCATTTTTGCCCTCCATCATGGCTGATTCTAACCTCCAGAATAACAACTCATTGCACTTTCTTGGTCTCATGTTTTCTACTGACATGAAGTGGATTAATTATATTGAATCAATTGCTAGGGTCATTGCTAAGAAGGTTAGTTTTCTCTTGCCAGAATCCATCTTGCGCATTTATAAATCTACAATTCATGCACTGAATATTGCTGCCATATCTGGACTAGTCGTCTGGTTATTTATCTTCTTGACAAAATCCCCAAAAAATGAATTCGACTTACAATCTCCATGAAATTTAAATGCAACATGAATCATCATCTTCTGTCTTCTTGAATACTGTTCTTTTATTGTCCTTTCTCCTCACTAAAGTCTTCTCATTTTATTCCACTCCCTGTAACGCCTTGCATCTTAGCAGCATTTTTGTTTTGTTTTGGGTGAAATGATTAAAAAAAAATAACAGAAACCACATAACTTGAGAAATTTCAACAATAGCAACACCTAAAATGGATATCACATGAAATTATCACATGTAAATTGAAGAGAAAATAATGACATAATCAAGATAGTGACATTCCATACAACTTCAAACAAAAGGTTAGGAAGGAAGTCCCTATTGATACTGGAAAGCTACTGGTCTTGAGAAACCTATTTTCCAGAAAAACTGAGAAAGATTTTATAAAATTCAACTAAAAGTAGCATTAGCGGTTCAGTCAGTAAATGCCAAATATTTCCTTATAAAGGTAATGGCTAATATTACTTTTACTCTTAGAAAAACAAATACGACACTTTCATCCCAGCCCGATAGCCAGGGAGTAAAGAAAAGCATAATTCGAGTAGCACTGGCTGTTCAAGCAATGAATTCCAAATATTTCTCTATAAGGAAACTTACAATAGTACAATAACTATTATTAGTACATAATTAGTACAATGACCATTATTCTAAATTCATATCAAGTCTCTTCCATCAAAAAGGGTTTCTCTTTTCATAACTTCAATACTAACACACTCTCACTGTTAAATGTTTGTTGCTGTGACAGAACAGAAGAAGTCTTACTTATAATCAATTGGTTCTTCAAAGCAACACCACCCAACCCCATTAGTAACTAGCTTATTCACTTAAGCAATCATCCGACATTTTACAAAACTCTCCGGCTCTTTCCAAATTGTAAAAATTTAGTCAAAAAGAAAAGACAGAGATTTCTTTTCCCAGATTATAGATAAAAACTAATCCATTAGTTATCTTCTTCTTCTTGTCCCAAATAAATAAAATATATCAGAGCAGAAATTATTTTTTTTATTCTATGTAGACAAACATACTATTTCCTGAATGTTAGTTATACCGACAACAACCTCATGTATACCATAATGTAGAGAGTGCAAGTATTTATTTACACTTTACCTTAGTCTGTTACCCAGTAACACAATAGGTTTCAAACTCTACTTATACATGGCACAATTTAAAACATGTAAAAATATTTTACCATACTTTTGTACATATTTTGAAATATAAAATAATCATATCAGAATAGCAAAATAAATTCAGAATTAATTATAGGTTTCTGTCTAAGAGCTATTAGAATATGCAGCCCAGAATACCTACATGAAGAAAACTTTATTGAAAAACATTCAAATTTTAAACTCGTTCAAACTTTATCCCAAACATAATCAGTAGCTGCAAGACAATCAAAGGATTTGTCAGCAAAAAATAAAGAATCAACAAAGCTTCGGAAGCTGTGATATACAAGATAGACTGTTTTGTGTAAAATATGCTATTTATCTTGAGCTCCTTGATAAAAATGCAAAGAAGAATCAGCAATCTCATCAATCCTGATATGGTGGCTTGGCTTCGGTCACTTTCCAACCATCATGAGGTGGTCTCTCCGTGACTTCTCTAGAAATACTTTCATGGTAATTGTTCGAATGAGCTCTTCTCTATGGTACCTAGACTTTTTAATTTTTAGACTTTTTAATTTTAAGTGCAGTATCAGACTGGTGTCAAGATCTCATGAATATATAGCTGAATTGGCTAGATGTAGCTGAAAATTCTATGCTAACAGTTTCTTTTCTCACACTTCTTGCTTCTGAAATTGCCTTCTGGCTTGAAGCCAACTTTAATCTGCGCAAATTTAAATGCGATGCCAATCACTATCTACTCTCCTTCTGATTACTCTTTCCTCTTCTCACTTATTATTAATGTTTCTGTTCATAATTCTTCCACACTCTGTAGCCACTTGTGTCTTAGTGGCTTTACTGCCTTGCAAAGGGTGATAACAATTAAAAAAAAAGAAGACTTCCTGCAATTCCATAAGAAAAAGTTGAATAAGACTTCTATTAATCTAAAAACACTTATTTATGAATATAGAAAAGACTTCTGTCAGGATAACCCATAAAACTACTTAGTATCATATAAAAAGACTATCATTTTGATTTAAAAGAAATGGATACAATCTGTTACAGAAAAAATACCTAAAAGGAATATTAATGAATAACCTACACATAATAAATACTCATCCGTCACACTATTTCATACCACCAATACTTGTAAAACCTATTCTTAAAGAATGTAAGATGCAAACATTTTCCAGTTATATAACCTAGTATTACATGTATACTTCGAACATTAACTGTCCCAAACATTAAAACTATAATCACTAATTCCAGATAATCAGAGATTTGGTTAGCAAAAAAATCATATGTTGGAATATAGAGCTAAACTGAATGGATTGCCATAAGAAATACATAAGTGAAACATCTAGTAAACTAACAGTATAACTAAGTATAAAAATGCTACCATAGTAAACAAAAAATATGAAGATAATCTATTATGAAGAAAATACATAGAAGGAATATTAATAAATGATTAACATATAACAAACATACTTCATAATATCACCAATATTTGTAAAACCTATACTTAAAGAAAGTAAGATCCAAACATCTGCCAATGATGTAAGCTTGTATTAAATATTCACTGGCAGAATTCAACATATAAAATTAAAATACACTAGAATGAATTAACACTGTTTAATTATTTCTTAAAAGTGCAGATAACTGGAATATTCTTAAACAATTTGACCATGGTATTTTGGTAAATATTAAAATATTGTGATTTTAAAATACATATCAATTAAAATAGCAAAAATGCATTTTCATGGCTAATGTTGTCTAAAACACTTCAGATCTAATGACAGAAAAAACTGTTTTCTTTATGTTAAGATACAAAACTGAGCAGACATGATGGTTTTGAAGGTCTGAGAAAGATTTATGTTTATGAGGTACTATTCAACTTTACTTGATTAATGACGTCCTCCCTAGATGAGTTGGTCTAAAGTATGTCAGATCTAATAACATTTTCTCTGACAAGTGGAATGCTGGTTTCAATCCTGAAGAAGAGCGCATGTTTTTCTTCCATAAGACATCTCGAATATTCAGGCCAGCAGATGAAAATAAATATACTATTCAAAAAATAAACAGAGCATCTGGTCAAATATGGATATACACTAAAAATAACGTTTCAGTAATAAAATCTGTCAGATTAATAAATAAAAATCCATCACTTCTTTAGAAATTGCTTTGTTTACGTTTGGATATGAAAGAGAACAGATATGAATGTTTTGAGAGTCGGAGAAAGATTTACATTTATAAGGCATTATTCTACTTTGCTTAATCATTGATGTACTTTGTGAGTGAGGAAGTCCAAAGCATGACATATCTAATGACAGTTTTCCCTGTCAAACAGGATTCAATTTTGAATCCTACAGGAGAGTGCATATTTTCTTTAATAAGAATTCTTGAAGATTCAGGATGGTAGATGAAAATAAATAAATATACCATTTAGTAAATAAATGGACCATCTACTCAGATATGGGTATTCACTAAAAATAACGTTTAAGTAATAAAATATATTTTTTTATAACAAAATCTCTGACTGTTTGTCATTCCTTTCTTTTAGCTATTCTATAAAAAACTTTTCTAATATGGTAAAAAATTCTATAATATAATCTATAAAATTTCTATAATAAAAAAGAATTGTGAAATTATATAAAAATAATTAAAGGGAATATAAAAAAATAATACAATGGACTAGGTTTATTTATTGCCTTTTCTTCTGAAAAAGTATTCATTAAAAGAAGAAAGTAACCCATATTTCTTAAATAAAAACTGCCATAATGAAGACAAACGCTTAGTAAAAAATAGGTTGAATAAAATTTGCTGGGTAAATCTTTGTATATGTGAGGTGCAAATTGATGTTGAAGCAAAAATGAAACCTGGCAGTTTACAAAGACGATACATCTATAAAATTTGTTTTTTCAAAACTTATAAAAACAGAGGCTCAAATCTGATGTTCAAAACGCACTTAAATGAAGTTTGTCAATAAGGTTGGTTTAAAGGGAAAGTTATGAGCCCAAAAGTATTAAATTTCTGATTCAACTAGGAGCAGATTTATGGCTATCTAAGAAATTGCAGAAGGCAGAAAAGACTTAGTATTCATACAAAAAACATTGAGCTGGTTGCTGTGAGTTGAACTTAGATGAAAAAGAATGTTGATTTCAATTTCTTTGGGAATAACTGAAAAACACTTGCCCCTCCCCATTTTATATACAGTAGCACACAAATGCATGCTGGAATTTTTTCATAGCCAATAAAATAGATCAGTCCTTAGTTTCATCTGACTCAGTCTCGCCCAGTCTTGTCTTGAAGTCAGAACACTACATTGTCTGAACTTGCTTTTGTGAACTTTTTGCCATGTTATTGTTGCTTTGCCTTATCTAATTTTTGAACGTCTGTTTGTAAGCTGAAATATTGTCTATAAGAAAGGCAGTGATATATAAAAATATAAAATGAGAAAAAAATTAAATTAACAAGAGAAGACTGTCTGAAGTCTTGGGAAAGTTTTCATTTCTGTTCCTGTTTTTGCCAGATTCAAATTACTCACTAATTATATTATCAGCTTTTAACCAAGTGTCATCTACTAGGCTAGCATTAAACATAATGGTGGGACAAAATTTTATTTCAGTTCCACAGCCAACAACTGGAAAACAAGATTGTACCACCATAAAATGACTTTTAAGAATAAGTAATATGCAAATGCTACGGCACTCGCAAAATTTTACTGGGAGATTAAAACAGATGACTATACACTGGTGGCAAATTGGAATTTCATTGCCAAAACTACACCCTTTTCCAGCTGTGGTAACCGATGCAACCTGTGTTTGCTGGAAAAAAAGATTTATTCTCAAAAATATTAATGACTTAAATCTGCTTAATAATCAAAATTAACTAATGTTAACTTGTAATAACAGAAAGAAATTTCTCTTAAAATAATTAATTCTGGATAAATACATAATACAAACATCACATGCACTTCCCATATTTTAGGTTACATATTGATTATTCCCTTTAAACATTTTAACATCTATTATTATTACGTAATGAGTTAATGAGCATTCTTCTTTTGAACTTGTCTTTTTTCTTTTTTTTGCAATAGATCCCCTACCTACAATCTACATTCTATATTTACATCACAATCTTATATTAAGATTATAGTAAATTTGAGCTTTGAATCTGTGTTTAATTTAGTGTTCTACCCATGAGACCCAGTATATTTTTTTTAAATAAAAATAATAATTCATGCATGATGAGTTAGTAGAACAATGAAACTTTAAGTTGTACTTCAAACGTAGGTATATGTTTATTTATTAAGATATACTTCTTAGCTCTGTCTAACCACATTGAGCATTTTTACACCTTAAATTAAATTGAGTAAATTTTTATTGCTTATCTGTGTATGCATGCTAACACATGTATATATGTTAGTTAATACCTATATATATATATATATATATATATATATAAGGAGCCAGGCAGACCTACTTAGGTTTCACCTAAATGGATCTTCAGGGTAAAAATGGACGATTGTTTTCACCTTGTTTAAATGTTCTTGGTTCTTTCTTTTTTTTATTCCCCATTCTTCCTCAGGTTGAGCTATGCAAGGTTTTTCCAAATG
Organism: Acanthosepion lycidas; assembly: GCA_963932145.1. Lineage (NCBI taxonomy): Eukaryota > Metazoa > Mollusca > Cephalopoda > Sepiida > Sepiidae > Acanthosepion > Acanthosepion lycidas. The sequence continues at coordinate 8,756,581 of OZ010590.1, forward strand.
AGTACCACCATTTACATATATATATATATATATATATATATATATATATATATATGTATAATCTATAATTCTAATTGTATAATGTCTATATATGTGTATATGTATACATACATATTCATATATATATATATATATATATATATATATATATATATATACACATATACATACATACATACATATATATATATATATATATATATATATATATATATATATATATATATATATATATATATGAAGAAAATATACGGAAAAAACAAACAAAAATCCTTATATGCAATTATGCTGTTTCGGACGTTTCATTGACATATTAACATTAAAACAGCATAATTGCATATAAGGATTTTTGTTTGTTTTTTCTGTATATTTTCTTCATACTGTCAGATCTATATCCATATATTTGCTTACATATATATATATATATATATACACACACACATTATACATATTTATTTTGGTTGAGTTCACTGTGAAGGAAGTCTGTATTTGTAAACAGTGACTATTACAGCTAATAATGGAAGACTCTTCGGTAAATCAAATCAAGTTCTCTCAGTCACTGTGTGTTTATCTAAAAATAAATATGCTGAAATTCACCTTCATCCCTGCTGTGCACCAATGGCTTACAGGTAGGATCCCTGACTGATGCCAATTCAGTTCAGGTTTCAATCCTAGCTAGAGGCAACCGAACGTCTAACTACACTGATGAGCTGTGATACAGCGAAACAGTCTGTCGGTGGATGACAAAATATATATATATATATATATATATATATATATATATATCAACGTGTTTTAGTTGACTCAGCAGTTTTCAATGTGTTTGTCTGAATCGTCTTCAAGAAGTGAGAGCAAGAACTAAAAGGTCAACCAATCTAACAACAATCTCATCTCACAATCCTCACTCTTACTCTATATGTGACCTCCTTTGTAAATCACTTGCAGGTCTTAAATGCCACTCAAGATTATCACACAAAATTTCATAACTGAATGAACTAAGCTGTCATATCCTCATACGTCGAAATAGACAGAGAGTCCATTATATATATATATATATGCTTAATATATATATATATATATATATATATATATGCTTAATATATATATATATATATATATATATATATATATATATATATACAATATGAGTTTTGTTAAAGATTACAGACTTGTCTGTTATAGCTTTAATCAATTTTTCTTGCTCGATTTATTTCCGTATCTTTGTGTTGAAAGTATACAGGTACTATTCGCAGTTCATTTTAGATTTTTTTTTATGTTTTTGAGCTTTTGGCTGGCTTCAGTCATAACTAAGAAGAAAAGAAATTAGATGAAATTTAAAGTCAATTTCGTCTTTTGTTTGCATCTTTGTGATGATTTTGATTTATAATTTTTGAATATTATGATATCATGTCGACCTGGTGTTATTTGTGAGTTTTAAAAGTCTGCGGCTTCATGTGAATTTGGCATAGTGTTGATTCAGTGAATCTAAATACATTTTAGAATTCGTATTCTTCAGTAATAAGTTATTTTGTTGATTCTTGGTTGTTTTGATTATGGATATATTCTCAAATATGTAAACATTATTTTTTTGCAGTTCTGTTTTGCTGTGTATTAATGTATTATTCATAAGACATATTATTGTAATTTTCCTGTTTCTATAGTATGTGTTATTGTATGGCATTTTAGTAGGAATTATGGCAAGAAAGAGTTCTGGTTAAATATTCTACATCAGATGTTATTTTATTATTTTTTTACTTTTAGAGCAAAAAACAAGGGTAAGTGAATTTGTTGAAATAACATTATATACAGTGCTACTTGAAATTTTATGAACCCACCACGTATAGTCATTGTTACTGTGAAAAAAATTTAAGACAAGCCTATTAAATGTACATCCAAACATGAATTTGTAAAGTAGATGTAGCGGAGACATTACTTCACTGACCCAAAAGGTCTAGAGATGCGTGTATGTTTTGCAATTGGAGTGTGGAGACGGCGAATTGGCAAGCTTCAGACTGAAGGTGAATCAGGCAGCACTTCGAGTGGATGGAAGTGTTGCTGTCGCTTGTAGCCATTTTTATTGGCTGGTTCTGGGTGCTCATTGGTTGGACGAAGGCTGGTCAGGTGCATAAAAATATGGTCTGCTCATTCAAATGAGAATCTTGTTTTTGGCGAAAGGAGTTGCTTACCTGTGATTGAGGAACGGAGATAGTCAACATTTGTGGAATTGATTTGCCTATTGGACTGTGTACCAGTGTTTTACCCATTAGACTTCTACAGAGTTTTTTTTTTATGTGTGCTTCTGACCATTTCTCACAGAGTAGACTTTCCAAGTAATGAAGAAAAAAAAACAATGTATTTTAATTAGTTATTTAAAAATATGATTCCTTTCTCCAAAACTGAAAATCTGACATGTGTAAAAATATGTGTAAAAATATGTGAACTCACTCTGTATTAGTGAAGTCAAGCAGGCAATAAATTCAGCTGAAACACATTTTGGTCCTTAATTATTCAATTTAAGCTGACCAATCAAATGAGACATCCTTAATAAATTGGCTGGGCAACACAGATTAAAAGAGAGGGGAAACCAGCTAGGCTATTGTAATGCCTCACAGATCAACAATACTGAAAGGAAAAGACATATTTGATGACATCAGGAAGAAATTACTGACTCTTCACCAGTCTGGGTAAAGCTATAAGACCATCTCAAAAAGATTGCAGCTCCACCCATCCATCCACTGTAAGGCAAATAATTTACAAATTGAGTCATTCAATATGACCACAACTCTTCCTAGAAGTGGACACCCGTCAAAAGTATCACCAAGAAACAGTAGAAAAATAATAAATGAGGTAAAAGTCAACTCATACTTCACCTCCAGAGAGTTGCAGACCTCGCTTGCAGAATCTGGAGTAAATGTACACGTGTTTATAATCAGACAAAAACTGAATAGATATAGCATTCATTGGAGAACTGCTAGAAGAAAACCTCTGCTCTCAACAAAGAACAAAGCTACCCATTAAAACTTTGCCAGAGAACACTTGAACAAACTGGGAGTGTCCTCGAAGTCCATTCTCTGGACAGATGAATCAAAGATGTTATATAGGAATAAAGTGTTGCTGCCAACACTGGAGTTTGAACCCAGATCACCATAGAGCAAATACAGACAAACCCATTTTGAAAAAGAAGATCATGTGATGGGAAAGGAAATGTATATATGGGAATTAGTGTGACATCTAAGTGATCACTATACGGATTACTATTCAGATCACTAGTCAGTGATTACTTTTTGAGTGAGTATTATTGAGCAAGTAATATCAGTGTGAGTGTTATTTGAAGATATCTGACATGAGTATTGTTCAATGGCATTACTATTGTTGTATCTGCAGTTACAAAGTCTCTACTACAATGAACATTATGTGGCAACAAGTGTTCCTTGACATCACAAAAAAAGTTAGAATTGTCTATTCACAATCAAAACTGCCTTATGGAGAAAATCTAACACTACCTACCAAGCAAAGAACCTCATTCCAACAGTGAAGTATTTTGGTGGAAATGTTATGATCTGGGGTGATTTTTCTGCCTCTAGACCTGGACTACTCCATATTATCTGGGAGAATATGGATTCTTGTTCCTAAAAACAAATTCTGGATCAGAATTTCCTACCATAAGTCAAGGAGTTGAAGCTTGGTCAAAAATAGGTTCTGTAACAAGACAATGACCCTAAGTAAACCAGCAAAACTACTTTAAAAGAAAGAGGATTTGTACTCTGGACTAGCCTAGTCAAAGTCCAGATCTCAATCCAGTACAAATGTTATATGACATGAAGCTGGCTGTTCATGCTAGATGTCCCACCAAACTCTCTCACCTGTCTGAGTTTTGCAAGGAGTGAGCAAAAATCTGCAACAGCAGATGCGAGATACTGCTCAGTGGCTACAGAAGATGTTTGGTTGAAATAATCACTGCATAAGGAGGTTTCCCAAGGTACTAACTAAAAGGGTTCACATACTTTTGCACATGTCAAATTTTCAGTTTTGGTAAAATAAATCCCTTTTTTTAAATAATTAATTAAAATACATCCTTTTTTGTTTGTGTTCATTATTTGGAAAGTCTACTTTACAAATTTGTGTTAGGATGCACATTTAAAATGCACTTTTAAATTTGTTCAAAATCACAATGATTACATCTGGGGGTTCATAAACTTTCAAGCAGCTATGTGAAGACAGTGGTGACATCCTATTGGTTTGCAACTGTTGGATTCTAAAAATTATAAAACCTCAGTGAACCAGTTGTTGGATTAGCCAAAAATAATTCTATATACTAATAGCTGATGGCTGAGGTAAAATGTTAGTTATACTATGCTTGTGCATGTGCTTGGTAAAAAAAAAAAATTTGCTAGGTCTTCTATTGGATCTTTGTGACTGCAGCAATTCAGTTTGAATGTGGCTAAGAAATCATAACGCAGCTGATGACACTAGAGTCAAAATGCATCAATGCATGGAAATATTGAAAAGAACAGAATTTTAAATCTGGAAATATCTTAAGAAATAAATGTTTTCTGTTAAATTATTAAAATGGCTTAATTCTTTTTGATACTATCAAGTGATTTCTTTCCATTCTCAGATTGAAAAGAAAATAAGCAGAATAGGCTCCTAAAGATTACCTGCCTTTATAGAACCGGTTCCTGGAAATTTAGGATACTACCACTATATATATATATTTTAGAAAGTTTTTAGTTTTAGAAAGTGCTAGTATAGGATAGATTTGGGTGGGGTACGCGTGCAGGTTTAGTCAAAGATTTAGTCTCACTATGGGATTAGTATTTGATACATAATACATTAGATTGAACTATGCAATAAAGATGGCAGCTCACCTCATTATGGATTCTGGAAGTAGAAGATTAAAGCTAAACCGGATGAAGTAAAAAGACAACACTATATAGGAGAGGGGTGTGAAAAGCCCTGTTTTCATTGGCTGACGTTGATTAACATATGTCTATAAGAACGGTCGAAGTCCTGCCTCACTCGGAATTTTATTTCCACTTTTTTCAATGTTGTGGCACATAGCATGACACTTTGAAGGAGGCAGCCTGACTTGTCTTGAATCAGGTCGGGGTTGCTGTTGGAGCTGATATGATGCAAATCTGAAATCGGTTATGAAGATAGTGCATCACTGAAGACCACCCTTGATGTATCCAAAATGTATTATTTAAGTGTATATATATATATATATATATATATATATATATATATATATATATATACATACATATAATAATAATAATAATAATTATAATAATAATAATAATAATAATGGACTCTCCCAGTGGTTTTGACATATGACAGCTTAGTTGATTCAGTTATGAAAATTTTGTGCGATAATCTTAAGTAACTATTTTATATATATATATATATATATATATATATATATATATATATATATATATATATATACATACAAACAAGTTTGATTAAATAGAATTAACAAGTCTGCTTAATTTTTTATTATACTTTTCCAAATTTTGAATAGGATGTTGGGTATTATGTTTAAATAACCAATGAATAACAACATGAAGACATGAAGGCAAAGAAGTTAAAATGGCCACACAGACACCACATTGGTTCTTGATAATGACTGGAAAGTTGAAAATATTTGAACAAGAATAACAAAATATGAACTTCAGACAGTTTAACCAAAACTTCAAAAATAATACTCAACAACTTATCTTAAAGTTTAAAAAATATAATAAAAACTTAAACAGAACAAATTTGTTGGTTGTATTTAATCAAACATGTTTGGATGAATACCTGCTGCCCAAATATACTTTATATATATATATGTGTGTGTGTGTGTGTGTGTGTGTGTGTGTTTATTTCACATAGAAGCAGTATGGACACAGAAATCAATGGTCTGAAGATGCCATTGAGGTGTGAAACTGACAGACACTATGCAGTGTTATTGAGCCGTCTTCCCCTATAAATATACCAAATAAACAACACCCAAACACTTGCACACACATATAACACAGCCAATTGATTTTTATCTACACCTTATATATCTATATCTACACTGTCTATATCTATTTATACATATATATGCATACAAATACACAAAAACACATACAAACACACACACATTTATCTATCTATCTATCTATCTATCTATCTATCTATCTATATATATATATATATATATATATATATATATGAGATAATGATATATCAATTTTCATGTATCAAGAACAATATTGAAGAAAAAATGTATGACAATGTGAAAAACATTTTTGTAAGTCCTAATGGACAAAACACATTGCACAAAAACTTTGGCCACTTTGTCATATATATATATATATATATATATATATATATATACATATATTGTCACACATGAAATGATACATTGTTTGGTTGGTTGTTGATCAGGTTGTCTAATGAAGTTACCTCCTTAGTATATAAAAATAATCTTGACTTATTCTTGACTCTTTTTCTTTCCAAATATTTTTTCTTTATTGTTACTCATAAGCCTAATGAAAATAATTACAATGAAACAATGGCGAGTAATCTTACCGTGTGAGTACAAACTCAGAAAAAGAACTATTTTTTCATCGAATCATTACATGTGATGAAAAATGGATACTCTTTGACAACAGTAAGAGTGTAGGCTAGTGGTTAGATGCAAGAAGATCACCAAAACAATACCCAAAAGGTCTACTGTACCCTATGTATTGTGGTCTTTCAAAGGGTTACTCGTTATTCATTCTTGCCACATGGGAAGGCAATAACAACCTCATATTATGGAGAAATTGAGTGTATGGATGAAAAAATGGAAAAAGAACCATCTTAGACTAGTGAAGAGAAATGGCCCAATTTTGCTGTACAACATCACATGACCACACACTTTTCAATCAACTGTTCAAAAGCTGCATAGCTTGAATTATTAGATTTCACTTCATCCTCCATATTCACCTGATATCTTTCCTACTGTTTATCAATTATTTAAGCATTTTGAGCTTTTTTTGAGAGGTAATCGATGCATTCAAATTGCTTATCACATCAAAGGATGAGAATTTTTTTAAAAGATGGAATCAAGAATTTAGAGCTACTTTGGAGAACATTCATTCATCAACATGGTACCTATTTCAAATAAATAAATTAGTTATTTAACATCTGAGAAACATTTTATTCATTTCCTATAAAGTTTGTCATTTTATGTTTGACAACCTAATATTTCATTTCTCTTGTATATAATATCTGTTTATTCTTTCAGCCAAATTCAATATTTACAATTTATTCAATGATCCTTTCCATGTTGACATTTATCAACTGCTTCTTCTTCTATTTGCTGTATCCATTCAGGTCATTGGTAGTCATGGCTATCGACAATTTCTTGTCCTTTATAGCTCCTAATAATTCTTCAATCTCTCCTGTGAGTATCAAATTTTCAAAACCCTCTTTCATTATTATGTGTCCAAGAAATTTCAACTATTAAGTTGGTGCAAAAATAATGACGTAATAATGTCGTTTTTTGACGTATTTTTAACGTCAAAAAACGACATTATTACGTCATTATTTTTGCACCAACCTAATATCTCTTCCTGTTAAGTATAACGTTCCTTTTTGTTTCTATTTTCTCTAAAACTTTGATGCTGCTCACATGTTAAGTCTTTGGTATTCTCAGCATCCTTCTGTAAAAGGACTCTTAGTCTCTGTCACCAACACGTGACCCAGTCGATCGGCAGTTGTCACTACCCAGCGGGATCCTTTGGTCAGGGTACCAAATGGGATGGTCAGGTGATTCTAATAGCTTCACAGCAGATGCAACCAGTTTGAGAACAGGTCAATGACTGGTTACTGAAGCAACTACTTCCATCTCAAGTCTAACCTACCCAAGTTGTGATTTGATCTTAGGTAGACGCAATTAATCAGACATCAGGCCATAGTACAAGATGAATCTAAACTGGAGGTGATGTCACACAAATGTAAAAAGAAATAAACAAAAACCAGCAAAAGATTCGGGTATGTTGAAAGAAAACAAATCATCTTTTATCAGCCCATTCTATACAGGAATATGTGTTTTTCCCAACCCATTTCTTCTGAGAGTGGCACTTTTATATTCTAGGCAAGTTCTGGTCTTCAAAGTCAACTGGTTTATTTTTAAATGCTGGCTTAGCTTTGTTCATCAGTATAACTTGCTGTTTTGTAGAAAGGCAAGATCGGAGGCCAGAAGTGTAGAATCTCTCTGTCAATGCTAATGATCCTTTCCATGTTGACACTTATCAACTGCTTCTTCTTCTATGTGCCCTATCCATTCAGGTCATTGGTGGTCATGGCTATCAACAATTTCTTGTCCTTTATAGCTCTTTTTGTTTTCTCTCCTAAACCCTGTTCTGCCATTCATTTACTTAAGCTCACTAGGTAGGTTGTGTTCCTTTTTCTTTGTCCCTCTTGCCTTCAATCTGTCCCACTGTACGAGGGTCTTTCAAAGGGGTTACTCGTTATTCATTCTTGCCACATGGGAAAGCAATAACAACATCCTCATATTGTGGAGAAATTGAGTGTATGGATGAAAAAATGGGAAAAGAACCATCCTAGACTTGTGAAGAGAAATGGCCCAATTTTGCTGTACAACCTCACATCTTTCCTACTGTTTATCAATTATTTAAGCTTTTTGAGCTTTTTTTGAGAGGTAATTGATACATTCAAACTGTTTATCACATCAAAGGTTTGTGTATGTTAAAAGAAAGCAAATCAACTTTTATCAGTCCGTTCCATACAGGAATAAGTGTTTTTCCCAACCCGATTCTTCTGAGAATTATTATTATACTTCTAGGCAAGTTCTGGTCTTCTAGGTCAACTGGTTTAATTTTTAGGTGCTGGCTAAGCTTCGTTCACCAGTAAAACTTGCTGTTTTGTAGAAAGGCAAGATTGGAGGCCAGAATCGTGGAATCTCTCTTCCAGTACTAACTTCTGCAACTCCAACTGCTAATGGAACTCTCTCTCTCTGTCTGTTTCGGTCTCACGAACTGCCCAAGGGTGCTTGTTTATATGGACATTGACCAAAAACTGGTGCAGGGTTAGACACAGCCTGGTGTTCTTGGTAATTTCTGATTTATGACAAGGGATCCCTTTGTTGTTCAGCTAGGAAAATTGATTACTTTCCATTTTGGAAAATTAATTGCTTTCCATTTTTGGGAGGATCCCTTCATCGGTAAGTAGAGGTTGCAGTATAGCCATCCTCCTAAACTCCTTCTTTCTCACATTTCTCCTTCTTTCGGTGGACGCTAGTAATTTCCCTGTCTTTCTTACCAATTTATCTCCATCTATTACCATTGCTACCACCCAACCAATGGTGTCTCGGTTGTGCGGATGTGACTAAGCTTGCTTCATTAATTAACTCTGAATTCAGAATTATCAACTTTGTTAATGAAATTCCCTTTTTCATCTTAAAAATAACACATGTCCCTGTCGCTTGGTGATTTTGAATGATATTTTCAATGCTTTCTGGTTATTTTGTGTTTTCTTAACCAGTGCTTTTACAATCAGAATTAATCAATTGTCAAAAGCTTGCTACATGGCCTTTTCGTGAATTTAACATTTACACAAGTCCTCAGGTTTCTTGAGAAAAGTAAAAATAAAATCTTTCCATCTTGAACAGCATATCTCTCAGAACATCTTCCTATGCCCAAAATTCTTACAATTAACACATGGCTTTGTCGCTTAGTTGACTCCTAAAATCTTTGCAATCTTTGCAATCTCGAATGATGTCTTCAACGTTTTCTGGTTCTCATTAACCAGTATTTTTACAATCATCACCAATCAATTGTCAAAAGCTTGCCATGTTGCACTTCTGTGAATTTATCGTTCACAAAAATCCGTGGTTTTTTGAGAAAAGTAACTTTTTTTAAAGTAAAAATAAAATCTTGGGATATCTATGTTTCCATTCTCATTATTTTCTTGTTTAATTTTCATGGCTAATTAGTTAATAAATTACCATAGCTAAATAGTTTTACAATATACCAATGGATTTGTTACCTTTGCTATATATATACATATATATATATATATATATATATATATATATATATATATAGTAAAGATATATATATATATATATATAGTAAAGGTATATATATAATAATAATGGACTCTCCTGTCAGTTTCAACGTATGAGGATCTGCCAGCTTATTGATTCAATTATGAAAGTTTATGTGCTAATCTTAAGTGGCATTTAAGACATTTACAAAGGAGGCCACATATGGAGCAAGTGTGAGGATTGTGAGATGAGATCACTGTTATATTGGTCGACCATTTAGATCTTGCTCTCGCTTCTTGCAGATGATTCTGAAAAACAGATTGAAAATTGCTGAGTCCACTAAAATACGTGGATCTCCATTCTACCCGCTCCAAAGCTAAGCGCTCAAGGGTGTTATGTGGTATATTAACTGCTGACAAGTTGCTTTTCAGCTTGTCTTTGTATCTTAGCCATGGGTGTCCTACATATATATATATATATATATATATATATATCATGTATTTAGGCAGCAATACTTCTTTCATGCAAGTTTCATGGAATATGACAAACAAGATGATTTGATTAAGTTTTTATACAGTTTCTCATGTGGTGTTATAATTTTTTCTTTTCAGTACAGAAATTATATAAAAACTTCCCAATTTTTTTTTTTTCTGAGTGCTTTCGGCTATATATTAAGCCATTTTTAAGATACTCCTGGAGACTTAGTAGACCCTATTTGTGATATACTTTTGTTTTTTTAAGTATTACGCCCTGAGCAAGCCACTAGGTTGCAGGGGGTTGCAGAAGATTTGGAGCGAGAGCAGATAGGAGTGATAGAAGAAAAGATGAGGAGAAGGATAGTGGACAAATCAAGGCAACTGGAAATGTCGATTGACATTACATTTGAATACTTGGAGATTATAGCTATCAAGGAAACAGTAATAGGGAAGGGTGTTCCACAGGCGATAGGTGCAAGATATGAAGCTATTGGAGTAGAAGAGACGGCTACATTTAAAAGTTTCTACAGTGAAAGGGTGAGAGAGAGATGCAAACCTCATAAGGCACTTGAATTCATAAAGTCTAGGAACCAGTGAAAGCAGCTCATCGGAGCAATTACCATGAAAGTAATTGTAAAAAAGACAGAAAGAGGTGACGGCACGTTTGTGAGAGAGCAACTGTAGATGAGATGCCAGATCAGGGCCAATTATATTACATATCCGTCTCTAGATCTTGTCAAGAACTCCGAGGTAAACAGAAGGTGCACCAGACCATATATGGCAGCAATACTCCATGCAAGGGGAATTGCTGATTTGTATATTTGAAGTATCGATTCCAGGGAGAAAAATTTCCTGGCATGACACAGATAACCAACTTTCCTTGCGGTGTATGAAGCAATTGACTCAATGTATTTGTTCGATCGCAGATCCGCAGTCAACGTGAGACCAAGAAGACGCAGAGAGTTGCTCTCAAGTAGTTGACTATCAGACAGTCGAATGGGGGGCAGGAAAGGATCTCTATGATGATTAATAGAGAGTAGTTTAGTTTTTGAGGTGTTAAAGTTGAGCAGCCAAATCTTGCCTCAATTAACAACTGATTGGAGATCCATTTCAAGACGAGCAGCCAGGTTAGTTTTGTCAGCAACACGAGATTTGTTTTTGAGGCAGGAGTAAATTGTAGTGTCATCCGCGTAGATGCCAACTTGGGAATCTATGGCGTCAGGAAGGTCATTGATAAAAATAAGGAATAGAGTGGGGCCAAGAATGGCGCCTTGGGGAACACCTGTGTTCATGGGATAGGAACTGGAGGAGAATCTGTTGAGAACGACCTTCAATTCACGGTTTGACAGGAATGATTGTATTAGGTCAAACAATCGACATGTAATACCATAACCCTTGAGCTTGCGAAGAAGGCCGGCATGCCAAACCCTATCAAACGCTTTGGAGATGTCTAGGTCCACGGCACGAGCCTCACCATTATTTTGAAGGGCTTGGTAGACGGTTTCAGTGATGGCCGTAAGCACATCAGCTGTAGATTGGGCGTAGCGGAAACCATATTGCTTGTCTGAGAGCAGGTCATGTGAGGTAAGGTGGTTAACCACTTCGGTGTTGATTATACTTGTTCATAATACAAATATAAGACTATATAGGTTAAAGATAATGGAAGCCTTATCAATAAAACAAAAATCCAACACTCAATAATATCAGCTATTAACATGGGTACAATATCTTGATCATGTTTTGAAACTAAAAAAAATGAAAACCTGGACAAATTTTTATTGAGTACAACAAGCAGGTTCCTGTTGATTGCAAGTGAAAGTGTATAGCCATTTTTGGTAAACATATAAAAAAAGAATATTTTGTAGCTGAAAACTTGCTTGATCCACTGGTGTTCATGTGTGTGTGTATGTATATATATATATATATATATATATATATATATATATATATATATATATATATATATATATATATGTATGTATTTGTTGTAGTTTCTGTGGAAATAAATAAGATGCATTACTTCTGAAACACACCTCAATATTTGCATATACACATGCATACACATATACCAGTTTGTTTATGTATATAAACGTGCATATATAGCAGGCATTATTTTCAGAGCTTCTCTTCTTCTTACATAAATACTCACACACACACACACGTATATATATATATATATATATTTATATGAATGATATGATAAAGAACAAATAGAAAAACTTTTATCTTCACAGCCTGTTATATTACAATCCATATTTGATCTACATTTGATCTTTAACTCATATATATATATATATATATATATATATATATATATATATATATATATATATATGATAACATGTTAATGGTCAGAGTTTAGCTAGCCCAGGAATCAGCAATATTAAAAGTTCTCCAGACTCCTATAAAAAGATAAAAACTTAACATAAGAGCTTTGAAGTATAAAAAATTAGGAGATTAACCGATTCCATTAACTGGATAAAATAAATAGTGATTTTCCAAAAGTTGCTTAAATGTGGCACAAGGCTGAAATTAGGGGGCACCCAATGAGGATTGAACTCATTACTCAGTCATAATTGTTTTAGCAAGCCAAGCTTGCTAACCATTACACCATGTCGAGGTGCCCAATATTGATTTTCGAAGTGTAGCTTAGATGTGGCACAAGGCCGAAAGTATAGGGCACCCAGTGAGAATCAAACCCACTACTCAGTCATAATTGTTACTAGTGAAACAAGCGAAAATGTGAAGTCACCTGAAGATACCGAAAGGGTGAGACAATGGTAGTGGAATTGGCTGATCTCCTAATTTATATATATATATATATATATATATATATATATATATATATATATATATATATATATATATATATATATATATGTATATATATATATAATGAAATGGACAATGTCCGACAATTACTTTAAGACATTTTTTATGCTTATAGGTTCTTTTCATAAATACAAATATTTAAGTAAATGCTCAGTTTATGATAAACAGTATTAACAACATTTACTGGGCTGAATGTCTGAGAAATTTTCATAGAAAATATGTATTCCTAAACCCTGTTCTGCCATCCATTTACTCAAGCTCACTAGGTATGTTATGTGTTCCTTTTTCTTTGTCCTTCTTACCTTCGATCTGTCCCACTGTATGATGGTCTTTCCAAGGGGTTATTCATTATTCATTCTTGCCACATGGGAACAACAACGTCATATTGTGGAGAAATTGAGTGTGACAATGAAAAATGGAAAAGAACCATCTTAGACTTGTGAAGAGAAATGGTCCAATTTTGCTGTACAACATGACACACTTTTCAATGAACTGTCTAAAAACTGCATAACCTGAATTATTAAATTTCACTTCATTCTCCATTTTTATGTTTATACATTCTTTTTATAGATACAAATATTTAAGTAAATGCTCTGTTTATAATAAACAGTATTAAACAACATTTACTGGCCTGAATGTCAAGAGAAATTTTCATAGAAAATATGTATCCTCTGTCAGGAATCAAACCTCTATCCTATATATATGAATATACAAGAGAAAATCATGGAAAATTGTAGTTTAAAAACAGTAAAATTGAGCTTGCTAGTTAAAATGCTCCTCTGTGGCTCAATCGGTAAAACACGTCAGTGTAGGATACAGCTTCAATGAAGAATTCTGCTAACTTTTGGTAGAAGGTGAGGAGGTGGTGGAAGAGGAGGAGTTGGTGGAAGAGGAGGAGGTGGAGGAGGAGGAGTAGGAGGAGGAGAGGAAAATCAAATATATTGGTGTGGGATTAAATGAAATATCCATGTTTTTTTATCCTACTTCAAATGAACTCAATCATGTCATCTTTTAAGCTAGAAAGCCTTAGAAATTCTACTAAACTAGCCAACCATATGTAGAAATTCAAGGAGAAAAATAAAAAAAGATCAGATTGGAAAAGTTTCTAAAAACTCCTTACCTACTACCACACCTCACATCGTATGTTTATTCATTTAGTTAATTTTTAAAAAATATAGTGTTCATAAACTTTTATTTTTAAAAATAAAGCATTATGAAATCAATTGACCAAAATTGCTTCGAGATGCCGAAACGTTGAAACCAAGCTAGCAGAATCAGCTGATCTCCTAAATTTCTTTACTTAAATGTTTCCACTACTGAGGGGGTTTGGTTGGTTTTTAAACTCTTAAAACCCTTTATTTTGCAATCAACACTAACATTTGAGAAGACACCAATAAGCTTGAAATAAAATTGCAATTTTTGTATTCATGTTATTAAATTCATATGTTATAATTCTGAATAAATATTATTTGCTTTACTTGGTATAGAGCACTCATTTAAGAATAGTGATTTTGGTTATCGGAATTTTATTCCATCTGTACCACTCCTGTACTTGGGTATATATATATATATATATATATATATATATATGTATATATATATATATATATATATATATATATATATATTATAAATTAATTGATTTAAAATATGGTTTTTCTGCTACGCAGTTCTAACCATGTTTCAAAAATGGAAGGTCTGAATTTAATTTTGTAATTAAATTTAAGACATTAGTTCCATTTCATCCTCAAGCGATATGATTTTTGCTGTGTTAAAAGTTACTCCAAAATTAATTTACATTAAGCACTATTTTGTAAAAATAAAAATATCTATAAGAACACCGGATTATATATCTTACTGTTCTTTCTTTTTATTTATATATATATATATATATATATATATATATATATATATATATATATATATATATATATGTGTGTGTGTGTGTGTGTGTGTGTGTGTGTGATGAATGGACTCACCTCTCATATTCAACATATGAGTGTCTTTCAATTCAGTATTTATGCTTATGCTTTGTATGAGACAACAATCCTGCATGAGATTTGCAAACAAATCCACACGAAGGGCATACTGAAGGGCTGACCGTCATATGAGTTGATGTATTAGCCTGGGATTTAGTGTTAATTCGTAATTCTCTCAGATGGTTGAGACAAATTTTTTCAAAGTTAGTTATACCTCAGTAGCAGACATTTCTCCAGTTTGCTCACTTTTTCAGATATATATATATATATTGTTATGGTAATTTACCCATGCATGCCATAGACTCTCCCAGCTATAAATAGGAGCAGGTACTGCCTTTTGGAGAGGGAAGTTTCCAGTAGTCAGCTCTGACAGTCAGACCAAACATTCTTGCTGTAACACTCTCATTTGTATATATTTGTGGTATTGTTTCTGTTAATATATTTGTTAACTCAATTCCTCTCTTTGTGTCTTTATTTCTGGCCCTAACAAGTCCACAACATATACACATATATATATATATATATATATATATATATATATATATATATATGTAAATTTGTGTATTTAGGCAGCAATCCTTCTTTCATACACATTTCATTGAATATGACAGACAAGGTGCTTTTATTTAGTTTTTTATACAATTTTTCATGCACTCTAATAATTTTTTTCTTTTTGGATGATAAATTATATAAAAACTGTCTGAATATTCTTTTTATCCAAGTGCTTTCGGCTATACATTTAGCCATTTTCAAGGATTAAATATTTTAACTGTTAAATATGAAATTGTTTGTTGTATGTATGTTTTATCAAATGTTTGCATTTTTCATGACATGGCCAAGATAATGAGTATATGTTCAATGTTAATATTATTAAGTGTTGTTTTTTTTGTTTTTATTAATAAGGCTTCCATTATTTTTAGCCTTTTTTTTTCATGTAGATGATGCTATTATATTAGTGTTGTCAACAAGTATGTTACGAATGGTGTCCAGTCGGTCTCCATGAATATTTAAATGAGATCTAATTGAGCTATAGTCCGAAAGGTGTAGCGTGTAAGTGTATATTTTTTCAAACATTATTTTTAGTGGATACCAGTTTTTAAGTAGAATTCCCATTTTCTTTTTAAACAAAATGGATTCTCCAGCAGGACTGAAACCTGCATCCCACTTCATAGAAGGAACCACCATCTAATACTGCATGCTTCAGGACAGTCAGCTACAAAGAGCCTCGAAGCTAGGCGAGGTTCTGTTTGCATCAGTGTATAATGTCAAGCTACTTGTTTTCCAGGTATGCTCATCTGTTTGGGTGGTGGTGAGATGATCCCTGCTGCAGATGCTTGTTCAGGCACATTTCTGTTTCTTCATCACACACATAACTAACATCTATGTCAAGCAGATCATAGTTATAGATTTTGTTAGAGAGAACACATTCTGGTATGATAAGTGTTTGGTCTAAGACAGTATTCTCAAACCCTTGGTCATGATGTTATCTTTGATGTTATCTGAACAATTTCTCTAATTTCTTATTTCATTCATAAGGCTTGGGTCAGCCTGCAATATGGTTTCCAAGTACTTTTCAATGGTACCACATGCTGATATTGCCTCCCAAGTCTGATGATATCAAGAAGTTACCTCTCCGATAATCCAACCATGGTGCGATTCAAACCCAAATCTCATGATAAGGAAATTAATGCTCTAACCACTTAACCGTTCAGAAATTTCTTTGTTTATTTTAGGATACGAAACTGAGCTGATATGAATGTTTCATTATAAGTCACTATTCAACTTTGCTTGATCAATGATGCACTCCATAGCTGAGTCGGTTTGAAGCACATCAGATCTAATAACAATTTCTCCTGCCAAGGATGACACAGGTTCAAATCCTACTTGAGAGCACATATTTTACTTTAATAAGATTTCTTGAATATTCAGGTTATTAGATGAAAATAAATAAATATACTGTTTAATGAAATAAATGAAGCATCTATTCAAATATGGATATCAACTAAAAATAGCGTTGAAATTATATAAAATAAATATATATATATATATAAAGACATTTTTATGTTTATACGTTCTTTTTATAGATACAAATATTTAAGTAAATGCTCTGTTTATAATAAATAGTATTAATAACATTAACCAGCCTGAATGTCTGAGAAATTTTCATAGAAAATATACGTCCTCTGACAGGAATTGAACCATTATCCTATACAGAACCGTCATATAGCCTTACGTACCTTAACACAGAGGATTGTTCAGTTAACAAGGTTGATTTTACTGCTTTTTTACTACAATCTTCCATGAATCTCTCACGTACATTCATATCTGCTCGGACTTTGTCCATATCATAATATATATATATGCTGTACCATATCTTATATATTATGAAATGGACGAAGTTGATATCCATATTTGAATAGGTTTCAATCAATAATATATATATACCGTTTAATGAAATAAATGAAGCATCTACTCAAATATGGATATCAACTAAAAATAACATTAAAATGATAAAATATATATATATATATATATATACATATATATTTTTTTTCACAGACAGTGCCCAACTGACCCTACTATACTGTGCAGTCGAAAAAATCAAAGACAAACAATGGGTATGCTTGAAATTAAAAATATAAAATGGCAAGAATTTACCCATTGCACCCTGTATATGTGCATGCATGTGTTTGTATTTATATATGTATATGCAAGTATGTGTATGTGTGTATGTAAACCTATGAAAATACATATATTTATATATTTATAAATATAAAAGTGAACATTGAAGTCAACACTTAAAGGCGACAGTCTGTTTCATGCTAGGCACAATCATCAGGTCATGGTAGCCTGATGATTGCGTCTAGCATGAAACAACCTGTTGCCTCTAAGTGTTGGCTTCAATCTTCACTTTTATATTTACACACACTTTGTCTCTGATATTGAGCACTTTATCCCATAAATACAGCACACCTTAAGACTATATTTCTTCATATATATATATATATATATGTGTGTGTGTGTGTGTGTGTGTGTGTATTACTAGCATGAATATATATATATATATATATATATATATATAAAAGAAAGAGGTTGTAGTGGTTCCAACGAGAGAAAAGTATGTATATTAAAAAGAAGCGAAGAGAGGTGCCGTAAACGTTTTTGGTTGTAATGTGTGGATTTATTTAGAAAAAAATATTATGCTTTGTTTTACATAATGTTACACTACACGAGTTACTGGTCTTGTGACCATCTTCAGGTAAAAGCAGAGATTTCCACATATTTTTAAAAATAATTAATTTTTTCTTTTGTTTTTCAATGTTAAATATTCTCGATATGAGACATTTTCTGTGTTTGTAATCTGAATTTCTTTCTTGAATTGGCAATGAAGAGTTCTGCGCAAAGGGTCATAAAACAATTAAGGTTGGTCCAAGGAAATGATGAATTACTTATCAGTATTTTATCTTTTAATGTTTTACTGACCCCTATGTGTTCTTGGATCTGTTTCTATTTTTGTGTGTTTCTGTCAGCATCCGTGTATATATGCGTGCGTATATTCCCCCTCCATGCATATACTGTCTTACTATGAGGAATTAGTAAACTCATTTGTACATATACACGCATACACATACATACGCACATACACACCATCCCACCACAAGAAATCAGTACATACACACACATACACATACACACACACACACATATATACACATATACTTCCCAAGCTACATGGAACCAGTATACACATACACATACATACACACACATACGTACCTACACACACACGTACCTCCTAAGTTGTGTGGGGTTTGGGTGCATGCTCGTGAGTAGTTCCCCTGTTTTTTCAACTTGCGTATATATATATATATATATATATATAAATGTGTGCATACATATATATAACCTCGTGTCTCCCGTATATGAGCGTGCGCTCATGTATGTGAGTGATTTGATCATTGTGTTTGGTCACCTTGTGTGCATGTTGTGTGTTTTTGTGTGGGGGGTTATGATCTATTTAGTTCGGGTTTAAATTTGTTTATAAAGTTTTTTTCCTGTATTTGTAGGTACGAGTAATTGTCTGTTTGATATATCGGCATGATACATATATGTGTACAAATGAGTTTACTAATTCCTCATAATAAAACAGTATATGTATGGAGGGAGAATATAAGTACGCATATATACACGCATGCTGACAGAAACACACAAAAATAGAAACAGATCCAAGAACAAATAGGGGTCAGTAAAACATTAAAAGATAAAATGCTGATAAGTAATTCATCATTTCGCTTGGACCAACCTTAATTGTTTTATGACCCTTCGCACAGAACTCTTCATTGCCAATTCAAGAAAGAAATTTGGATTACAAACACAGAAAATGTCTCATATCGAGAATATTTAACATTGAAAAACAAAAGAAAAAATTAATTATTTTTAATAATATGTGGAAATCTCCGCTTTTACCTGAAGATGGTCATGAGACCAGAAACTCGTGTAGTGTAACATTATGTAAAACAAAGCATAATATTTTTTTCTAAATAAATCCACATTACAACCAAAAACGTTTACGGCACCTCTCTTCTCTTCTTTTTAATATATATATATATACATGTAGTACCAACAATACATTTTTTGTAAAACAAACAGAAATTACAAGCAATACATTTTTGTATAAGAAATTACTAAATCTCCCAAGAAAATTAAATTTCAGCATTAAATGACCCATAAGGATGTTGATATGCCACTAAACTAACAAACATATATCATTATTATTGAAGAACCATAGAAGCAAAGAGACAGCCAGAAAACTTCTTTCATAAGAAGGCAGTCTGCCAATACGACAATGTTTTCCAAGAATTTTGTGGAAAAGGAAAGATGAATGAAGAAAAATCCTCCTGCATTATAATGCGTAATCTTAAGGAAAGAATTTGCATGCAACTCATGATCTACAAACTGGAATATGCCTGGCAAAGAAGTTATCCATTTCTGAATTCCCCCCAACAAAACAGAAAATTTAATAAAATGTCAGTAAATATTCTTCTCTGCTAAGTTCCCCTTGATTAAATGTTTATGGTCTCTCTCATATTTGTATGTTAACAAAATTGAACCCAGATACACTACAGGCTTGAAGATTGTTTGGCATGAAACTGGCAGTTATGATTACTTTTTATGCTTAATTCATTCTTACTGATATATATATATATATATATATATATATATATATATATATATATATATATATATATATATACAGATAAAAGTGTACATGTGTTTGCATACATATACAGGGTGTGATAAATAAATTGTCCCCTAACTTACACAAAAATGAAAATAACACTAATATTACATTTTAACAGATATATTTACCAAAATCACACAAAAATATCTTGAAATACTAAATAGTAAATTTATTCAATAGACAGAATGATAAGATATGGAACAAAGAGGAGGAGTTTATAAATTTAAAATGTTTCACTTTTTAAAAGCATCATCAGAAAATAAAATATGGGGGAGAACAGAAAATTCTGGTATTTTTCTTTCTGTGTCATTTGTTTTTCATTCATTAAACAGACCTCATGTCTATCTGTCCTGTCAATCAGTGCTTGTGTGCTTAATTTATGTGTATGTGTATCATAATTCTAGTTTGTCTGTATGGGATTCCAATGATAATAAGTATTTGTTTGTGTGCATGTGTGTGTCTAGTAGGCATATTTATCCATGTTTGGTGGTTGTCCACATGTTGATTTGGTAACACTTTTATCTTAAATAATTTAGGTTACACTGGTTATGGTTGTAGGTAGACATATCTTAGATTCTTTAAGTATGAATTTTATAAAAGTTGGTGACATAATATACTGTGTTTGGTATGTGTATAAAGATGGCAAAATATTTATCAGAAGTATTTCCTGCATAATGAATTATGTTACATTCTAATTAGGGTGGCATTTATAAAATCAAATCTCTGGCTTGTTTTGTTTCCATGTATCACAAGTGAGTTTAAATTGTCCCAATTGTCTCTTTTATGGTCATAGGTGCTGGCTTTTAGATTTCTGGATGTTTCATCAATATAACTCTTCTTACATTGTAGGTGATTTAAGTCAGAAATCTTGGCATCTGATGTGGCGTTGGATCTATTCTTCTTCCTAACTATAACTTTAATTGTCTTGGAGGTGGTAAAGATTTTGGTATTGGGGATGACTAGGCACTACCAACAACAACAAAACACAAAATTCATAATTCTACCAATGAACACTATCAACACAATTAGAAAACAATCTAGTTATCCCACTCATTGAATGATGAGGGTCATCCATCTTGCAACTGATGTCATTATTCATACACAAGCTGGACCTTTAGAAATTGGGATTTTCGACAACAGATTCCATTACCTTATTCATCTACTTTTATCTTTTGTTATGGCAATGTGGCATGTGTTTAGAACATTCACTTTCTAACCAGGAGACCTGGGTTCAAATTTCACCATGGATGATTTATTTATCAAGATGACTTCTTAATGTTATTGGAGACAATCCCAGGATGCAGAACATTTGGAAAGTGCCTGATAACCAATCCAAGGTTGACCCAATCCCTGTGAATGAAATTAGATAGATGGAACAGTTCAGAAGCTGTCAATCATTGCATTAGCACGTCATCATGACTTGAGGATTTGAGTGTACTGGCCTTATTCTAAATACTGATAATGTCTGATTACACACTCTCTCTCTCCCAAAAACTATAACTAAGGTCTGTTCAGTATAGTTGCAGCATAAACAAGTGTGCTTTGTGGATTGAGCAGGTATCTGTAATAGGCTCTGCCTAGATACTCTGGCAGACAGGTGAGTTTGAAAATGAGTATTAACCTGGTGATTTCATTGTCTGTATCTTCTCATTCTCTCCCTTCTTCCTTTCAATACAACTAAGTTGACTCATTCCAATTCCTTTCATATTCCACTGATGAGTAGGAAGTTCCACTCAGACAGCATATTCTAAAGAAATCTTGTATTGTGGAATGAACTCCCAAGATGATGCTTCTCTGAATACTAGAATCTTAACCTCTACTTGACCATCATCTGTTCTACATCTCCTCGTATAAACATTCATTTAGTAACCTTGAATGGTTATTGTCATGGGTCCTCACCTATAACTACAGAATGAACTCTTCCTAAAACTATGTATACTACGCCTCTCAAGAGAGAGTGTTGAATCGAGTCAAGCTGATAGTAGTTCACTCCAAACCAGACTGACAGTCATACTAACACCTTCCACATCTTGTATTATTATTTCGTGTAATATACCTTTTTTATTTCAACTCTTGTGTTTGTGTTGTTCTTCCTTGGTCCTAACCTGGACCATAACAGTTATTTAGACTTGTATTGGGTGAGCAATAGGAAAAAATACAATCCTCTATTTGATACTTCTACCCTCTCCTTTCCCAGTCTGCTAGCACATCTATCATTTCATCTGAATTAATGAGGCTCTTGATGACAAACACACCTCAAGGACCATAGCATTAGATATTTCAAAGGCTTTGACAAGGTTTTGCAACAAAGGTTTGATACACAAGCTCTCCAGCTATGAGATCACTGAAAAAGTTTTCTCACTTATAAATTCCTCTCTAAGCAGTAGGTGCCTAGACGTAGTTACTAATTGCCAGTCCTCTGGGTCCCTGATGATCAATGCAGGAATTGTCTAGGGGTCAGTTTTTGGATCAACCCTCTTTTTGATTTACATAAATGATCTGCCTAAGAATATACTCAGATCATTTGTAAACATCTATACCAATGATATGGTGATATACAGGTGCACCTCTAAAACTCTTGATAATTGCCAATTGATCACTCATCTGATCTAGCAATAACTTCCAAGTGGAGGGGAAAATTGGCTTGTTACATTCAGTGCCTTGAAAACTAAATGAGTTACATTCCATCATTGCTAATCTGACCTTGATTTGCCACCAGTCACAATGAAAAGATGCCTCTCATGCGGTATCAACTCTTGAGAGATTACTGGGCCTTAAAAATACACCTAAACCTCAAGAGAAACTTCTACATACAATCATAAAAGATGGAGATAAAATGGTAGACTCCCTATAACACTCCAGTAAGTACCTGACTCCTCATGCTATCCTCTACCTTTATAAAAACCAGATCTTTGCTTAAATTCATAAAGTCTAGGTACTAAACAGAAAGATCCATCAGAAGAATTACCATGAAAATATTTTGTTCTAATGGAATGTCCCACACTCCCTATTGACTATGTGGACTGACTATGTCATTTGATATATATAGTGAGCACAGGATATACCTGGGAACTTGCTTTGGGAATTAATTGAAGATTCGTCTCCAGCTAAGCTAGTTGAATTATCTGCCTTAAGGCAGAGAGGAACCCAGATGAGGCTATGCTGAAGGGCAGTCATCTGGGGAGGTAGACAGCTACCTGACCCCATTGTTTACAAGGTCTATGGGGAATTTTTGTCCAAGCACATGGGCTTGGATATCCCCACCTTAAATTCGGCCCTGTGCTACAGCTGACCACATGGGGCTGTTGGCAAATAACCTTGCTTTTGGGCATTACTAGCTTGCTACCTGATTCCCTGTCTTTCAGTGGTGTATTCTCTTTTAAAATAAACCTCTCTTTCTTTCATCTATGCATGTGTTGCTGGTCCTTCACTCAAGTACCATCTTTGTCTGTCTGTAACCTTTTTAAAGTTACAACATATTTATTGAAAAGGCACAGTGAAGCTACATTAAAAAAACAATTACTGAATAATAATTATAAAAAATAGACATTGCTTGATTTACATGATTAATCTCTATCTTGATCACTGATACCTGAGAAAATCCAATAAGATAATATTAAAATAAGTTCATCTGAAAATAATTTTCATAATGAATAAATGCTGCAATAACTGTATTGAATTTTGCTTGCTAATGGCACACACAATCTTGTATTCTGCACATTCTCCTGAATGCAATCATTTGCAGCCGAATCAAATCTATAATAGTCTCACCTAAAACAAAAGCTTGAAACTGACAACCTGACCCACCAGCACTTTAGAAGACATGACTTCCACAAAGTTAGCACCTCAGATTATCTTCAATCACTTTGTAATGTAAATGCTTGATGTAACTTCAGCTTAACCTTTGATGAGAGAGTTATTGATCTTCTGTTCTTGTCATTCAAGATTGGATTGATTTGTCACATTTTGGTCAAGGGATCAACTTTGGTTGACGCCTTGAAATCCGGATTTAAGAAGATCACAGCAGGTAAGATATTGACTGATCTTTCAATACTCATGGCACTCTTCAACTCTCAGTTTACGTCAAAGACACAAATGCTTTGTATTCAGCATAGAAAGTTGAATAGTTCTTAATTTGCAAGACAGTCTGGCAAAATTAAATATCACTATGCTTTAATTAACTTCTTTCTGTATCAAATGAGCATTTCAGATAGATCAAACCTTAGATAAATTAGTTCCAAGCTATAGTAAAAAAATGTTTATTTAACTATATATTTTTTGCATTATGAGACATGAGTAGCTCATAGACTGTATTCAGCCATTGTTATTTTTTATATAGCTATGAATAAAGCAGAAATGGACAGACAGAAAAGTAAAGATAAAGGATAAATGAACTGAATCAAGATTCTTCAACAAAAATTATTGCAATATATATATATATATATATATATATATATATAAATGACAATAAGAAAATTGTAATAGTTGCCGACACGTTTCATCCACATTGGACGAAACGTGTCGGCAACTATTACAGTTTTTCTATTGTCATTTATACTTATAAATATTGTCTTTTCTACAGGTTAACTCTGAGAAATTTTCATATATATATATATATATATATATATATATATATATATATATATATATATATGTGTAGATATAAAAGTGAAAATAGAAGTCAACACTTAGAGGCGAAAGTCTGTTTCATGTTAGGCCTGGTGATTGCATCTAGCATGAAACAGACTATCGCCTCTAAGTGTTGACTTCTATGTTCACTTTTATATTTACACACGCTCTATCTCTGATATTGAGCACTTTATTCCATAAATATAGCACACCTTAAGACTATATTTCTTTACATATATAATATATGATAAATATATATTTGGGCAGCAAACTTTCTTTTAAAAATGTTTCCTAAAATATGATGGACAAGAAAAAGATTCATTATTTATTCAGTTTTTTTCCACCTTCTTACATTTTTTCCATTTGGTGGAAGTGAGCAAGTACAAAAACTGTCCATATTGTTGATTGCCCCAAGTGCTTTCACCCAATTTGTAGACATTTTCAAGAGATTTTTCATTGTCTGTCATATCTAATGATATATATATATATATAGATATATATATATGTGTGTGTGTGTGTGTGTGTGAGTGACTGTGTTTATATGTGTCTGTATATATATATATATATATATATATATATATATATATATATATTAATCATGTCACCCCCAAGCAAGGCAGTAAAGTCACTAAGCCACAGGAGGTTACTGAGGGTTAGAGAATATAAGAAAAAGAAAACATTATTAGAGAGGGAGAAGAATAAAAGAACAGGAATTAAGAAAACAAAAGATAGTGATTGACATAGCATTTAAACTTTCGAAGATCAAATTTAGCGGGAAAGCAGGAACCTGGGAGTTCCACAGGCAAGAAATATGGGAGAAGAAACTGTTAGCATAGAACTCATAGTTTACTAAAACCACTATCTATCTATCTATCTATCTATCTCTCTCTCTCTCTCTCTCTATATATATATATATATATATATATATATATATATATATATATATATATATATATATATTAAATAGATATCTATAGATCTATATATTAAATATATATATATATGTATATAGATAGAAAGATAGTGGTTTTAGTAAACTGTGAGTTCTATGCTAACATATATATATATATATATATATATATATATATATATATATATATATATATATAGTTAAGTTATGAAAAACCGTATGGGTAGTCCCAAGGAGGATGAAATCCTGAGAGCTCAATGTAAATCCAGAGCTAATAATTTAAAGAAAAACAGACCACTTTAAGGTTCCATTATAATAATTCTCTCCCACCACTCCTCCCTACCCTCTCTGTTAAATTACATAGACTTGATACTACCTGTCAAAAGTATGAATTTTCATTTCATCTTTCATTTCATTTTTGAAAGTGTTATCTGATGATCTAATGTCTCTTAAAAGGGCTCTGGGGAAATAAATTATTATAATGGAACCTTAAAGTGGTCTGTTTTTCTTTAAATATATACTAGCAGCATGGCCTGGCATTGCCCGTGCTTGATTCAAAAGTCGTACGACTCATACAACAATCGCTATTACTTGACTTAAAATATTTTGCCCTTCCTTGCCTTTAAAGGAGTGCCCTTTGCCGTGCTGATGTTGCTACATGCCTTACTTTTTGCCTATCTCACAGTGCAAATTTTTTAATGCTCTATACTAAACATTAAATCTGTTACGAAAAAAGAACTAAACAAAATGAACACAAAACAATCAGCTTTAAAAAAGGACTCGTAACTGGAAAAACTGAATGAAAAAAGAATGTTAACAACGAATACTTTTTCACACCCAACCTAGTTCTGCGGAATCAGAATCAACGTTAAGTTTAAGCAAGCGAATGAGCCAATTGGAGTAAAGTGCCATGCAGATTTAAATTTTTCCCACTTGTGACGAATGCAGCTATTGATTTTTTTTGCATGCTAGTCAACATTCGTGTAAGTCAGCTGTTGGCTCTCACGCAAGCCAATAGAATCTTCCTGCCGATTCATGGCAGCCAGCTATAGTCTCTCACTCTGGCCAGTACAAAATGGCTGCAAACTACATGAAAACTGCCGTAGAAGCATGAAAAAATCAATTATTTCCACTATCGATTCGAGTTGGGAAATGCAACATCGGTCTTGGCCTTCCCACTAACTTGGAGCATATGCAAGTAAATTTTGGTGCAAATCCGTCGAAAATTGTGGCCATGTATTCGTTACACACACACACATCCAGCCTTATATATATATATATATATATATATATATATATATATATATATATGTGTGTGTGTGTGTGTGTGTGTGTGTGTGTGTGTGTGTGTGTGTAAATTTATGATAAATGACTGATATGAAATAAACAAACAAATTATTTAGGATGGAATACATGAAAACCAGCTGCCCAGTCTTAACATTCAAGTCTTGAGAGAGTCCAAAAGCATCTCCACGTCCTTGTGGGTGATGAATCATTTTTCATCCTGCAACCCCATTCATACAGAACATCACAAACCTCTCACTGCTTTATCACTATTTCCACAGAAAGTGTTCAGAAAAACTACATTCTTGAGTTCCACCAGTTCAAAACTTGATGCCTAAGACACACCATATCATGCACACTGTAGTGAACCACCCACATTCTATTAGTGCTTACAGCCATATCATGTTGAAACACCAGTTCTCATCTGATCACCAAAGTTAAGCAATATTAGACATGGTCAGTATCTAGATGGGTGACCACTTGGGAATACCCAGTACTGTAAGCTTAGATATGCAGGTGCTGTAATGGATAATGGCTTGAAATTATTAATTGGAGATCTGAGATTCACTTCCATTTGATTTTGTTATATTCACTTATGCACAAATACCCTTGAAAAAGGTATGAATCCACCTCTTCTCCTCCCAGCTATGGATTAAACAGTAATACTTATATCACTAAAGCATTATTATCTCCAAAATATTCTTACAATCCCAAAATTTTTCAGCTTTAAATAACCTCAAAAAGATTGATAAGCCATAAAAACAAATCTATCAATATTCTATTGGTGAGATGTAAGTTTCACTCAAGCAGTTTCTTCTCATGAAATACTGTTCTATGTATGTGACTCCCAAGTGGGTGCTTCTCCAATCAAATCAATCTTAACTTGTTCATGTAATTCTCTATATCTAGTGGCCTAGTACAAGGAGATCATTTTAAAAAAATGATTTATTAATTTATAATCTATCATTAATTCATTAATTGAAATTTATTTAGCAGAAAAGTTTATTCATTTACAAAAATTATAAATTAATTAATTTAATATAAATTTATTTATAAATTTAATTCATTTTATTTAAGAATTTATCCATGGTTGGCTGTTAGTTACCAAGTCTATGTAATTTCAGCATCCTCAAGATTTTTTTTCATCTGTGAGATTGACCAGCATTCACTGCCATACAAGCGGATTGGTATTACATAACAGCTTGGCACTCTTTTTGTGTTTCTAGTCATATTGTAGTACTGACATGCCCTTGGCTGTGACGACAGGTTAATGAAAGGGGACACAACCTGACTTGGCTCCTGTAGATATATTGTAAGGTATTTATTTTAAGCCTTGAAGACATGGCAATATGGTGTAAATTTGGGAATCATAGAAAGAAGTGAAGAAATTCCAAGTCTGATACTTTTCACTTCATTGCTTGATAGACTTGCAGAATAGAATATCTCCAATATCTGTGATAAATAAAATAGTCTATAAAATATCATACAATATTATTAACTTGTACAATGAATGAATAAAAAAAATTTAACCTGTAGAATATAAACAACAAATATTTTCACTATCTGTCTATATTTCTGAGATGAGGTATTATATAAATTATTCAGACTATTGTCCTCATCTTTGTTGACATATTTATTACAACATCTCGGACCCAAAAGAGTGTGAGTTCAATACCTGGTTAAGGCAGTGGAGAACTTTCAGAGGGGAATTAACAGGAGATAACTGACATCCATTAAAACTTAGCACGTTTAACTAGAACAGTCAACCCCAGTGAGTGAAATAAAGGTTTCAGTTCAGCATTCCAACCATCTGAAGAAGGCTGGAGTGTACAACGACCGAAACGTTGTAATAAATATGGCAACAAAGAAGAGGACAATAGTCTGAATAATGTAAATAATATAGTAGCAGAATTTTCACATGTAAATCAAACATTAAACAGATTTTTGTAGCCTAGCATATGTGCTGATTCCTTAAGTTTATAAATTTTCCAATGATGTTCTTTGTGTATGATTTCAACCTGATCCCACAGAGGGTGGTGATTTCCCTTAAAATATAGCAGACAACAAATGTCTGTTATGTTTGATCATGAGTCATTCTAAACTTCATATAATTGTTTTAATTTTCGGAGAAAATAAAGACAAAACTTGTCCAACATTTCAATATTTTTTATTATACTGTCCCTTGATTTAACCTTTCACATCAGCCATCTTCAGAGTGGTTATATTTTGTCTTTAATTTCTCCCGAAATTAAGCTACTATATGAAGTTTAGAATGGTTCATGATCAAACATAATAGACATTCATTGTCTGCCATATTTAAGAATATATGCTTGAATACATATACATATATATATATATATATATATATATATATATATATATATATATATATATATATATATATATATATGATATATCCCGGAAAGGGATATATTTAAACAAAGTAGCTAAGTGATTTTGGCTACTATAACCAAGTAGAATATGGTATCAGTAATCGACTGGTATGCATCGTAGTCACAGGTAAGAAGTGTAGATCAATGGCATAGTCCAATGACCGTTGTTATAGACTTAGCTCTCAGACTAAGGCTTTGACACACCTACCTGTGACCAGCCAATCATATTCCAGTGAGGGGGAACACAGGTGTATGCATATTCCATTATATCAATATATATATATCTTTATATATATATATATATATATATATATATATATATATATATTATAATTTTTTCATATAGACAAAAACAATTTACTCACTACAAAAATGCAATTTTGTTTCAGTGCATTTAATTGCACTTTGACTGGGCAGAACCAAAGTAGTTATAATATATATATATATATATATATATATATATATATATATATATATATATATATGTATATATATATATATATTATATTACATTATATTATTTCCATTCTCATTACATTTGTGCATATATATATATATATATATATATATATATATATATATATATATTCTATATACATATATATATATATATTTCTATGGAAGTAATGGATTTTTTATTTATAACTATGAGAGATTTTATCACTTAAATGTTACTTTTAGTGGAAACATATATTTGAATATAAAACTCCATTTATTTATTAAATAATATGTTTATTTATTTTCGTCAGCCTGAATATTTGAGAAATATTATTAAAGAAAAGATGCACCCTCCAGCAGGATTTGAATCTGTGTACCCAGTAGCAATATCTGCATCATAATTGTTGGCAATACAAATATAATAGCCTCATCCACATGTAGAGAAAAAATCCAAAAATAATGTAAGCATTATTAATAAAAAAGTAAAAGTCAAAACACGATAACATCAACTATGAACATGGTGACATTTTGAAAATAAAACTTTCCTGTAATCTCTAGATACATACACAAAAAAATAAATTTTTAAATCAATGCATTCAGTTGCAAGTAAAATTACAATTATCCTTGATAATGGCTAAAAGAATAGCCAAAAGTGTTTGGAGATATAAAACATTTCGATAATTATTACATAATCTATATCCAGAAAAGAAAAAAAATTATAAGAACACAAGTAAAATTAAATAAAAAAAAACTTAAGCACAGTACCTTGTCAGTCATTTTTAACAAAACTGGTATATATATATATATATATATATATATATATATATATATATATATATATATATATATATATATATATATATATATATATGGGAATATGGACAAGTGCTTAGAACATTCGCTTTCTGATCATGAGACCCATGTTTGAATCTCACCATGGTCAATTATAGTTTTAATCCTTTCAAGTAATTAGAAAAATTAAAATTACTTGAAAGAAAATTTTGTGTTTTTTTTTGCTCAATTTTCTACAGTCACCAAAAATTAACTTGTGGACTTGAAAAGATTAAAACTAAAATAAATAGACATAATACATGTAAATTATTTAACCAACCATGCTTAAAGGAAAATATACTGCCTAAATATATATATATATATCGTCGACGTTGGCCCCCAGTTGTGTCCGAGTATCGTGTTCTGTCAATCTTTTAAGTCCTATCTTCATGGTTGATGTTTATGTTTAACATGACTTGCGAGGCCCAGTCGGTGGTGGAATAGTCACAGACAGTGCTCACAGGGGAGAGGAGGGGGAGGACGGGGTCGTTCACAGCGCTCTCCTTCGTCACCTTGCCTCTTCATTCTATCTCCTCCTTATATATCTATCTATCTATCTATCTATCTATATATATATATATATATATGTATATATAATACATGAAAGTTTAATAGTCAGGGTTTAATTGTACCAGGGAACAGTAGTATTAAAAAGTGCTCAAATCACACACACACACACACATATGTATATGACAGAAAAGGTGCTTTGATTAAGTTTTATATAATTTCTCATATGATCTTATAATTATTTTTTCTTTTCAGTAGTTATACAAAAACTGTACAAATGTTTTATTTTTCCAAACACTTTCAGCTATACTTTTAGTCATTATCAAGGAAGAATTGTTACATGCATGTATTATAGAATGTTTTATTTTCAAATTGTGTCTCTGTTCATCATTGATATTACTGAGTGTTGGTTTTTTTGTTTTTATTAATAGGGCTTCCATTATTTTTAGCCTTTTTTTTACATGTAGATGATGCTATTATAGTCACATTATCAACAAGTATGTTGCAAATAGGGTCTGGTAGATCTCCATAAGTATTTAAATGAGACCTAATAGAGCTATGGTTAGATAGATATAGTGTAAGTCTTCTTGTTAAATATGTTGTAGCGTGGCCTATATAATTGTTTACAAATTTTGATTGATCAGGAACACAATTCCTTAATGGTATTCGTAAATAATATTTGTTCTATTTAATTTTGTTCTAAGAGATGAATTATTATTTTTAACTATAAGATTGGCTGTTTTAAATTGTTTGTAATAAGTAATTAGTCTAATTTTTTTTGCTCTTATCTACTGGTGTTGTGCATTTTTATGATGTTCTTAAGTCTAGTTTCATCTTGTCTGTAATTCTCATTCATCTGATTTTTATAAAAAATATTAATGCTGTTGCATATGTTTGTATTCTCATAGTAACTATTAGTTATCTTAGATAGAAAAAGCCTAATATGAAAATCCAACAATTGATTTGAAAATCTGTTATTGATTAGTGTTTGTTCAACTTTATTTAATTCTTTAAAGAAAAGCTTGCAAGTGGATGAATTCTTGTGCGCTCTCTTGAAGAAATTTGTAATAACACCTATTTTATACCTAAGAGGGCATTCTCTAGAGAAATTAAGATGGCAAGAATCTTTACTAGTGGGTATTTTTATAAACTAAAGTTGCAAATGTTTTATTACTAAACTGTAATAAAAGTTCCTTATTAAATCAAAGAAGTAAATTGACAATAAATTGTAAACATAGTTTACCTTTTACCTTACAATTTAGTTAAACTTTGGAATTTGATTATGATTTTTCTAGCATTTTTAGTTGTACTGTGTTGAACTATATATGGTTTACCTTTTCTATTTATAACATTACTTTGGATTTAATATAATTTTGTATTAATTTCCTGGTGGTATTCATGACATCATGTCTAGATTCATTTGTATTTGTTTGCTATTTTGGACATTTTACATTGATTGGTTACTGTTCTTAACATCTTATATGAAGAATCTTTATTTAACAGTTGCATATTAATTTACCAAAAAATTCTATATATCTAAATTATTTACTAGTCTCTTACAGAAGCTATTTGTTTATCAACTACAAAAATATTTTTTATGTGGGAAATTCACAAAGCATATGACTTGTTTAGAATTTTGTTAAATTACCTGTCCACCCCATTTTCATTTCTTAGAAAACTGCATTGACTGGTTTGTATATTTTATGTAACCATATGGTATCCATTTTAGTTTATGTCTGGCTGCCATTTGATGCCAGTCTATGGGTCATGACTCATTTATAAAAAATAATTTTTAATTTTTGGTTTTTCACTTAGTTTAAATTTAACATAAGTCAAATTTGATTGGTTGATCAGAGTAAAGCCCACAAACATTATAAACCCCACCTTTTTTCTTTTTTTTCATAAAAAGAGGTTATATTTGGCTTTTAAATCTAAATAAATCATTCTTTCGCCAGTAATTTACAATCATCTGATGAGATTCATTGTTATCGATCGAAACAGGACTCCAATTGTGTAGCGATTTTTACATACACACCCACACACACATATATATATATGTATATATATATATATGTATATATACATATATATATATACATATATATATGTGTGTGTGTATATATATATATATATATATATATATATATATATAATTTCTTTTTGTAATTTCAATGTTGAGGCAGATATTAAAAATGAATGCTGAAATAAATTTATTAATTACCAGGTTTTTTGATGATGTGTTAAATTTTTCCTATGATGTGTGTGTGTATATATATATATATATATATATATATATATATATATATATATATATATATATATATATCTTGCCATGTTTCAGAGCTTTTGTGTTGTGTAACATTGTCATAATGTGTAATGTTAAAGTCCCAATGTCACCTAACCCTAACCATGGTCCAACCTCTAGCCAAACAATCAACTTCATTCAATATCGCATTACATTTATCACTAAAATTGCTGCTGAAAAATCAGTTTTCGTAAAATTCTTTACCAGACTAACAAATTTTAGTTTGTAATTTTTCTTTAAATGAGGTTGTTTCGTTGCTTTCATGCCTTTAACCAATTTTATTAATGGTCTGAATTTTTTCTCTTTATCCCTTGCAACACTTCAAATATTTTCTTGATTATTAGCCTTTTAATTCTTCTCAAATTTCTCTGATGTCCTCAAAAGCAGTTTTTAATTGTCCTTCTCATGCCAAGTTTTTCACTTTGTTTTTTTTTTGTTATTGCTGTTTTAGCAATTTTCATTGTTGTTCCCATCATACAATATCTTGTTTCTCTTTTGAAGATATTATTCTTGTGACTCATGGCAATTTTTCTCAGGGAGTATCTTGAGCTACTATTGGGCCATGAACTCAACTCAGAACTTAAGTGGACAAATACATATAACCCATTTGTAAAGAGGCAGGGAAAATGGTTTGTTTCCTGTACCACACCAGTAAATACCTGACACAAGAACCAGACCAGGCCTAAAATCGAGTACTGCTTGAGGGGGGGCACTTAAGGTCATGGGTTACATAGTTTATATGGATAAGAGTGGAAGATAATGGCTGATGCTAGACTTGAACAGGTTAAGATCAGGTGATCAGGGAAGCTTCCGCTTGGAAGTCAGTTCCACAGAGCAGTCGTCCCCAGCAAGAAACTGCTTGAGTGTAACTTACTTCGCACCAGTGGAATATGGAGGCAATGATGGTGGTTTGCTACAATGTGCATATCTAGATTGAGGATTCTTGAACAATATAATGTATGTAGGTGCATCATGTACATATTCATATATTTGTTTATATATATATATATATATATATATATATATATAAATGTTTCATTAAATAATATAGACAAGTTTTGTCTATTCATTTTAAGTAAGTTCCTTTCATATTGTCTGATAAGCTTAATAACATTATCATTGAAAGACGAAAGGAAATCACCACATTGATACATGTTTAAATCCAATCTAAGCTTTCGGCTTACACAAGCCATTATCAAAGATGACAATTACTTTTCAATTAAGCTTATCAGACAATATGAAAGGAACTTGCTTAAAATAAATAGACAAAACTTGTCTATATTATTTAATGAAACATGCATCAATGAAAAATTTCTGCCTAAATATGACAATTTCATTAAATCAAGCAACACATTGATGAAACAACAAACTCCACAAACTCGCTTTCACAGCACTTGACTCTACATTTAAATGATAACTCTAACATTTTTAGCCATTTAAGAACAACATG
>OZ010590.1:8794383-8929383 GCA_963932145.1 Acanthosepion lycidas
ATAAATATGTGTATATATATATATATATATATATATATATATATATATATATATTACTATCAGCTATGGGGAAATAGCAAGACAAACTGGGTTCTATAGCCTTGTGTGGTGACTGCTCTGAATTCAAAAAGAGCTTAAGGCACAACTTGATGGGCAGATAGGGGCCCTGGAACCTTGCAAGGCAACCGATCAAGGAGAAGGTCACTCAGGGACCCGATCCAAATCATAGATTTGAGTTTCACACTCTGCCAATATACATATATATACACACACACACACACACACACACACACACACACACACACACACACACATATATATATATATATATATATATATATATATATATATATATATATATATATATATATATATATATTTAAATTCCCAAGATAGGTAGAACTCAATGTCCAGAACAGAGTAAGAATATAATATTAAAAGCTCAAACACTAATATTCCATGATTATAATTTATTACATTGGAATTGGAATCACAATCCAAATCATCAGACCTACAAATTCAAAAAGATTTTCCAAATTCTTTTTGAATAGGTCTGATGATTTGGATCATGATTACAATTCCAATGTAATAAATTGTAACCACGGAATATTAGTGTTTGAGCCTTTTATATTATATATATATATATATATATATATATATATATATATATATATATATATATAATACAGGGTTGATAAATAAGTCTCTAGTTTGACACATTTATTAGTTGAAATGATGGATGAAGTGCATTGACAAAAAAGGACATTATTTTGAAAGAATACATATTTTTCATACTTGGGAAATGAACTTATTGATCTACCTCTGTATATATTTGTTTTAATCCTTACACTCCATACAAGTCAATAAAGCCACTAAAATGCAAGTAATTACAGAGCAGGAAAGAATATGAGTAAAAGAAAAATATTTTAAGGAGAGAAAACAATAAATGAACAGGAATTAAGAAGACAAAAGATAACAATTGGCATTGCATTTAAATTTTTGAAGATCAAAGTTGACTTTTATATTAGTTATAACAATTTTACTTTAAGTAAGAAGGAATTGAATGTAGAATAGATTGTTCCTTGTGTAATTTTCAGTATACAACTATTTTGTCATATCAGTCATTAAAAATGGCTTACAGTGAATGAAGCTCCTTGGTCTTAAAGAGGAACCTTCGTCTTGTATAAATATTGTAGCCTGGTGCTACAGAATCACAAATAACTTTACCAAGTAAAAGAAATCACATCAGTTAAAGACTTTCAACAGTAGCAATAACGAAACTTGATTGTAGATTTAACCAGAAAGGGAAAAATGACAAAATGAAGATGCAGACTTTCCACACTACCTTGAACAAAAGTCTAGGAAGGAAACTACACAGAAACAATGACTTGAGAAATCTATATTCCTCAAAAACTCTTTTAAGAAAAAAGATTCTATAAATTTCTGCTATCAATAAGGTTAATTGTTCCACTGAATGTCAAATGTTTCCATTTAAAGAAATAGCTACCACTGGCATTACCATTTTGGTCAAAGAATAACCACTGAGCCAAACACACAAGAATTGACAGATGATAATAGTAATTTGTTCAAATTTTGTTATTTATATTTTATAACAAATTTCTCAAATTTTATTGTCTGAAATTTTATACAGAGTTGTTATTTAATAACAGATGTGTGTCAGAGGAATTTGATATGAGATCTTCTGTCAGGTTGAGGGATTTTTCAAAGAATTTATGAGAATTCATCATGATTTTTGTTCTTTATTTCATTTTGTTTTGCCATTATGATCCAGAATTTAAAGTGTCAGAGGATAGATTGCCAAAAAAGAAAAAAGATGACCAAGTTTTATAAATTGTGATCAGGCAATGAAAAGAATAGAAAGAAAAAATAAAGTAAATATTGATAAAAAGAAAAGAAAGAAATAAGTGAAAAAAAAAAAAAGATAAAACTGAAGAAGGAAAAATTGTAAGGAAAATAATAGGAAGTAAATACTGAAGAAAGAAAAAGAGAAAGAAAAAAAGTTTTGAAATGAAAAACAAAGAAATTGGAAGGATATTAAAGAAAAAAGGAAAGAAAGAAGAAATCAGAAGGAAGTGAAGAAAAAGGAAAGAAAAATAAATCAGAAATATATCCAAGAAAAAAGAAAGAAAGAAGAAATGAGGAAAATATTGAAGAAAGAGAAAGAAAGAAAAAATTAGAAGGATATTGAAGAAAAAAGAAAGAAAAAGAAATCAGTAGGCTATTTAAGAAAAGAAATAAGAAATCAGGAAGATAATGAAGAAAAAAGGAAAGAAAGAAGAAAGATAATGAAGAAAAAAGGAAAGAAAGAAGAAATCAAAAAGATAGTAAAGAAAAAAGGAAAGAAAGAAGAAAGATATTGAAGAAAAAAGAAATAAAAAATGATCTGAAGTAGGGAATAAAAACTGGAAGGAAAGTGAAAATATTGGAAATAAATAATAAAGAAATAGATTAAGGGAATAAAATAATTGGTAGAAAAATAAAAATAGCAAGTAAATATTGTTGAATAAAAAAAGAAAGAAGAAAAATAACTGACAAAGGAAAAAAGAAATTGGAAGGAAAACAAAAAATAAGAACAAAATATTGAAAGAAAAGAAAGAAAAAATGAAAAAGATCAAATAGATGAAGGAAAAGAAAAAGTTGGGAGGAAAGCAGAAAATTTGAGGAACAAATTGCCTATGGAAATGTAATATGATGGTCAAGAGAAGAAAGCATAAACAAAAGAAGCTACTTTTTAGAAGTAACGAAGAAAGAAAAAAATGAAAGATAGAAAAAAGATGAAAGAAAAGGCAGGGGAAAAGTAGAAAAACAATAGAAAAAGAATAGAAAATAAAGAAAAGAAGATAAGAAGAATAATTAGTAAAAGGAAGAAGAAAGAAATGAAAAAAAGAATTTAAAAATGGGAAGAAGAAAAAAATAGAAAAGCAAAGACAGAAAGAAAGAAACAGAAAGGAAGAAACAGAAAGAAAAGACAGAAAGAAAGAAACAGAAAGGAAGACACAGAAATGAAAAGAAAGAAAAGAAAAGACAGGAAGAAAAAGACAAAGAGGAAGAAATAGAAAGGAAGACACAGAAATGAAAAGACAGAAAGAAAAGACAGAATGGAAGAAACAGAAAGGAAGAGACAGAAAGAAAAGACGGGAAAGAAAAGACAGAAAGAAAAAACAGAAAGAAAAGACAGGAAGAAAGACAGGAAGAAAAAGACAAAGAGGAAGAAACAGAAAGGAAAAGACAGAAAATAAAAGAGAGAAAGAAAAGACAGAAAAGAAAAGCCAAAGGAAGAAACAGAAAGGAAGACACAGAAAGGAAAAGGTAGAAAATAAAAGAGAGAAAGAAAAGAGAGAAAGAAAGAAACAGAAAGGAAGAAACAGAAAGAAAAGACAGAAAGAAAAGACAGAAAAGAAAAGACAGAAAAGGAGAATCAGAAAGAAAGAAACAGAAAGGAAGAAACAGAAAGGAAGTGGCAGAAAGAAAAGACAGAAAGAAAAGAGAGAAACGAAAAGACAGAAAAAAAGACAGAAAGAAAAGACAAAAAGGAAGAGAAAGAAAGGAAGAAACAGAACGAAATGTTAGAAAAGCAAAGGCAGAAATGAAGACACAGAAAGTAAAAGACAGAAATGAAGAGTTAGAAAGGTAAAGACAGAAAGAAAAGACAAAAAGGGAAGAGATAGAAATATAAAACAGAAAGAAAAATACAGAAAGGAAGAGACAGAAATCAAAAGACAGAAATGAAAAAGACAAAAAAGAAGAGACAGAAAGGAAACGGCAGAAAGGAAAAGACAGAAAGGCTGAAACAGAAATGGAGAAACGGAAAGTAAAAGAAAGAAAGGAAAAGGCGGAAAAGAAAAGACAGAAAAGGAAAGACAGAAAGGAAGAGACAGAAATCAAAATACAGAAAGTGAAGAGACAGAATGAAAAAGACAGAAAGAAAAGACAGAAAAGAAGAGATAGAAAGATAGGACAGAAATGAATAGACAGAAAGTAAAGACAGAAAGAAACACAAAAAGGAAGAGACAAAAAGTAAGAGACACAAAGGAAAAGAGAGAAAGGTAAAGACAGAAAGGAAGAAACAGAAAGGCAGACACAGAAAGGAAAAGACAGAAAAGAAAGGAGTGAAAGAAAGGCCAGAAAGGAAGACACAGAAAGGAAAAGGTAGAAAATAAAAGAGAGAAAGAAAAGAGAGAAAGAAAAGAGAGAAAGAAAGAAACAGAAAGGAAGAAACAGAAAGAAAAGACAGAAAGAAAAGACAGAAAAGAAAAGACAGAAAAGGAGAATCAGAAAGAAAGAAACAGAAAGGAAGAAACAGAAAGGAAGTGGCAGAAAGAAAAGACAGAAAGAAAAGAGAGAAAGGTAAAGACAGAAAGGAAGAAACAGAAAGGCAGACACAGAAAGGAAAAGACAGAAAGGTAAAGACAGAAAGAAAAGACAAAAAAAGACAGAAAGGAAGAGACAGAAAGGAAGAGACAGAAAGGTAAAGACAGAAAGGTAAAGACAGAAAGAAAAGACAAAAAAAGACAAAAAGGAAGAGACAGAAAGGAAGAGACAGAAAGGAAGAGACTGAAAAGAAAAGACAGAAATGAAGGGACAGAAAGGTCAAGTCAGAAAGGTAAAGACGGAACGAAAAGACAATAAAGGGGAAAAGGAAGAGATAGAAAGGAAGACACTGAAAAGAAAAGACAGAAAGGGAGAGACAGAAATGAAAAGACAGAAAGAAAAGACAGGAAAGAAATCACAGAAAGGAAAAGAGAGAAAATAAGACAGAAAGGAAAAGACAGAAAGAAAAGACCGAAAGGAAGAGACAGAAAGGAAAAGACAGAAAGGAAGAGACAGAAAATAAGACAGAAAGGAAAAGACAGAAAGGAAGAGACAGAAAATAAGACGAATGAAGAGACAGAAAGGAAAAAACAGAAAGAAAATATAGAAAGAAAAGACAGAAAGATAGGACAGAAAGAAAAATACAGAAAGTAAGAGACAGAATGCAAGAGACAGAAAGGAAAAGACAGAAAGGAAGAAACAGAAAGGAAAAGACAGAAACTAAAAGACAGAAAGGAAAAGGCAGAAAGGAAGAGACAGAAAATAAGACAGAAACGAAAAGACAGAAAAAAAGACAGAAAGAAAAGACAAAAAGGAAGAGAAAGAAAGGAAGAAACAGAACGAAATGTTAGAAAAGCAAAGGCAGAAATGAAGACACAGAAAGTAAAAGACAGAAATGAAGAGTTAGAAAGGTAAAGACAGAAAGAAAAGACAAAAAGGGAAGAGATAGAAATATAAAACAGAAAGAAAAATACAGAAAGGAAGAGACAGAAATCAAAAGACAGAAATGAAAAAGACAAAAAAGAAGAGACAGAAAGGAAACGGCAGAAAGGAAAAGACAGAAAGGCTGAAACAGAAATGGAGAAACGGAAAGTAAAAGAAAGAAAGGAAAAGGCGGAAAAGAAAAGACAGAAAAGGAAAGACAGAAAGGAAGAGACAGAAATCAAAATACAGAAAGTGAAGAGACAGAATGAAAAAGACAGAAAGAAAAGACAGAAAAGAAGAGATAGAAAGATAGGACAGAAATGAATAGACAGAAAGTAAAGACAGAAAGAAACACAAAAAGGAAGAGACAAAAAGTAAGAGACACAAAGGAAGAGGCAGAAAGGAAAAGACAGAAAAGAAGAGACAGAAATGGAGAGACAGAAAGGAAAAGAAAGGAAGGAAAAGACAGAAAGGAAAAGACAGAAAAGAAAAGACAGAAAGGAAGAGACAGAAATTGAGAGACAGAAAGGAAAAGACAGAAAGGAAGAAACACAAAGGAAAAGACAGAAAGGAAGTAACAGAAGAGACAGAAAGATAAGACAGAATGAAAAAGACAGAAAAGAAAAGACAGAAAGGAATAGACAGAAAGGAATAGACTGAAAATAAGACAGAAAGGTAAAGACAGAAAGAAAAGACAAGAAGTATAGACAAAAAGGATGAGATGGAAAGGAAAAGACAGAAAAGAAAAGACTAGAGATAATTGAAAAAAAAAAAACAATTGTGAAGAATTGAATCAAAACAAATCTGTCAAATTTTGTATGAAAAACGGATTTATACGAAAACATGTTCATTGTAATCAAGACTGCTAGGAATGATAAAACAAAGAAAAGATGAGTATAAGAAAATTTAATAAATTTGTTAAAGGAGAGCATAAAGAGAGAGACAGAGAAAGTGTGGGAAAACATGGAAGAAAGTTAGATATGAAGAAACAATAATAAGTTTATAAGAAAAATGAAAAGGTAAGAAATGGTGAGGTGAGGAAAGATGGTGAGAAAAGAAAGAAAATGGAGGATAAAGAAAGATGGAAAAAAGCAAGATAAATGTATGGTTGATGGAGAAAATAGAAAAGAATGAGGGAAAGGTAGAGAAAATCCCAATGATTAGAATTTTGTGCAAATGAGTTAAAAAAATAAATAAATAAAAGAAACAAATTATGGCAAAGTGGA
Source organism: Acanthosepion lycidas (assembly GCA_963932145.1). Lineage (NCBI taxonomy): Eukaryota > Metazoa > Mollusca > Cephalopoda > Sepiida > Sepiidae > Acanthosepion > Acanthosepion lycidas. The sequence goes on from OZ010590.1 coordinate 8,800,866, forward strand.
ATAAATTTCAGGGTAGAAATAACCAAGTATTTTAGACAAGCAATAAAATTCAAGTAATATTGTGGGATCATCTTTCCCTTATTATGACTGCCCCACTACTTACTCATTCACATGCATACATTTATATATTATTATATATTTTTTAAAAAGATGTTAGTTGGCAATCATTTACTCTCATATTTTTATAGATTCATGAAATGAAGAACAAAAGAAACATAAATTGCATGTATGTCTTCCATAACCCTTGAGCCACATTAGTACTCCACAAATAGGTTCATACCTTTCACTAATTTCTTCTTCTGAGCTACAAATTCTTACACAAGCTGCATATCCAACTGAGATGTAAAAAAAGAACGGGAATTTATTTGACATCTTTGCAGAAAAGATATCAGGAAAAGAATATTTCCTTCAGATTTGACCATTCTTTAAAACTATTTGACCAGTCTTTAATATTGTTTGGCCATTCTTTAAAATTATTCTACAATATCCTCCTTGGAAAGAGTATTCTAAAGGTCATTTTTGATTATTCTCTCTCTGACACATTTAAAATGGCTGAAAATTTGTGTGTATGTCATCCAGTTCATCAATTGATGCATGAATCTTTTAGCCATCTTAAACAGTCGTCACTTCTTTTGAGAGAATGATCCAATTTATTGAGGAATATTTTAGTGATGGTTTTATAAGTGAATAGTATAGGACTACTAACCCAGTCATCTATCAGAATCTCCCCATGTGTCAGCATAGGGATTCCATTTGTATATATATCAGGAGACACCAGGCTCTACTCTGTGTTCTGGCAGTTTTCACCTGACTTTGAATAATTAGGTCTCATCCATTGTCCAGTACGCAGGATCTTTTCAAATGACACCATTACAGTTCAATGCCACAAATCTGCCATTGACTATACCCAACATCCTGTTGCTGATGTCTTTACCATAACCCTAGTAGGATGTGTGTGTGTGTGTGTGTGTGTGTGTGTGTGTGTGTGCGCGCGCGTGTGTGTGTGCGCGCGTGTCTGTGTGCGCGCACATGTTGAGGGCATGTGCAGGTTGTAAAAGGGTTTTTGGTGCAGAAAATGGAATCGGTGAACCAAGTTCAAATTCTGAGTCTGTTGTGTTCACTTTTGCACTAACACCTTTGAGGAAAGGCATGAATCCAATTCTTCCCCTCCTCTTAGCTAGGGGGTTAAATAGAAGAGCAAACTGACAACTCAATTCTTGGGCGTCAGCCAATCTAGCAACAAACCTGAAATAAAAAATGTTGTAGAAGGCAACAGGAAACAACTCCAATATCTTTCTCAAGAAGTCATGGTATTTTATAGATAATATACAAAAGGAATGTATGGAGAGCCACGATCGTCTACATCCTGAGGGAATATGGCATTAAAAACAAACAACACAAAAAAGCAACCGAAAACAAAACAAAAACAAAAAACAGAAAAAAATTAAAAAAACTCGTAAAACGACTAGATCATGCATACCTCTGCTCCCCGGAATCATAAGGGTTTCAGTTGCATATATATTAGGGGACACAAGGAGCTAGTCTATGTGTTCCTACAGTTTCCATCTGACATGGAATAATTAGGTCTCATTCACTGTCCAGTATGAAGGATCTTTTTGCATGGTACCATTGCAGTTCAATACCACAAATCTGGTCTGTTAAATTCTGCCATTGACCACATCCAACATCCGGCTGCTAATGTCTTCATCATAACCATGGCAGAGGTGGCTTGTCAAAGGGCGACTTGTGATCTGGTCCCAGGGCCACATCATGGTTTTCAAGTTAAATTTATCATTCCCTTAGGGTGATTGCCAACCACAGCTAGAAAAAAGAGTCTGCCCTGCTATTTAATCTATAGCTAAGGAAGAAGAACATGACTCACTGATTTCTCATTCTGAGCTACTGTCCATTACATCAGGATTTCACCCGAATGAAAGCAATAAAGCCACTAAGATGCAAGCGATTACTGTGAGTGAAAGAGTCTGAGAAAGAAAAAAGAAACATTAATAAGGAGAGAGGACAATAAAAGAAGAGGATTCAAGGACTTAAATTTTTGAAGATCAAAATTGACTGGAAAGCAAAAAGGTGGAAGAGAGTTCCACATGCAAGAAGTGCAAGAGAAGAAAATCTTAGCATAGAACTTAGGGTCACATCCAGCAATTTCAACTGTAAGATGATACGACATAGCTGGCAATCTAGACTTCTTTTGTGCCATGTCCATTCAGGATGTTTACATTTATGGCTCTCCAAAATTTCCTGTCCTACATAGCACATAATAAATTTTGTCTTGTTGCCGTCTCTCCCAAACCCTGCTTCTCCATCCATTCACTCAAGCTCACCATTGCTCTGTCTCTCTTACCTTCTGTCTTGGGAGTATCAAATTTTCCAAGCCTGCCTTTCTTCATTATGTGCACCTAAAATTTCAACTTTCTTTTAATGATAAAGTAAAAGTATCCTTTTTGTCGCCATTGTCTGTAAAACTTTGTCGTTGCTCATATGGTCAGTCCATGGTATTCTCAGCATCCTCCTGTAGAACCACATTTTTATTGCTTCCCTTCTTCATCTGTGAAGAGATTGTCTAGTATTCACTGTTATATAGAAGGGCTGAGATTAACTAAGAGGTCAGTATTTGTTGCTTTGTTTATAACAATATTTTTCTGTTTCTTAATACTTTACTCAGTTTCTGGAAGGTATCTTTCACTATCCCAATCCCCCATATGATTTCTGTGTCACACTTTTCGTCTTCTGAACAATTACTAAGAAAATATTTATAGAGAAGGCTTATGGAAGTAACATTAAGGTGACTGAAGCTGAGATGGCAGGTTGGGACAATTAATATTGCAGATTCTTCACTAATATTAATAAAAAATTGATAGTGAATGTATTTGTGATTTCTCAAATATTTGAGAGTAAGAAAGAATATATAATCAATTGTGAACAATTAAAAACAATATATTTTATTGTCTGTGTGGAACTAAGACAAAAATAGGCAGTCAATCATCAAATGACAAAGAAATGTTTTGTGAGTCAGAGTAATCATACATCCTTCCAGTTAGTAAATTAATCTGTTGAAAATAAACATTTGACATTTTTCAACCAATGGACCACATTCCTGCCAACAATAAAAAAACTTACTTTGTGATCCCTTTGAAGACTATATAAGCAGAGTCATGAGGCCAGGCAAGCAGTAAGGAGGTAGAGATGGATACATGCAACATCAGTTCACCACACAGCTTCAACGAGATTCCCTTACTTATTCACCTGTCTTCCTCACCAAGCTATATGACATTTACACTCTTTCTCACCAAACTATGTGATACTTACATTCTTCCTAACCAAGCTAAGTGACACTTACACCCTACCTCAACAAGCTACATGACACTTACACTTTCCTCCTCACTCTCTCCCTTGCTTCTCTTTCTCACAAATACATGCAAAGAAATCACATTTCTTTGCATCTTAACGAGTAACTACAAACAAGGAAATTTAACACTCATACACCCTGACAAAAATTTAGTTGTAAAAACACAAAAGTAAAAATATCTTATATTTCTAACCTTTTTCTTTGTTAGGTGTTGATTCAAATCTGCAACAGCCTGAACAACAAAAAAAATGAAAAGTGTATAAAAAAGGAGAATAAAGATGTATATAGAGAGACTTCATTTTTTGTAACTATGTTTATACAATGTTCCTATGAAAGATTATAGGAAACTTACATTTGATAAGAGTCTTTTGCTTGTTTGGTAGAATTACAAGATATGCATGTGTTTAGTCAAGTACGCTCAGGCCATTGCTAGCTGTGTACTTTCAGTGCTGCCTTCTATGTGACATATGTGGTTCATTGGGAAGTGAAAAGTTTCCACATAGGAAAACAAGACACATCCTTTCTTTAAGACATCCTGAGTCTAAAAAAGAAAAAAAAGAGAGAGAAATTTTTAAGCCCTTTTCTTTATATAATTACTTTTGGCAACTAGTTGCCATTAGTAGAAGTTCTCTGGCAGACAAGTGTGAATGTGAATCTACCAGTCATCTTAGACAGTAGTTAATTCAAAAGTAATGTAAGTAAGAGTGTCAGTTCAATACCCAGTTAAGGCAGTGGAGAACTTTCAGAGGGAAATTAACAGGAGATAACTGATAACTGACATCCATTAAACATGGCACATGAAACTAGAACAGTCTACCCCATTGAGTGAAAGAAAGAGTTCAGTCTGACATTCCAACCACCTGAAGAAGGCCGGAGCATACAACGGCCAAAACGTTGTAATAAATATGCCAACAAAGATGAGGATGATAGTCCGAACAATGTAAATGTTGTAAACAACACAAAAATAAAATGTTTGGACACAGATCTATGGAATGCAAATTTGCTAATTTTTTTTTTTTTTGTTTTCTTTTAATCATTTCACCCCAAGCAAGGCAATAAAGCTACTAAGATACAAGGTTTTACTTAGGGTCAGGGAATATGAGAAAAAGAAAACCTTATTAAAGAGAAATATTAACAAATGTTCAGTAATCAAAAAGACAGAAGATAATGATTGACACTGCATGTAAATTTTTGAAGATCAAATTTGACTGGGAAGGAGGAAGCCAGAAGAGACCTCCACAGGTGAGTAGAGTAAGAAAATAAACCATTAGCAAAGAACTTACAGTTACATCTGACCAATTCACCTGTAAAATAATGAGACATTACCAATCTAGTACTGTGTTCATACATGCCAGCAAAACTCATCAAAACAATTATCATGAAAGTATTTATAGAAAAGGCACTGGCAAGCTACATTACAGCAGTGGAAAAGTGATTGAAGCCAAGATGCAAGGTCAGGACCAATAACATTGCACATTCTTCTGTTTGATCTAAATTGTAATTCAAACATCTTGTTAGAAAATAAAATAAAACCAATAAATAAAATCATAATAAAGAATAAAAAAAATTAATTAATTTTCCCATGATGCAAGTTATATAGAAATGGGAAAGGGTTTCTAGTCACATGTGCCATTTTATGACCCCGCTTCCAGAAAGGACACAATATTTCTCTTTTGACTTTCCTACAACATTGATTGGATGCATTTTAGCCACACCACTCATGAAGCAAATGATTTGGTCATCCCAACCTAGCACAAGGCTGACTTGAATTCATCCATTTTTGCTTGTTCTTATCCTTATATCCCATAAATTATTTATGAACCAAAAAAAGTAAACTGACATACTCAAGGGACATTTAACTTTGTTTAAATTTCAGTCTTTGTTTATATATTGAAAATGCACCTTCACCTAAAAAAATACACACAAACCTACAAACACTGTAACATCCGCACATCTCACTTTTGATCATCATAGTTTTATGCATTCTGTTAATCTTCTGGATTAAGGATCAAGAAAACATAAATTTGCAAAAGATTACTCTGATCTTATTTATATTCCTAAGATTAGTTCATTTTTTTAAATATACAACACCATCAACAATCTTTTCTCTCAAAAGTTTTGAGTGTTAAATTATTTAATACTGTTTCTGCCATCCAGAATTCAATAATTCTAGCTTATATTCAGACATATTTGTGGGATAATTTTACTTTTATTGTTGGTTCAAACATTCAACTGTAATAAACTGTTTACAAGACTTTGAAAAAAAATTAAAGAACATAGAAAAATGGGTTTGACATCAAACATTCTTTAAATACTAGACTTTCTCTTCTTGGGTAATTGAGTAAATGGTCCTGCCGAGTTCTGTAGCCTAGTTTATCCATGACAGAAAGGGCAGAGATGTTAGTAAAAGCTGAATCAACAACCAATTCATAGTGAAGAATTCTGACAATTTTCAGTGCAGTTCTTTATATGCTTGGCCCAGCCTCTGAAGATCTGCTGGCATTTTTTTTTATCATCACATATGTGTATCATATGTTGTTAATTTCAGTGCATTGTAGAATGTTCTGGCACATAATCCGCCAGTAGTTGTTTTTACAACACCTACCATCTAGGGGAGACAGGTAGGTTTTTATTTTCTCAGTGCAGTAAGGTGATATACAGGGTGTAATTACAAAATTGTCCAACTCATGTAACAGCATAATTGTTAATCCTACAAAATGTTTAATATCTAAAAAAACACAAAACTAACTGAGTTTCATTTTTCCAAGTTTTCAGATAAGACGTTTAATCATCTTGACACCATTTATTGTAAGAATCCCTGAAAAAACATTTTGAGATATTCAACTAAAAAGGGAACAGGTAAAATTGTTGTGTCAGACCCATTCTCTTCTCAAATGAGCAATGGTGAGAGGGAAAGATCATTCAGCCCTTCAGTAATGGTACCAACATTCATATTCTGGCTTCCATCTTCAAATTCCATTCAAGAACCATCAAGGAAAAGGTGAATAAGTTTAAAAATGGGGGAACAGTAGAGAGGAAAATTGGATCAGGATGTCACAACAGCAAGAGGGATCATCATTTCAACTTAGAGCTGAAGAGATCAATTAGAAAACTCAATCCATAAGACGTTTTGCACATGAGAGAGGAGTTTCAGCCAGAACAGTTCAAGGAGAAGTGGAAAAAAGACTTGAAAATGGAATTGTGCATGAAACATGAGAGGCACCTCGTTTCTCAAGGACAGAAAGTTAGAAGGTTAGAGAGGGTAAAGATCATCTTGCATAAGTTGGAAAATGATCCTGGAAGGATATATATATATATATTTGAACTTTATTTCAATCCTTCAGGAGCTTCCATTCCTTAGCTATGATTAATGTCATTTTCGATTATGATTGATTTCATCATGATTCTTCTGTTAAGCTTGGAGAGTAATTATGAATTCTTGTTCAAAGAAGAATCCAATAAAGTTATAAAAAACCTTGGAGAATTCCAGTAAGATTTCTTTAATCATTTCTAAGATACAACAGTTCAAAGCTTACTCTAACAAATGGACAATTTTGCTGTTACACCGGGTGTATAGGTTCAACACTGCATTAAACAGTTTTAATTGCCAACTTTATCATTGGCGGAATTTACCAACTAGAATTATGTTTCGTTTTAAATATATATGAATTAAGAAGAATTAGATATCTGTTCCTCACTGCTTGATGCTACTTTAAGTATAGTAACTGTCAGATACAAATTGATAAAAACAATTTAATTTATGGTGATTACAATGTGCATGAAACTTTAAGTAACATCAAACATTGAGAAACAGATATATTCTTCTTATTATTATCATTGTGTTATTTTACATTCAGCACTGTTTTGTTATTACTATGAACACTCACTCTGTGCAATTCTATATAGGTATATATAAAAAGAGGGGGAGATAAAGAGGAGTGGTGGGAATTTTAGACTTTTTTTATCTACCTGAATTCATTTAGGGTCTTTTTCTTTTTCTTTCTATCACTTTTGTAAGTAGGTACTCCACACTGTAAGATTAGAAGATCTGCCAGGAATGGTGAAAAGTTGTAGGAGCCAGGGTGGAAATTTACTGTAGATGACATTGCAATTAAGGCACTCTCTAGACATTATGAAATGTCTAGCGAGTGCTTTAATTGCAAGGTCATCAATTTGTGCCCTGGCTCTTACATGTCACAAGTAAACTCTTTCGACTTTGTCATACATTTCCCCAATATATATATATATATATATATATATATATATATATATATATATATTTAAAAGAAAAACAGACCACTTTAAGGTACCATTACAATAATTTATTTCACCAGAGTCCTTTTAAAACAACGCCGGATCATCAGATAGTACTTCCAACAACGAAATGAAATGAAAAATGAGATTAAAATTGATGGGTAGTGTAAGTTTTTGTAATTTAACAGGGGGTGTGAGAAGGATAGTTAAAGAGACATGTTAGAGTATAGGGAAGGGTTAATTTCATATCTCTCTCAAGTGTACTTTATATTGGGGTAGAAGGAATGACCTATATATATATATATATATATATACATATATATATATATATATACATATATATATATATACATATATATTTTGAAGAATAAAAAAAATTAAAAATTAAAATCCTCAGACACACTGGGTTGTAGATTAATATTCTTTCGTTTTTTTTATTATTATTCCATTTAGATTCCTCGACTAGTTTCGGCCGAAATGGCCATCATCGGGAGGAGAAATATATATATATATATATATATATATATACACACACTATATGTATATATATATACACACTAAAAAACCTAGTGAGCCAGAACCTACCTCCCTAGGTTTCACCTAACAGATCTGGCTAAAGAGGGTTGGCCAAAACTGCATTTTGGAAAAATTCCAATAAAATGTCATTTGGGCCAACCTTCTTTAGCCAGTGGTACTCTGAAGATCCATTAGATGAAATCTAGGTAGGTAGGTTCTGACTCACTAGGTTTTTTAATTTTTGCTCTACTGAGCGTATTGAGCACTTTTTCATTTTAACTTAAGTTACTCGATTGGCTAGACATTGTGGTGCTGATTGATTGCTTTCAAACAGCATGGATGCTTTTAGTCTTTTCCTTTTTTATTGCATTTTATTTTCTGATATCGATTTTTCTATATATTTTTTATTTACAAACTGTATTATCTGGGTTTTTCACACCACGTGAGTATAGGTATCGAAATAATAATAATTATGTATATATATATATATATATATATATATATATATATATATATATACCAATGGTGATATTCACTGTTTTTCTACATTTCCTAAGCATCCAATACTATTTTCATATTTATAAATGTATGAATTAAAGACCAAATATAGATCAAATATGGATCAGAATCTGACTAGATGATAAGATAAAGAACAAATAAGAAACATATTCTAATCTATTAGGTTGGTGCAAAAATAATGTCGTTTTCTCACATATGTTACTTTTATATATGATTTCTAAATTAATTCATTGATATATATAGCCATGCTATATATCATTTTGAAGCGCGTTTTTCGCTCTATCGAATCGTGTTATTTGTTACCATTCTCAATCTCTTCATTCATTTTTTTGCAGGCTTTTCGACAGCATGGACAAAATTCAAATCTGCATGATTTTCTTGTTCCAGTTCAAACTAGGCCGAAAAGCTGCCGAGACAGCTCGTGATATCAATGATGCGTTTGGCCCAGGAACCACTAACGAACGTGTGGCACAACAGTGGTTCAAGAAATTTTGCAATGGTGAGAAGAACCTCGAAGATGAAGACGGTCGCGGCCAGTCGCCTGCGGTTGATAACGAACATTTGAAAGCCGATCCTCGCAAAACCACACGAGAAGTTGCTGTTGAACTCGAGGTCGACCACTCAACATTCGTTCGCCATTTAAAGCAAATAGGGAAGTCAAAAAAGTTGGATAAATGGGTGAACGATAATCAAAAAAATCATCAAAAAACGACATTATTTTTGCACCAACCTAATAACATGTTTCATATTTATTAAAGCTTTGTCAGAGATTGAGAGAAAACAGAGAAAAAGACAGAACTTTGGTATTTTCAATTTTGTTTGGATCAATTCTCATTGGTCAGTCATGTATCGTGCATTAAAACTATATATGAATATATAGATATATATATTTCTACCTTGATCTCTGAGAAAGTTTTAATAAAGTGAAACATGTTACATTGAGATCTGTTTCCTACTTGTGCTAAATAATAAAAATAAAAAATAAATAAATACTACGTCACTTAAAAATCGAAAACTGAAAAGAGAAAATATACAAGTAAAATAAATTAACCTAAATTCATCCAAGTAAATAAATAAACAAACCAATCCTGATAAAGTTACCATTAAAAAGAACAAATTAAAAACTGTTCCCACCAAAATAATAGTTAGAACAAACTACAATAATCAACCTCAAAAGTGAACAAACAGCTTTAATTAAACAAAACTATTAACATATGCAATATAAAGAAATTTTTACTAGGTTAAAAAAAAAAACACCGATTAAACAAATAAATAAATAAATAAAATAAGAAACAAAAAATAAAAATAAAAACAAGCAAAATAATTTAACCCAAATAAATAAATAAACGACTTCCGGTAAAATAACCGCCATAATAGACTACCCACAATGCACCACTGACCCATATATATATATAAATAGCCAAGAAAAATAACAGCACACATGGCCTGACGATTGCATATAGCATGAAACAGACTGTCGCCTCTAAGTGTTGACTTCTATTTATATATACATATATATATACATATATATATACATATACATATATATATATATATATATATATATATATATATATATATATATATATACATATATATATATATATATATATAAAAACTTTAAAAAACAATTCTCAATATAAAATAAGGATAAATAAAAAAGGATTATATAGTTGTTCTTTACTTAATGCTACTTAAAGTTTCATGCACATGACAATCATCAGCCATCAACTAAAACTGTATTTTATATCCAATGATTGCAATGTGCATGAAAATTTAAGTAGCCTTGCATGATAAGGAACAACTATATAATTCTTGTTAAGATATATATATATATGTGCATGTGTGTGTGTATACATGTATATATATATATATATATATAGAGAGAGAGAGAGGGAGAGTTGAGTTTTAAGTCTATGACTTCTGCAAAGGAAATTTGCTGAAATCTATTCCTCATTTCATCTCACACTTTATATAAGACACCTGCTACAGTTTAGACAGACAATTATATAATACCTAAGAACAGATCAGGTCTATAAGAAGCATAAATTCATTTGATGTGGAAAAATCAAATTTCAAGCAATTTTCCTGCACCTACCTCAGGCACGACTGGGGCAGCTTCCTAGATTCTGTTTCTATCAAATCTTGATTGGTTGCTGTGCCCCTTTTCACATGTGTGTAATTCATATTGGCTATAGTATGACCCCTATGATTTCATTTTATCTCCATTCTCTTATGGCAACATAACATACATATTTATTTCAAACTTACATGCATCTCTAAAATAAAATAATTCATAGATTCTAAATCTGAAACCAAAACTGACCTTTATTGGGTCAGATTTGCAGTGATGAGCATTTTTGTTATTCCAAATATATAAGTATATATATATATATATATATATATAATTAAGTTATGAAGAACTTGGTAATCCATATGGGTAATCCCAAGGAGGATGAAATCCTGAGAGCTCAATGTAAATCCAGAGCTAATATTTAAATATTTAAAAGAAAAACAGACCACTTTAAAGTACCATTACAATAATTTATTTCACCAGAGTCCTTTTAAAAGGACGCCGGATCATCAGATAGTACTTCCAACAACGAAATGAAACAAAAAATGAGATTAAAATTGATAGGTAGTGTAAGTTTTTGTAATTTAACAGAGGGTGTTGAGAGGGATAGTTAAAGAGACATGGTAGAGTATAGGGAAGGGGTTAATTTCATATACCTCTCAAGTGTACTTTATATTGGGGTAGGAGGAGTGCCTAGACCTTGACCTATTTAGATGGTTAACTTAATGGAACTGATATATAGAAATGGGAGGGGAGTAGGGAGAAAAGAAAAAGGAAAAAATGAAAAAGAAAGAGGAGACAGAAAACAGTAATACAGATATATACAAATGAGTGTTACAGCAAGGAGAGAGGGAGAGGGAAGTAAATCAAAAGAGGCTGTAACTGGGTTTTAACAATTAATGTAAAGGATAGATTTCAATGCTTGATAGAAATTTAGATGTCCAAAAAAATTTGATGATATATATATATATATATATATATAATAAATCAACTGAAAAATATAGAGAAAGTAGAAAAATAAATTCTCACTTCTATAAAGCCTGAAATATAAAGATAAAACTACCTTATCAAAAGTCAACAGTTCTCAGAGTGTATAGTAGAAAGAAATCCAAAATGGGAACCAAAGCAAAGCTAGCTATTATATAAAATAAGAATTTTATATACTGGGTGTAACAGCAAAACTGTCCAAATCATGTAAATCATGTAATTGGCCACCCAACAAAATATTTAATATCTAAAAGCTCTAAACTAATTGAGTTCCTTTTTAAAAGGTTTTCAGATAAGATGTTTAGCCAGCTTGACACTATTGTTAGAATCACTAAAAAACCCTTTGAGTTATTCAACTAGAAAGAGAACATCTTAACATTGTTTTATGTCAGCTCCACTATCTTCCCAAACAATTAATGGTGAGAGGAAAAAAATCATTTATGCCTTCAGTAATGGTACCAACATTCATATTCTGGCATCCATCTTCAAAGTCCATTCAAGAGCAATTTAAGTGTCAATGGGTATACAGACGTTGCTTCCATTCACCCATGGAATTTCCAATATGAATATTGTGTTTGTTCTTGTTCTCTTTAGGGTAAATGGTTGCCTAGTAAATTAAATTTGAGGCTCTGTATTTTCCTTCTACTGGACAGAGTTCACCATTTCTACAATTAATGGGTATCCATACTAGGTGAATTGTTGATGCCATAGAATTTATTAAGAACAACTTTATTATTATGTATACCCATCAGCACACATATTCCAAACCAAAATTGAAATTCCAAACCACAATATCTTTGACAATTACACTGTTATTCTGCTTCTCCTCCTTTCTTTATATATCTTTCCCATATTTTACTACTGTCACAATTTACAAAAATATATTTTCTCTGTCAATAAATTAGAATAAATTTTTGGTAACTATCAATAATATCTTTAATAATACCCTTATTGGCATTAATTTTCCTTTTTTCTTATCTTAAAGTTTCTTTATTGGATCATCCTGAATTATCCTTTACAGATAAGTATTATACTTTCCCTACATTATTATATATTAATAATAATATACCTTAATATAACTTTTGAGTCAATTTGTTATTATGTAATAATACATAATGAAATGTTTTCATAAGCTGTATTTCATATATTGGTTTATATATTTTTTATTATAATTTTTTATATTTATTCTCAACCAGTTGGATTTCTAATTTTAAGTATGTAGTTATTTTTTAATATTATGGAACTTTTTATCTTTTATATGTGGTACATATGTTAATATATAATATTGATATGTTGTATTGAAGTGTTTTGTATTAATACATATGAGGTTTGATGAAGTGGCAATTGAATATTTATCTTAGTATAAATTTTAAGGGGTTTATACATTTTTTGTGTTATTTTTGTTTTTGCATTAAATATTTAATTTCAGTTGAGGTTTTTGTAATATTTTATACTTATTTAAAATTTTTGTTGCTATCATTTAATTAATTAATATATTTATATATTATTTATTTTTTTATATAGTATTATCTATTGATTCTGAAGGCATCATTTAAGTCCATTATTCTTGAGACATTTTTCAGTCATTTTTTCCAATCTTAAGGTTTTTATTATATTATATTATATTATATACTAAATTTCAAATATAAATTTTTTCCTTGTTGATTTGTATTAATTAATATAAATTTAATTTGATATATGTTAATTTCAATGTATTCATCGTATGATATTTATATTCCCTCTACTTTGTATTAATTTTTTAATATTTCCCTTAATATTCTTTTCTGGGATATTTGTTAATTTAATTCTCTTTAATTCTGAATTATCTCCCTTTCATATTTTGGGGTTTATCTCTTATTTATATAATATTTTTTAATATTTGTTAATTTAATACTCTTTAATTACAAATTCGTTTTCATATTTTTGGTTTTATCTCTCAATATTTTATATATTATTTGTTTGTTTTTTTTCATTAATTTCTCATTATTGTTTTGGTCTATCTACTGTTTATTCCTTTACTGGTTATATTAAATAGGTCATTTCTTTCTTTCCTTTCCTTCTCTTTCTCTCTTCCTTTCTCCTCTGACCAACACTCATGTCAAGACTTACACCACTTCCTGTTTCTTTTGTCCCTTTTTCTTCCTTTCTATTCTTCATCTTGTTTTTTTCCCCCCATTTTTCTTAATTTCTTTCCTCTCCTTTGTCTGTTTTTTTTTATTTCAAAAATTTATCATCCAGTGACCATTTGAAAAATCCTGTAAATTTAATTTTATAAGGTGAAAATGATCATTTACATAATGGTATCTTAATTCTGATTACTTGAAATATATTCCTCTGTTTATCCGAGAAAACATTGAGCTCTATGTGTGAAGCAGTTTTAATATTTAATATTTTATATCCAATATTTTATATTGTGTTAATAGAATTCACTTGAATTATATACCAATGGATTGCTACATATATATATATATATATATATATATATATATATATATATATATATATAATTATTTATTTAAAAATATGATTCCAACATGCTACATAAGAGTTCTCATGTTTCAAAACAAGAGCTGAAAACTTCAATATAATTATTTGAATTAAATTGAATTAAAGTAAGCTCTGTTCCATCTTCAAGCAAAATTTTTTGGAATAACTTATTTCTGAAATTTACGTGTTTTAATAGCATATTCATTATTGAAATCAAAATTTCCATGGTAATGGCCAGCGCAATTGTTCATATAGAAAGGGGCGCAGGGTGTTAATAATTTGTTTCAGTATAGAGTTACATTCATAGATGTCAAGTCAGGATGAATGTAACTCTCAGGCAGTAGTTTCCCTGAATAGGGTCAACCTATATTTCATCTCCCATTGTCTATATAGAACAGGACGTTGCATGTTAATAATAATAGACTCCAAGATGTCTAAATGGAGTCTCATCCTAGCCCTGCACATGACAGAAAAGAAATCAGGAGAATAGTTCATCCTGCAAGCAACAGAATTTAATAGTTGCTCACCAATCATGACTCATGAGTCTGCCAACAACTGGATGTCTCAGGCTCATGTCTTCACACTGAAGGGAGACCACAGTTGTTTTCCGTTGGGTTGAGCTCATGGGAGTTTGGCCCCTTCAGAGAGTAGAACTCTTCTGTCCTTTTTTGTCTTTGCTTCCATTTTTTGGAGAAATGGCCTCTTTACTGTCCTGACAACCAGGGCATCCACACACATGGAAACTGATCAACATGTGCACGGCCTAGCAAAAGAAAAAAGTAATTTCCATTCACTTATCTGTGAACTATCAAAGGCCATATAGCTGGTACGTTATTTCTTTCTCGTTCTATAAACCTCCTCGTTTATTTGGGACAATATGAACAATCATTTGTTTTGGGACATATGTAAATTTTTTTAATATATGTATGTAAGTTGCTTGCCTTATTAAATGTTTTGTTTGTTAAGCTTGCGTATTTCGTCTTTCTATATTCGTATTCAGTGTTAGTGTATCAATGGCTACACTAATGCTAATATTTGTATTGGTGTGCTACTGGAAGACTAAAACACGTTATTCTTCCTAACACAAAATAGTCAGTAAACTCTGTGTGGCAGATACCACCATACGAATAACACCTTGCCTGGAACATGCTGGGCAATCCTTACCTCCAACTGTTGGATGGTCTTGCTTGCATAGTCGATCTGACATCGACATTTATATTGATATATAACTAAACTTTGTTGGCTGGTAGGCAAGACATACTTACGAAAAGCAGGGGAAAGCCTTTTTGGTAGTAAAAATACTCCAGACCACAACGTCATTAAAACCCTGTTTAATACAATTAACAATTCTGTCTGCATATGTTTGACTCCCGGGACAGATACATGGAAGTCTCACATAAACAGGACATTTAGAGGGATCATATCTCTTAGACTCATTGAACTTAATGATCATTTGTTCAATGGTAGCTGTCAAAACACATTCAGGGTAATCATTCATTAATAAAAGCTGTTTAACTTTCTTTAGGTCAGTGTCAAGTCAACATCAATGCATGATGAGTAAGGGCACTAATAAGATTAAGTTAAGTAAAACCCAGAAAAAGTGGGTTTATGATAAACACTGGTAAGAAAGCCCAAAGGTGTTCTCTCCACCATTGCATCCAAGAAAGGAAACTGATTGTTCTCTTCTATCTCCATTGTATATTTTCAAAAAGGATGGAGATTATTAAGCTGAGAGAAAAATTCTTCCACTTTACTCAAAGATGAGACATGCGTAAAAGTGTAATCCACATAGAAGAAGTAGCAATAAGGCTTATTAATCTTATTAAAAAGCTGTTTCTCATGAAAGCCAACAAAAATGTTAGCCAACAGAGGACCCAAAGGACTACCCATTGCTACTGTATGTGAGAGATTCATAGATGATTGAAGTTCAAATACAGTAAATTCAACCCTGCAAAGTGAACGCGTCTCTGTAGCCAAATCGTTAAAGGCTCATCAAGCTAAATGACGGTTCCGTATAGGATACAGGTTTGAATCCTTTCGGAGGATGAATATTTTCTGTGAAAATTTCTTGGACATTCAGGACGGTAAATGTTGTTTAATACTGTTTATTATAAACAGAGCATTTACTTAAATATTTGTATCTATAAAAAGAATGTATAAACATAAAAACATCTTAAAACATATATATATGTATGTATATATATATATATATATATATATATACTCATATACATATATACACCTATACACACACACATATATATATATATATATATATATATATATATATATATATATATATATATATATAGTTATAGATGTATATATATATTAGGTTGGTGCAAAAATAATTTCGTTTTTTAACATATGTTACTATGTGAGAAAACGAAATTATTTTTGCACCAACCTAATATATATATATATATATATATATATATATATATATCTATATATCTATATACCTATACATGTATATATGTATACATATATATATATATGTGTGTGTGTATATTCTCATATATAATCTGTAGAGAGGACAGTATGAATAGAAGAACAAAAGTGAGGAAAACTGTACTTAATTTAAGCCGATGCAGTTTGTCCAATGACGGATTTTATGAAGGCTAAAGAAAAATGAATTTATTTAAAAACAATCAAAACAATGTATCCAATGCAAAATGCCAAAAATAAAACTTTGAATTTATACATACATAGATATGTGACTATTCCTCAGTTGGACTATATGCCCATGTAACAGTAAAATTGTTCAACTCAAGTAACAGCAAAATTGCCCAATTTTTAGATTAAGCTTTAAACTATTGTATCTTAGAAGTGATTAACGGTATCTTACAGGAGTTCTCCAAGGTTTTTATAAGCCCATTGGACTCTACATTGAATAATAACAATGTATAATTACTCTCTAAGCTTAACAGAAGTATCATGATGAATTTGATCATAATCGAAAATGATGTTCATCATTAATTAATCATAGCTTAGGTTTGGAGGATCCTGAAGGATTGAAATAAAGTTCAAATATATATATTATTCCAGGATCATTTTTCAACTTATTCAAGATGATATTTGCCCTCTCTAACCTTCTAACTTTCTGTCCTGGAGAAACAAGCTGCCTCATACGTTTCACATACGATTTGATTTTCAATTCATTTTCATATGCTTCCTTGGAGTAACATCCATCACAGACAATGACCATAGGACAATTAATCGACAGTGGAAACAATAGTGTCTGGGTGTGATAAAAATCTGATGAAATCATGGATAACGCAAAACAAATTTCATCATACACCCTGAAATTAGATTCATATTGCTGCACACCACTGCAAATGACCTAATCTGAGAAAAAATAGAAAACAATTATAGTGGGTTTAAAATGAAAGCGGTTGTTTCAATTGATTTTCATAAGGGTGTACATTTAGCCAATCTCCATTTTTTCTTTGGTGTTTTGGCTGATGTGACAATATCTTGACTGAGCATGAAAACTGTTCTTAAATAAACACCATAAATCCCCCATTTCCAGTATCATATTCACTCTCCAATTTAGAGTTTTTTAAATTTTCTTTTGTGTCTTCCTCATTGGATGCATTATGAGAATTGTCAGGAATCATCACTTTTCTTTTTGTATTTATCAATGTGTCCAGCTTTTCCTGATTAGGTTTTGATTTTTGTAAAGCCTTCTGCACTTTAAGCAAATGACATGGGTGACATTTACACAATGCTCCTCCATGACAAATCATGATCCCATTTCCATCTGTACCAACAACTGTTGCTGGACCTCTCCAGCCTCCCTCTTTCAACTGGTAGGAAACCTTCTCACCACTCTCAAAAGTCTCATCAGAGAAAGTTATTGTCTTGTGCCTAAATGCCCTTTTCATCTTTTAACTGGTTTCAGCTTAGATGACATTTTCTCTGGCCTTGTGCAAGGTTTCTAGATTTGTGGTCAAAAGAAGTTAGCAATTTCAGATTTGTCATTTCTTCCCTCTACTATGAGGAAGAAGTGTAAAAAAAATTATGCAAGATTTAAGAAGGACACATGAGTATGATTTGTTGCAATTCATATATTTTAGGGCAACAAGAAATTTGATGCACATATTTGTTTGCTTCTTTTAATATTACTCTCAAAACCACAATAATGACAGTTCATGTTGTCTTTGTGACCACAGATTTTCCTGCAGAGATAGTACAGAAAATGTTGTTTCTGCTACATTTTCCTTATAAGGAAACAGTTACTATTATCATTGCTATTACCATTTAAATACATTTTTTTTTTACTTTTGTAGTCAAAAGAAGTTAGCAACTCTGTTTTGGAATGTAATTTCAGATTGGTCGTTTCTTACCTCTACACCGGTTTCTTGGTATTTATCATTGTTCTCTTGCCTGTATCAGCTTCATCATTCATTCTACCTATCACAATCATATATATATTACAATGTACCCCGATAGAAGACCTCTCTCATTTCCACATTGGTCGATTTATAATGGGGAATCACCAATCACTCACTTGGCTGATAGACATACTAGGCATACGGGCACCTCAGAATGGAGAACTAACACACCTGGAAGTCACTCCTCAATTCCGTTCAACTATGTGCTAATATTATACACAGGTGTTAATGAACTAATTTCTTGTGGGACAACACAGAAAAAGAGTCTCTTTTGATGGGATGGCGTACTCACCTCTCAAATCAAAGTCCTACATGCCAAACAAAGATGAACTCTCTTTCGTTGAGAATAAGGCAAGTCATGTTTATTGTTTCTGCCATTTGACATTAGCTCTGGTTCACTATGTCTGCCAGAAGATTCTTCCTTAGAATTTCACTTGAAACGATTGGCTCTTAAGTGGGAGGAAAACCATGAAGAACACTCAATAGGTTTGGGTTACATCCAAATACCAGCTGATCTGGTGAATAACCTTGAAGATTTTGCAATGCATTTTTGCCACTCACTACCGATGCCCAAGCAAGCTCACACTTAACCTCTTCAGTTGTTTTAGACATTGTTTCATACAGAATGGCAGTGTGACATTCTACAATCACATTACTGAATGTGGATTCTGCTGCTGTAGTTACTGTTTCAATTCAAATTTTTTTCATTCATTTCTCTCATAACATGATTTTCAAATTCACCATCATTGTCACTGGAAAATTTCTATATCGCTCTAAAGTCGGCCATCCAGATTCTAAATATTTGGCTAATTACCACTTTTTACTTTGAATTTATAATACAAGCAGCAAAATATAATCTTCCTATCTGTTTCATGGTACCTTTGCTTTTCAACAAAGATATTTCCATCTTCCTATCTGTTTCATGGTGCTTTTGCTTATCAACAAAGGTATTTTCATCTTCCTAACTGTTTCATGGTACTTTTGCTTATCGACAAAGGTATTTAATTTTTTCCCACCTCAATGTCCATCAATATTTTTTCTAATCCTTATCAACAATGGCGGAATGATATGTTTTAAACTTTTGGCTTCAAAATCTAAATACTCACTGACTGAGAATCTCTTTCACTTCCTTTAATTCATCTGGGGACAATGTTTTCAAACATTCATCAATTCGCACTGTTTTTGAGCAAACCACTGTCTTGTAGATCTTTATCCATATTCTCAGGAATAAGTTTACAAATGAAAAGAGTAACATGAACGTTCATGCAAACTTCGTCAGAGTCTTGTTTGTGAAGGTAATCCTTTACATCTTGTTTAATTGACAAACAATAGCATCTCATTCATATTTTTCCAGCAGAATAAGTTTGATATCATTCACTTTCTCCTTGATTTCATCTGCCTGACAAATATCCTCTTCTTGATCTTCCATTATCCCTTTTGTTGCTTCTTCTTTTGCTAAAACCATGACCATACAACACCGCTTCCTAGATTTCAGCTACACTACACTTCTCAGTTAACACTCCAGGGTCACCAGATATTTTCATTACTATATCTTGTATATCTTTATAAGTAAAAATTTGCTGTTGCTCTGGCTAATTTTTCACATTCATCAGTAAGCTTGGTAGCTCTAAGCAAAAAGGAGGTTCTAATGTCTTGAGGGAGCTTCATTTCATGACTTTTGATTTTCTTATATCTCTACTCTTGTTCAATTATAAAGTTTAAAATTTCTCACCCGCACTCTGTTTATAGTCATAAAACTCCTTAAAAGCACAATATGCCAATGTGTCTCCATCTTGTAAATATACCCTATCCAATTTGTCTATAATCAATTTATAATAGCCAGTCCTTCCAATATTTTTTGGTTTTAACTATCACACAACCTCTCTTGCTTTTCCTTTTAATGAGAGATATAGTGCAGCTCCAAGCTTGTCTTCTGCAATATCTGTGTAAAATTTTCCAGATGTTGACATCATTCTTTCAACTTAAATAATCATCATATTTTCTTCAGGTTGGAAAATATGTGGGTTCTTGATACTAAACATTTTTTTCTTTGTTTTGCTTTCTTAAATGTTTTCGCATATTACACTAGAATTAACAAATTGGTTAAACTACCAAACGAAAAAGAAACAATGTCCATAAACTGCTAAGGCGAACTGAATGTTTTTTAGCTCTTGAGGAATTCTGATGTTTTTGAGTAAGGAAAAATTTTCCTTTGGTTATTTTAACAACACAAGCATATTGTGAGTCTTTCACCTCAGAACAAAATGAACTATTTCTATATATAAAAAAAAAACAATATTATCCAGATGTGAAGCAAGCAAAAGGTAAAAAATAGAAAAGCAAACAGCAGAACTTTTCTGCAAATTCTGCTACTATATTATTAGGTTGGTGCAAAAATAATGACATAATAATGTCATTTTTTGACGTTAAAAATACATCAAAAAACAACATTATTACGTCATTATTTTTGCACCAACCTAAAATTTACATTATTTGGACTATTGTCCTCATCTTTGTCACCATATTTATTACAATGTTTCAGCTGTTGTATGCTCTGGCCTTCTTCAGGTGCTTGGAATGTTGAACTGAATCCTTTATTTCGCTCACTGGGGTAGACTGTTCTAGTTCCACATGCCATGTTTTTAATGGATGTTAGTTATCAGTTATCTCCTGTTAATTCCCCTCTGAAAGTTCTCCATTGTGCCTAACTAACCTCTTGTCACTGGATCTAACTAATGCCTTTATCCACTGTGCCATGTGTCCTTGAAGATAAAGGTGTTACTTAAATCCAGTGACAGGACCCAAAGAGTGGGAGTTCAATACCTGGTTAAGGCAGTGGGGAACTTTCAATTTTTGTTGTTATCATTGCATTTTTTACCAGTGCTCATATTGCAATTTTTGTTGTTATTCATTGCTTTTCTCTAGCACTCCTTATTACTGGTTCCCATATTGTATTCATTTCTATGTTTGGTCGGCTCAGGAGATTTTTGTGGCCTAGCATATGTGCTGATTCCTTAAGTTTATGAATTTTCCAATGGTGTTCTTTGTCTATGACCTCAGCCTGATCCCACAGATGGCAGTGATCTCCCTTCTCTCTCCATATGCGGTCAGCCACGCCTGATTTTTCCACTTCCCCTCATGTTACCGCTTTCTGGTATTCTTGAAGCCATACCTTAAGGGGGCGGCCTGTCTCCCCTTTATATTTCTTTCCACAACTGCACGGGATAGTGTACACACAGTCTTTAGTCATGTTCTCCTCTATGGGGGCGGTCTTATTCTCCTTGCAGTGGGCAACCAACACATTTGATATATTCTTTTGTAAAATGTCTCTTTTGTGCTCATATAGCCTTTTATTTAGATTTCTTTCAATTTCTCCTCTATAATTTTGCAGCAGTTATTACAGGTGATTGAGTAAATTCCTTCTTCAAGTTTTGTTTTTTCAGTATTGATGAATTCTTTCATTGTTTTATATGTAGTCATAACAAATTTTATGTTGGGTTTAGATAAATTATACATATATGCATACGTAAATATATACATATATATCAAAAACATGAAAGTAACTCTGAAATACATATGTTAATTTTGTTAAAATAATATTGATTATTTTTGATAGCTACCTTCATATTTTCTATCTTTAAATATTCTAGCAAACAAGATGACACACACACACACACTCACACACACACACACACACATATATATATATAGTGATTTACCAAATGAAGTTTAGATGTGGCACAAAGCCAAATAAACTAAGCCAAAATATATATATATATATATATATATATGGGAAAACAATACATATATATATATATATATATATATATATATATATATATATATAAAACAATACATATATATACACAATATATATATATATAAACAATATATATATATATATATATATATATATATACGTATATATTTCCTTACAATTGGAATTAAGAGACAATTCACAGGATTTTTCAAACTGTTTATTGTATCAGTTTGTAGGAGACTGTGAATTTTAAAAATTAAAATTTTTTAGGTGAAAATAGTCATTAACGAATGATATCTTAATTCCAATTGAAAGAAAAACTTTGCTCTGTTTAATGAAAATAAACATTGGGTGCTCTTTGTGAGTCAGTTTTAACACTTAATATTTAATATTTAAAATTCTATATTTTGTTAAGAGACATTATACCATTGTATTACTACATATATATATATATATATATATATATATATATATATATATATATATATATATATATATATATATGGGAAAACAATATATAAATTTACATCCAGGTTCTTACAAGATTTCACCTTTCTTGGCAGGCCTTCTATTCTCACAATTATCACAATGTGCACTATTTATTAACAAAAGTGGTAAAAATATAATTTTTTATGACAGCAATACTCCATTTTTGGACTGATTTGGCTCTTGTGAAGTGGGAGGATAGCAGGATAAAGTTTATATGTAAAATTTCAGGGCAAATGTAATCAAGTCAACATAAGTATCACTTTATTCTACTGAAGTCCTAAAGAAAGAAATGCATCACATTAAATTTTTTTATCATAGATTATCCTTATATATATATATATATATATATATATATATATATATATATATATATATATATATATATATATATGTATTTCATTGAATATCACAAGGAAAATTTGATGAATTTTTTATTTACTTTTTCAAAAAATTTTATATTTTTTCATTTGGTGAGAATAAGGGTGTTCAAAAACTTTTCATATTGTCATCTGGCACTCTGTATAAATCTCACCTTATTCAGCAGTGGATATGGTGTGTTGAAGGTTTTTAAAACATAGAAAGACAACAACTCAAATTCCAGCCACACCCAACTTGCAAAGATCATAATAAATGCTAATACTATTGAAACAGCACAAAAATTACATCAGAAACTTGAAAGCAGAACTTATTGACAAATACCCTGGAAATGGCATAAAAGTGGTGGAAAGCATTTTGGACAATACGGACAATTTTTGCACTCCTACCAAATGGAAATATGTAAGAATTTTGGAAAAACTAAATAAAAAATTACTATAAATTTCCTTGTCTGTCATATTCAATGAAACATATCAAAATATACGTAAGAATGCGCACATAAACACAATATTTTTAGCGGATACTCTTATTTGAGTAGAATGTCCTATTTATTTAGCCTGTGCGTATTCAAGAAAAACTTAATAAAAAAATGCGCCTCCTCCACCATTCAATAAAAATAATGTTTGAAGTAATAAAAATATGTTGGATTAAAAATAAAAAAATATATTTGTGTGTGTGTGCAAAAATATATATATATATATGCAGAAATACATATACAAAATGATAGTTTCCTAGCTTTATTTAATAAATTAATTTTGTCTCACAATTGTATTTATTCCTTTTATTGTATAAATTATATTTAATCAAAAAGTCTGCTAAAACTGATGTTTGTTTTTTTTGTGAGACTACATATACCACTAATCCATATACATTCATAAACAGGCTTTCAAGAATTTATACATTCTGGCATAGAATTTCTCTCAGAGAACTTTAAAAAGTTATTCGCATAAATCCATGTCAAAATATTTACCATTAATCATTAATCCATAACTTAATTCACCATAAATACATGTATGTGTGTGTGTGTGTTTTAAACATATACTTGTGTATGTATATGCATAGATATATATTTATACATATATACCAAATATATATATATATGTATATTTATATTATATTATTTATATATATATATATATATTTATACATATATAGCAAATATATATATATATATATATATATATAAAACAGATGCCCGTGTGTGTGATATCTATAAAACAGACATGTGTATCTATGTCTGTATGTATGCTATTTATGCATGTCTACATTTCTCAACTGATTTCAATGAAATATTACACACATGTTACAAATTTATCAAACTAGCTCAAGACAAACTTTTCAATCTCTAGAGCCCCCCAGGTTTGGCAGAAAAATCAATAAAACTGAAGGTGGGTACGACTTTTTGCAAAAACCAAGGCAAAGGTACACGCAAACAAAATTTTTACTAGATAAGCTGATGTTCTTTGCGCTTAATGCAAAACGTAGCTCATATTACAAAATTTATGTAGCATGCTTGATAGTTTTCTTGTAACATTGGCTTCACAGAAAAATTGCAAGAACCTGTGAAAAATTCAGGCTTTTTGTACTACTTAAAATAAAAACTTCCTCATTTTTATCCAATTTTAAAGACAGTAAAACTGACCTTGCTAACCAAACGCTCCTCTGTAGCCAAAACGGTTAAGGCACGTCAGGCTATATGACGGTTCCATATAGGATACAGGTTTGATTCCTGTCGGAGGATGAATATTTTCTATGAAAATTTCTCAGACATTCAGGCCACTAAATGCTGTTTAATACTGTTTATTATAAACAGAGCATTTACTTAAATATTTGTATCTATAAAAAGAATGTATAAACATAAAAATGTCTTAAAATAGTTGTTGGACTTTGTCCATTTCATAATATATATATTTATATATATATATATCTTATGGCTAGTCACTTGCATTGTATGGTGACTAGCTAATCCCTATTGCAGATGCTTGCTCAGCTGCATTTTGTGTTTATTCAGCACCTACTGAGCCCACCTGTGCTTTATATTGCAACTATGCTGAGCAGACTTGTAACTTTCGTTACAGTTTCAGGGCGAGAAACAATCAATAAGCAGCACACTGAAACCCTCGGTCATGACAACTTGTGACATCATGCTAGCACACCCATCAAATTAATTTCTTGGTGGCTTTTGAAAATTGATCAAGAAAAATACCAAAATTCACTTTCAAATAATTTTTTTAAATAGCACCAAATTTCTCATGATGCCAAATCTTTGCTGTGATGCTATACTGGGGTATGATTTCCTGAAACAGCATTCTATTATTAATCTCTGTTTTGGGGGACCCTAAACCAGCACTGAATATCTGTGGCTTGGCTGCTATAAAAATACAATACCCATCTCATTTTGAAAATTTAACCAAAAACTGTAAACCAGTGGCCACCAAATCTTGAAAATATTCTCTTGAAGACAAAACGTCTATTCAAGAAATAACAAGAATATTAAAAGGAAGAATTGTCATGGAGAGCACAAGTTTTAATAATGTCCTCTGATAATAATACAAAAAGAATGGTTATAGACTACTAACCAAATTATAAATATATACGCCCTCCTAGATAAATAACCTATACCCCTTATTGATAAGATCATTAAGTTTGCCAAATACTGAATATTTAACATGTTAGATATAAGGAGTACTGAACACCAAATAGAAACCCTAAAGATAAGCCTTATATGCCTTTTGAAGCCTGAGAATGATTTTATCAGTTGCAACAGATTCTGTTTTAGGGTCACTCATGGGATTTTCCTGTTTTGAGAGGGTCCTTAATGAAATAATTATTGAAGAAAAACTACAAGGCACTTTTGCCTACACAGATAATGTGACAGTGACTGGCTATGACTGGGCCAACTACAACCGCAACCTAAAACAGTTTTTGAAGGCTGTCAAGAAATATAATCTTACACTCAACTATGACAAGAGTACTTATGGCTCAACAACCATCAGACTACTTGGATATATTGTGGGTAAAGAAATCATGAAGTCGAACCCTGAACAGCTAAATCTACCTATTCCTAAAAGAAAAGCCACCTTGCAAGGAATCATGGGAATGTTTGCTCATTCTTGTCAATGAATACAGTGGCCACCAAATTTTAAAAATATTCTCTAAGACAAAATGTTTATTCAAGCAGAAATAACAAGAATGTTAAGAGAAGGAATAATCAAAGACAGCAAATCACCATGGAGAGGGGCACAAGTATTAATAACGTCCTCTGATAATAATAATAAAAAAGGGATGGTCATAGACTACAAAACAAACTATTAATACATACACCCTTCTAGATATATAACCTATAACCTCATATTGACAAAATAATCAAGATTGCCAAATACAGAGTATCTTGCACAGTAGTCCTAAGGAGTGCTTAACACCAAGTTGCTATAGACCCTAAAGATAAGCTTTGCAGGGCTTTTGAAGTCTGCAGACCACTTTATCAGTTCCGATGAATTCTGCTTGGGGTTTACTAATGAGGATCACAGTTTTCAGAGGGTCCTGCTCAATGAAAGCATTTAGTAACTGTCTTCATTGATACATTCAATCCTGATGTCTTTACATCATTGTCAATGTTCTTTGTCATTAAGTTAGGATTCTTTGAGACAACTCTAACAATTTCACTTTTCATTCTCTCAGAAATTTAACCATTTTCTGCCACTTCTTAATTTATTCTCAATGCAATAAATCTTGTTGTCATTCTTGATAATGCTACGAATTCTCGATTTAGGAACATTTAAACGCTTTCAAAGTGTTGTATATCCATCACCTTGTTTGTCTGCATCAACTATTTTCATTCAGAGCTTCTTCTCAAGTTCAGCCATCTTCACCATGATTGCAGCACAAATGAGTTATAATGGTATGTGGCACTTATGTATTGTCTTCTTTATTAACTTTTAGAATTTTATAGTCAATAGTATTTTATTTTGAAAGAGTATGTATTGAATCTCAAATTAAGGAAAAAAACAATAGAATTGGCATAGAACAATATTAATGCATAATTTCCATAAGGTGGGTGTGAATAATTTTGTACTGCACCAATTATTAGAAAAATCTATAACTATGAATATAATAAATTGAAACTTCTAAAAATTTCCTAAATTATTCAAAACTAAATACAGAATCAACAACATGAGTTGCTTTGGTATCCTACTATCGTCCGTGCAAACAACATGACCTGCCCAGCGAAGTTGTGATTCGATCAGAAAACTTTCTATTCCACTGATGCCACAAAATGTAAACAAGTCTGCATTAGATACCCGGTCTTTAAGAGTAAAACCACAAATAGTACGAAGACATCTCTTGTGGAAGACATCAAGTTGCTCAATTTGGTTACGATAGGGTGTCCATGACTCTGATGCATACAGTAGTGTGGTAAGTATGACGGCTTTATACACTGCAGTCTTTGTTTTCAGGCTTATTCCTCGGTCTTTCCATAATCGGGTACTCAATTTTCCAAACGCACTACTAACACGAGAGATTCTATTCACTATTTCATTATCGAGTGATGCACTTGAATTCACCATGCTACCAAGATATGTGAAGTTTTTCACATATTTCAAATTGCTTCCATTGACTCGGATAGGGGTTACAGGAAAATTGTTGGCAGGCTGATTTTGTTTCACACCGTGCACCTGCTTTGGTGTAGGTCGGGGCTGATGTATGACTTCGGTTTTCTTTATGCTGGTGGTTAGGCCAAAGGCTTTACATGCAGCAGAAAACCGATCAGCAAGAAGTTGAGCTTCCTCGAGGAAGGTTGCAACCAGTGCAGCAGCATCTGCAAATAGCAAATCCCTGATGATTGTTCTACGAAGGAGCGTTTTTGCTTTGAAGCGCTGATGAATGAATATTCCACCACTTGTACGGAACTGAAATTTTACTCCAGTAACAACATCTGAAAATGCGTGTTTCAACATAACAGAGAAGAATAGAGCAAACAGGACCGGAGCCATAACACATCCTTGTTTAGTGCCATTGGTTACATTGAACTGTTCCGAAGAGTCCCCATTCAACACGACTGATGCTTTCATACCCTCATGAAAAGATATTATAACTTTTATCATGCTGTCTGGGATGCCAATTTTCTTCAATATCTTCCAAAGAGCTGTATGGTTCACAGTATCAAATACCTTGGTAAGGTCAATAAACACCATGTACAACTCCTGGTTTTTCTCGCGAGCTTTCTCAGATACTTGACGCAAAGAAAATATCATATCAATCGTTCCCCGAAGAGCGCGAAAACCACACTGCGATTCAGGATAGATTTCATCAACAACATGCTTAAGTAATCTGTTGAGTATAAGTCTGGCTATAATTTTACCAGTAATTTAAAGAAGAGATATGCCGCAATGATTATCACAGACATTTCAAAGACCTTTGTTTTTGTAAAGGTGAAGGATGGAGGCATCCTTGAAGTCTTGGGGAACATTCCCAGTTATCCAAATGGAAACAAAAAGAGCATGCAACTTTTTAGCCAACTTTTGACCACCATTCTTAAACACTTCCGGTGGTATAGCATCGTTGCCAGGTGCCTTACCCATGGCTATCTGTTTTATAGCGTCAAAGACTTCTTGTAGAGTCGGTAGCTCAGACAATTCTGTTTTTTCAGGAAACTGATGAATTGACCCAATAACATCCTCATCCGTAACAGAGGAAGTGTTTAATACTGTCTCAAAATGTTCTTTCCAGCGGTTTGAAATATCACTTCTATCAGTCAATAAGGTTGCATCTTCCGCGGAAATAGGCGAAGCTCCAGATTGTTGAGGACCAAAAACTTTCTTGATTCCCTCATAAAAGGCCTTTGTGTCTTTCCTATTGAATGCTGCTTGAATAGATTCTGCATGATCATCCCACCATTTCTCTTTCATCTGTCGCAGTACTTTTTGCATTTGTGCTTTACAGGGCTTGTAAGCCTTCTTTTTCATTGCAGAATTTTTGTCATCAATTCATGCCTTGTGTGCCCGGTGCATTTTCTGGATTTGATATTGCGCTTCAACATTCTGATCGTCGAACTAATCTTGATGCTTACGTATTGGCAAGCCTAACACTTCTATGGCAGTGGTGTGTGTGGCATCGCGTAAGGCTTTCCAGGATTTTTCAATGTCATCATTCACTTCCACGTTCTCTAGGTTTTTATCCAGCTTGTCGGATAATGCTATCTGTACTTCAGGAGTCTTCAATGGCTTAACGTTAATACGTCTAGGGACAGTTGATTTCTGAATTCGCCGGCGATGAAGACAAAGAGAAGTTTTGCTGCACAGCAGGGCATGGTCAGATAGGTAACAACTGGTATGAAATGAGCACGTTATCATGAAGTCACGAATATAGCGTTTCTTTGTGATAACATAATCAATCATATCCCAGTTATTTGAATGAGGGTGCATCCAAGTAGTTTTGTGGCATTTCTTCTGTTGAAATACTGTGTTGGTGATAGTGAGATTAAACTCCCTGCATAAGGAAAGGAGACGGAGACCATTATCATTCATTTTCCCAGCTCCATGACGTCCCAAAACCCCTCCTCACGTTTGGGAATCAGCACCAACCCTTGCATTAAAATCTTCCATTAGAATGAGCTTATCCTTGTGGCGAATGCCACCGATCACTTCTCGTAACTGCTGATAAAAGTCGTCTTTCTCTTGATCGGGTCTACTCATTGTTGGTGCATAGCAACTTACAAGTCTTACGCGCGTCTCAAGCTCTAACTCAAGGGTTAGAGTCATGAAATGATCTGACAGACCTTTGGGCAGGGACTGCAATGAACGCGCAAGTTCTGATTTCACAGCAAAGCCTACTCCAGAGAGACGTAGCTCATCTGGACCTTTACCACTTGTGAAGATAACGTAACCACCCTTCTCTTCCTTGAACTGAGCGATTCCAGAGAGACAAGTTTCACCAAGTTCTGCAATATCAATGTTGTACTTTGGAAGTTCAAGAGACACTAGAGCTGTTTTGCGTTCAGGCGCATCGTCATTGTCCTGGAGGTTGCGAACATTCCAAGACCCAAAAAGAAATTTCTTCATTGATTTTCGATTGTTTTGACTGCGATACTGTATACCCAGACAGCTGCAGTTAGCTGCCAAGGTGAATAAGTGAGCAAGCAATGTTTAGGGCTCCTTTTATCACCCCTTCCCCGGCATGGGGAAAGCAGTGCTGTCCATGAAAATGGCTGCTTTGTCATCGAAGGAGGACACGAACTGCACAATTGCTCACATGTTTGTGCAGAACGGCCATCACTCATCGATCGCCACCGTGTAGATATCCAGCTACGGACTCCCAGTGATATCCTTCACCTGTCCCCGTCGCCTTCAACCAATCGCCAGTGGTCTCCTTGCATGTAGGACTACGTAAAACTAAGATTTAATGTTGTCAGAATACCCACACAAAAGGTTTGATTTAAGTGGTGAAAGCCTGTGTACAACCATCCACACTTTTTGGAGCGGTTGATAACACAAATTCGGTGCAAAAATTTGCCACAGAATAGGTGAACAACAGTCCTCAGGTTTTGTATCAGAGTTTTCCTTCTCCTAGATGCATGCCTTAACTAAGGCTAAGGGTGCATTACTCCTAGTGGCTTAAACGCGCCCCCAGACACCAACCTGGGTATTTCCATGCCCCGGCGCAAGATATATATATATATATACATATATATATATATATATATATATATATATATATATATATATATATATATATATATGGATATATATTTATATATGTGTGTGTGTGTGTGTGTGTGTGTGTGTGTGTGTGTGTGTGTGTCAGTGGCAACTCCAGGGTACAGGCTTCTCAGGCTTAGCCTGAGTGAGTCAACATTCGAGTATATCTATTTCAAAGCAAGAAAAAATTTTTCACAGTGCATTGTTTTCATTCTTGAATTCAGCTGGATCCAGAATTACTTATTTTAACACTGTGCCCCAAAATATTGACTGAAATACATTTCAATGATATTGTTTATAATAAAGAAGAATGAAAGAAGAAAGAAAAACAAAGAAAGAAAGAAAGTAAGTAAAAAAAAAGAATGAAATAAAATTAATGTGGCTAGTTGGGCTGCGTAGATCTGAGCCTAATCAGATTAAATTGTCATTTTGATTTTTGCTTTAAATTTAGCAAAAATCAAAGTGACTAGAGGGTTGGCATGAGGAGTGTGACTGGAGTAGTGTTGAGGAAATTTTATATCAGTCAGTAGTACTGATCACAAATTTGTACAATAAATTAAACTAAAAATTCACAGAGAGATACATAAACACACTAATGTATGTACATACACACACTCAAGATAGATACACACACTATTTAAAAAAACCCAAACATATCTGACTTTGGCTTCACTCTTTTTTCTTACATGTCTGGAAATTTAAAAAAAAATAAATGTCTATTTTTATAGAATTATTAAAATTATTATTAAAATATTAAAAAGTGTTTTTTTTAATTTCATGCATAGAGATTTTTAAAAATGATATATTTTGGTTAGAGTAAAGGAATCATTTTAGCATCTACATTATACTACTTGATCAATGATATATATATATATATATATATATATATATATATATATATATATAGATATAGATATATATATATATATATATTAAAAAGAAGAGAGAAACCACAAATGTTTTTGGTTGTGATATGAATTTTAAAAAAAAAATATATTATGTTTTCTTTTTCATAATTTTCCAACACATGTTTCCAATCTCTCAATCTTCATCGGGCAAAGAGTGGATATTTCCACATATTATTAAAAGGAATTCATTTTTCTTATGTTTTTTTTATGTTAAACATTCTCTTTTTTGTGTGTTAGTGACACAAATGTGTTCTTTGAACTGGCAGTGAGAAAGTTCTTCTGTGTGAAGGGTAATAAAGCAAATAAGATTAACCCAAGAAAGGGTGAGGAAAGATATCTGTATTCTTATGTTTTAATGACCCCTGTGTTTTCATTTTTTTTGTATTGTGTGTGTTTTTGTTACCATGCATATGTATACGTATATTCTCTCTCCATATGTACATACAGTGTTATTATAAGGAATTAGTATACACATATATACATATATATATACATACAAACACATACACACAGATGCATACACTTCCTATATTGTGTAGGATTTGCATGTGTGCCTGTGAGCAGTTTTGTTTTTGCCAATATGTGTATATATGTATTAGTATGCGCATATATACATTCATTCCCTCTCATACATACATACTGTCTTATTATAATTAGTATACACACATGTACACACATACATACACACACATATACATACATATTTACATACATGCACATATGCATATTGGCAAAAACAATTACAATTACACACACAAACCCTACACAACAGATGAAGTGTATGTATGTATATATGTATGTATATGTGCATGTGCATGTATGTATGTGTATATATTCACTTATTTCAAATCCTCCTAATAATTTATATATATATATATATATATATATATATATATATATATATATATATATAAAGTACAGTGTATGTGTGTATATGTTTGTGCATGTGTGCATCCAAGCAACTCCTCCATTCCCACTGGTCCAATCTTAATGATTCACAGCTCATTCAAACTCCCTAGAAAAGTTAGGCACAGGGAACAATTTTTGTTGAGCTCATATTCAGGGTTGCCAGATTATGCGAGGTTAAAAATACATATTAATATATTATACTAACCATTATCATTACTTTCATGATTCAAAGGGAGTAACTCTTATTTTCCTTTTGTATCCAAAATTGCAGTGCAAGTTTTATTATAAACTAGCTTAAAAGCCACCCATTTAAGCTATCTTTTGTGAAGACTTTTGGTTTGGCCATCATCACAATAGCTATGGAGGAGTAGATGTGATAGGCATCAATAAACTACAGAAGAACTCAAAATTGGTCACTGCATTTAAGTATTGAATTAATGTTTCAGCTTAGCTTTTATAAGTTCAATGATAATTCCTCTGCTGCCACTTAATTTAATGACGATTTGATGTATGCAGATCCTTATTTTCCGTACAAACAATTATTTTTATTTCATGGGTGACAGAACAGGGGACAATTTATAAATATAAAAATTAAAATAATTAATATAGTGTAAAGATGGGAAAATAGAAATTAGAATTAGTTATACATTCAACATTCGAAGAGTTAGAGAAACATAATAGTTAATTAAGTAAGACCTATATTATGGAATTTATATGAATAAATGCAAAATTGGAGCTCAATTCTTCCATGAATTCTGTGATTAAAAAGCACCAGCTCTAATTATAGTAATTTGTATTTACTTACTCCACCCCCAAGGTCAGGTTGTGAAACAAGGTCAGTTTAATGTGGGGAGCCCAAGCACATACACCTGAGCTAGGAATGTTGCACTGGCCTCAGTGCAAGCAGTGATCCCTCCCTCTGGTGCAATGAGATAGCACAGGCTCAGGCAGCTGTTCCACAGGGCTGGCACCTCTTAGTATAATTTTCCTCAGTTGTGACTCTGTTCTTTGTTGGAGCTGCCCCATAGCGCACTCTGCCCAAAGAGAGAAATGCATCTGATAAATGCTGCATCCTATTTCACAGTAGATATAAAAATAGTTATAAGTTCTTACCCACCATTTATCTGGTGGGTGGGCATTAAGTCATTTTTCTCTACCACTGTTCAACACGTCATTTTTCTCTACCACCGATAAAGCAGTGATCAGGGTTCAAAAGGTTAAAGATTGCACACCTGAAAACAGCTTTAAAATTTTCAAAAACGGATATGTTTTGATAACACTTAAAGAGATACAAAGAATTAGATCTATCATCCATATAGTTTATTGGGTACAAAAAAATAATAATCTTGTTCATTTTTTTTGTATCCTTGATTAATAATTATTCTTTCCAAAAAATCTTTGCAATCATCAATATTTTTCTTTAAGGCGAAAACAATAACATTGTCTGAGACTGAAAAAAGAAAACAAAAAAAAAACAACTTGCATTTTTCATACCATTTCCTTTTCAAATTATTTCAAGACATTTCACCAGATTTTCTCACTTCTTCTCTTGTTGTGCCTCTTCTTTCCCGAAACTATTCCAAAGGCTATTAAATTTCTTTCTTATGTCTTCTCACATGATATTAGGTTCTTCTCAAAAAAGAATATGTTAGATGCATTGTTTTTCTTAATTTGAATGTCAAAGCTAGGCAATTTAACACTGCGATGCCTCCAATTTTCTGTAAACCAAAATATATTTTTAAAAGTCATCAATATATTTCTAAACTAAAAAAAATCTGAATGAATGAACTTATGTAAATAAAGAAATTGCAGTAATAGACAATATTATGTTATTTAAACTGAACCAAACTGGAGACGCAACTTCAACATGGAATAATACATGCATATTGAATATCATATTGAATATCAGTAAAATGTTATACAACATATATTCAAACTAAGTCACTTCTAGCCTAAGGCCATTCTTTCTTTTTTTTTTAGCTTACAATGTGTGATGAACTTTATGCATCAAAATGTCAACAAATCTTTTTGCTTCTTCAAACAGAAAGAAAATTCTTTTTTGACATAAAACAAAATATTTTTAACATATATCCTCATAGTATAAGTTGAAACTAACTTTTTCTTCCATATAGTGTGACTATTTGGCTTAAAGTTCTTGGTTTAATATAAAAACTTGGGAAATTTCCAATATATTCCAGTGAAATTTTTATTTGCCAAAATTATAGTTTATAATTACAGCAGAGAAATATAGAAAAACGTATCATATGGGTTAAAATGACACTCATTTTTCTATATATTCTGACCATTTTGCTTAAAATTTGAATTTTTTGATTTCAGATGAAAACTTGGAAATTTTTCAACATCTTTCAGTAAAGTTTTCACTCTCTCAAATTATAGTTAATGAATATATTTTAGATCTCATCATTGGAATGGCTAGATGCTACCATCAACTCTATGATAAAAGTTTCTTTCTCACACTTCTCACTTGTGAAACTCTCTTCGAACTTATTGCTTTCCAGTTTGGTCTTTAAAAATTTAAATGCAATGTAATCATTATCTTCTGTCTTAATTTCTGTTCTTGCTCCGTAATAATGTTTTTCTTATATTCTTTCACACTCAGTAACTATCTACATCTTAGTGGCTTTATTGCCTTGCTTAGGGTGAAATAATTAAAAAAGATATATAGGAAAAAAGAAGGTATCCTTTTAAACTGACACCAGCAACATAGATTAAGTTAAATCCATGCTAGCTTTTTTGTATTGTTCACCCAATACAAGGCCAAAGTGCCACTCAAGGTAGACAGTCATTAAATGAGGTTGCTGTAAAGGAATAAAAGGAGGCAGCAAGAGGGGCACATTATGAGGATATATAAGATAGATAACAGTTGACACTCGACTTGAAGAGGTTAAGATTGTAGAGATCAGAGAAGCATCATATTGGAAGGACATTCTGCAATGCAACAGTTCTGGGGAGGAAACTGTCTAAGGAGAACTCCCTCCATACTAACCATACTAATGGTATTTGAAGGGAATTAGGATGAGTCAACACATTGTACATGTCCTAGCTGTGAAGGTCTGAATTGGAGGTAGTAATTCAATGAAGTTTACCTGAAGATCTGCTCTAAAGACAGTAATAGGCAGTAAGACATTAACAATGGGAAAGCTATAGGAAAGCGATTTCAGAGTGGAAAATGATTTATCATCTACAACACTGCATAAACGCATGTGTATAAGATTATACAGAGTGCACTAGGGAAATAAGTACAATAAATGACAGCAAGAATAAAAGACCAAACGCTTGAAGAACTTAAGGTCTTTTGAAAAGAAAGAGGCCACATTTAAAGAAAAAAACCTCTCAAAGCTCAACTGGACATCTTCAAAAGACAGCGAAAAAAGCATCGCTCTTCATCTGGTTAAAGTGTGGTGATGACAGTTGGTTGGAGAACAATTGATAGCAGGAAAGACCAGTTAGCATCGATCCAGAAGAAGCCTCCACAATAGAGGGGCCCTACTTTGAAAAAAAAATCTCTCAAAGCTCAACTAAACATCTTCAGGAGACAGTGAAAAAAACATCATTCTTTATATGGTTAAAGTGTGATGATGACATTTGGTTGGAGAACAATTGATAGCAGTAAAGATCAGCTAGCACCGATCCAAAAGAAACCTCCACCATTGAGGGGTCCTACCATAGCAGGATGCAATAGAGGAAAAGGGGCTGAGACTGGCTGTTATGGTTCCTCCTGATGACTGATTTTGGATTGAAACCAAAAATGGAGATGCTAATTCATAAGCAAGACCTTGTTTATTTTTCTTTGTGCAACTAAACATCTAAAAGCTCTCTACTGCTGTGGGAAAGAGTTATCTGGTCAGGTAAAACCAAATTGCAACATCAAGTTTGGTCATTACCTAGATCAGTGACTACTTGGGAAAACCGGGTGCTATAAGCTTGGATGTGTGGATGATGTAATGGATAATGGCTTGGAATTGGAAATCAAGAGAGCAGAGTTCCAATTCCAGTTGGGTTTGTTATATTAAACTTATACATAAATACTCTTGGGAAAGGTATGAATCCACCTATTCTCCCCCCAGTTATGGGTTAATTAGTAAGACTTGTGTCACTAAAACCATTATTATCTCAAAAAACATTGCATAAAATATATTTAGATTTTGGCATTAAATAACACATAGATGTTAATATGCCACTAAAGAAAAACAACCAAGTAGATTAGAATTTTTTACCTGAATTCAAAGAAGTATATTTGGTGTTGATACAACACAGCTGATAAACAGGCACCTCCTATACCAACTGTAAAATACAGAGGTAGATAGCATAATGCTATATGGCTTTTACTTGTCTTATATTCTAGGGGAGCTTGTCCACATACAAGGTAGAATAGACATTGCCAAATATATGAGAAAAAGCCTGTGCAAATCTTCCAGAAAAAAACAAGAGAAGAAGTACCTATTTCAGCACGGTAACAATCTTCTTATATGTATCATGTCCTTTCAGGGCACTGATGATCATAGCTCTCCACAATTTCCTGTCCTTTGTAGCTCATAATAAATCTTGTTATCTCTCCTAAATCCCATTCTGCCCTCCATTTACACAAGCTCATTCTTCTCCTTCTATGTACCATATTCCTTCAGAACATTGGCGATCATAGCTCTCCACAATTTCCTGTCCTTTGTAGCTCATAATAAATTTTGTCTTCTTGTTATCTCTCCTAAACCCTGTTCAGTGATCCATTTACACAAGCTTACTAGGTAGGTTATATATTGTTGTCCTCTGTCTTTCTTGCTGTCAATCTGTCTTGTGAGTATCAGATTTTCCAAGCCCTCTTTCCTCATTATGTGCTCTAGAAATTTCAGCTATCTATTTCTGATGTTAAGTATTAGTGTCTTTTTTGTTTCCTTTTTCTCTAAAATTTTGTCATTGCTCACATGTTCAGTCCATGGTATTCTCAGCATCCTTCTGTAGAACAACATCTTTATTGCTTCAAATCTCTTTTTGTTGGTAAGGAGTTTGTCCAGAATTCACTCCCATATAGAAAGCATACATCTTAAAAAACTCAAGAATTGTTTTAGGAATTCACATTTCCACAGAATATCAGTCCCAAGAATTTGTCATGAAAAACCCAAGAAAAAGTTTGAAAGAAAAAAATGCAATTTTCAGACTAGCCAAATCAGCATATGAATTCCATAGAAAACCTATGGAGGCATTCCAGAATTGCTATGTACTCAAAGAGACTTGAAGTAGCATAGATGAGGTAACATAGATATGGTTCTACAGAATGATGCTGAGAATATCATGGAAAGAATATGTGAGCAATGAGGAAGTTTTAAGCACAATGACAACAATAAGGAAACGTAGAATCAGAAAGAAAAAATGGTTGAAATTTCTGGGAAACATAATAAAAAATGTCAATTTAGAGAATTTGACACTCACAGAACATATTGAAGTCAAGACAGGCAGCTTGTGTAAATGAATGACTGAACACAAAAGGGTATGAAGTTGTGGAGAGTCATAATTAGACACATCATCAATGGACAGTGTACATGGAAGAAACAGAAGAATGTTTAAAGTAAGCTCTCAGTACATTCAAAGCATTAGATAGAAAAGCACATAAGCTATAGTAGGAATCATTACTCTATATAAAAAGCAAGCTATTGGTATATTCAAAACATTAAACAGAAAAGCAATTAGCTATAGTAAAAATCATTAATTTATATAAAACAAGCTATCAGAAAATACAAAATATTAAATAGAAAAGCACTTCAGCTATAGTAGAAAACATTGCTCTATATAAAAAGCAAGCTATCAGTACATTTAAAACATTAAATAGAAAAGCACATTAGATATAGTAGAAATTGTTACTGTATATAAAAAGCAAGTTTTTGGTATATTCAAAACATTAAATAGAAAAGTAATTTAGCTGTAGTAGAAATCGTTATTGCATATAAAAAGCAAGCTATTGCTACAGCTGAGTGTAAAGCAAGTAATTGTAAAAGTGAAATAAAAATAAAACCATAATAAAACATAACTTTGGTTCTACTTTGTTACAATAATTCAGTTTACATCACCAAGAGTAGCAGTGGTAATAATGATGATGATGCTGTTCTTTGAATAAATAATATTATTACGGAGCCAGACAATGTACAAGTGACTATTTGAGCTAAAATTGTATCCCATGTTATTGTGGTCTCGGGATGAAATTAGCCCACAGGAGGCTTCAATTTCACATATAAAACTCAAAGCAAATTTTTGAGTCATTTGTTTTTATTTGGTGGGTGTGAAAATAGGCTTCTTATATATTTTAGTCAAATTTGGTATAAGATGGACTTATTTCTACATAATAAGAGATAAAGAAATTTATCACCAAATATCTAATCATTCCATTCCAAATGGTCAAGTTATGCACTTATAATGCCTTATAATGTTATAATAAGTTATGCACTTATAATGCCTTATAATGTTATAATAAGTTATGCACTTATAATACCTTATAATGTTATAAGTTATGCACTTATAATGCCTTATAATGTTATAATAAGTTATGCACTTATAATGCCTTATAATGTTATAATAAGTTATGCACTTA
Organism: Acanthosepion lycidas; assembly: GCA_963932145.1. Taxonomy (NCBI): domain Eukaryota; kingdom Metazoa; phylum Mollusca; class Cephalopoda; order Sepiida; family Sepiidae; genus Acanthosepion; species Acanthosepion lycidas. Next base: position 8,840,200 of record OZ010590.1, read on the forward strand.
TAATGCCTTATAATGCTATAATAAGTTATGCACTTATAATGCCTTATAATCACCTACAGAAAGAAACTGGTGCAGATGAATGGTGATAACAGTTTGTTAGCATAAACAGGGCAGTAGAGAATGCAAACTTTTAGTTATCTGGCAAAGATTGAAAAGATAAATACATTTTTCTAAATTATAAAAAAAAACCCAGTTTACTTGTGACATTGAAACATGAAGGTGTTATAGATAAGCGTATGGTTGCAAGAAGGAAATACGACAACAGCAGAAATAGATTTACGTGATTTATTTCAATAGGAACGTGTGGGTTTGGGACAGCTACCTTGTTGTATAGTTCATAAGCCAGCTGCTGATCCTGGTTGATCTCTCATAGTAGTTCTCATTGGTTGGCATGGCACTCCTCCTGCTGACAGCTGCTGACTGGCCATGACAGGTCTCTTCCCTGGCCTCCTGTTGACTGCTGCTGTACTTCCCCGTGTGACCCCTTTTATGGCGTTTTTTATGGCTTAACAGGCTCGTAAAATGATGCAAGTATAATTAGGAGGGAAGCATTTTTATTGGTCGAAAAATAGAAACACTTTTAAATATTATTTTATTTTTCGACCGAAACTCATACGTTGGGCATATGCGTAAACGATGATAATGGTAATTTTGTGACGGGGCCTTGTCCCGTTCACATCCAGCTCTTGCTCTTGAGTATGTTAGTTTATGTGCCTGTAAATCAGCCGAGATATCTTATTTTATTTTATAACAAAGGTAATAATTATGATAACCTAATAATTTCAAGATAATTTAAAGAAGACAATCCTTTAAAAATAAAGTACATTTTTAATTTGATATTCGAAAAAATGCATTGTTCAAATTCAGATTTAATTTAATTCTTTTAAAAAAAATTAAGATCTTAATCTTTGTAATTCTATGGAGACAAAGGGACATTTTTTTCTCCCATTAACCATTTCGAATTAATCATAGCTACAGAAAATAAAATAAAAAATGTAAACATTTGGCACATTAAATAATATTTTTTTTAAAATAATGGACTTAATTCCATATAAGAGCTGAAAAAATTTATCACAAGATATCTAATCATTCAGTTGCAAGTGGTCAAGACATGCACCAGTCTTCAATCGACAACAAAAGGAAACAACATCATTGGTAGAAATAAATGGTGATGTGAATTTTTTAGCATAAATAGTGCAGTACAAAATGCAAACTTTTATTTATTTGGCAGTCATGTATAGATTTCTAAATTATAAAAAATACTAATTTACTTGTACTGTCAATAAATGTTGGTAACACTTATAGCACTCTCAACACATAATATAATTTAAAAATAAAACATTTATTTATAAATAATCAAAATTTTAATGTGATACTCAAAGAAAAATGTGTTCTGAAAATTTATACTCTAGCTTCTGTCAGTTATGCGTGATACATGCTTAGGCGATCATGTATCTTTCAACACATGACTGATGTGGCAGATTTTTTCCTGCAGTAAGTTGCCATTTCTTTCTGCAGTAGACCATTTGCCATCCAAGGCAACAGAACCCAGTTTGTCCTGCTATTTACACATAGCTGGAGGGAGAAGAGGAGGATTCATACCTTTCCCAAGGATATTAAAACATAAGTGAATGTTATGGATTCGACTGGAATTCGAATCTCCATTTCCACAATCTGAGCTGCTATCCATTGCTCTACCATTGTTCCTGCCCACTATGCCTCCTATTCTAGCTTAATGCCTTTAAAAAATTCTGATGTTGATTCTTTTTAATTCTATAATGAAAAAGCAACATTCCCCACCCCATTCATCATTCTTGCAGGTAATAAAATAAAAATTGTAAACATTTGAAAATCATAAAATCAAACATTAAGAAAACGTTTTGTTACTGGTCTTGATCTATTAAACTGACAATGGCTACTACAGCCATTTGTAGCTATTGTCAAGAAAGGCCGGTTAATAATAGGAGAATGGTTTCGTCACATAGTCACCCACTCACTTTTCTGTCAGCCATCTTATAAAACAAATATAAAAACAAAAGCAAATAGAAATGAGAAAAAAATGAGGAAAAGAACTTCGTAAAAAGGCAGCAGCTTTTCTTGTTGGAGTGATCACATGACCTAACAGAGTGATCACATGACCTAACAGAGTGATCATATGACCTAACAGAGTAATCACATGATTTAAAGGAGAGTGATCCTATGATCTAAAGGAGAGTGGTCACATGACCCTACAGAGTGATCACATGACCTAACAAAGTAATCACATGATTTAAAGGAGAGTGATCCTATGAACTAGAGAGTGGTCACATGATTTATAGGAAAGTGATTCTATGATCTAAAGGAGAGTGGTTACATGACTCAACAGAGTGGTTACATGATCTAACAGAGTGAACACATAACCTAACAAAGTGTTCCCATGATCTAAAGGAAAGTTATCACATGACCTAATACAACTCCTACATAAATTTTATACAAATTCTTTTACTAGTATAAAATAAATTCTGGATCTAAATCTGTATAATAAAACATTTGAGTTTTCTTTCTTGTTTAACAAGAAGACATTTCAGTAAATATTTAATAATCCAGAATTAATTAAAATTTAATTCTATAATTAATTGCCACTGCAAATTGGTCATTGACCAAATATGTGAACAACAACAAGGTTTTGGAGAAATTGGAAACAAAAAGGAAACTCAAAATTAACTTTGGGAAGAGACAGTTGAAATTTCTGAAACATGTAATGAGGAAGGAGGACTTGGAAAACGTGATACTCACATGACAGATTGTAGGCAAAAGGTACATAGGAAATGATGCATTACATACTTAGTGAGCTTAAGTAAATGGAGGGTAGAACAGGGTTTGGGATAACAAAAAGACAAAACTTATTAAGAGCTACAAGGGACAGGAAGAGGTGGAGTGCCATGATCACCTATGTCTTGAAGGGATACAGCACATAAGAGTTCATTTGAGCAGGTAAGTGTATTTAGAAAATAGACAAAATAAATTATTGGGACTAAATTGATATTCAAAATAAAAAAGGGAACAAGAATTTATACTATTATTTTTCATCACTAGTTTTTCTCCAGATTCTTTGTCACTGTTTTTCATGTATTTAAAAAACAAATAATTGAATACCGTATTTTCTGGCTTAAAAGATGCTGTGGCTTGGAAGACACACCCTAATATTGGAAAGAAATTTCTAAGAAAAGTAATTCTCATACAACACATTCACCATGTGTCCCTTATATACTGGTACCACATATTGTTTACATCAATCACCCGTCCGATTTTGTTTGTATGGCAATGACATACTAGTCAAGAACGGAAAGGTTCCTACTGCTGCTAGTAAACAGAGCATGTTTAAGCTTGTGGCTCGGCTCCAGGAAGGTTTATAGTCTTAGAAATACTTGTAACAGCTAAGTACTAAGGTTACATCATATAAAAGGCTGAATTAGATAGATAGCTAACATAGTATAATGACTCAACAAATCCATGTCCCTATCAATCAAGCCAGTTAGGTGACCATCTAAGCTTACTTGAGCCTGGGCGTTGCCTTACACTTGTCATGTATTTTTCAGGGTATTTTTTTTAAGAAAAAGTGTGGCCTGTAAGCCAGAAAATATGGTATGTTTTATCCAAAAATTTAAAAAAATAATTTATTGATTTCATTTAATGCCACTGAATATTGATTTTCATTTGATGGCTGGCCACTCGTATTCAAGGATACCCGTCTACCAGAGTGGCTAGCTAATCCCTATTGCAGACACTTACTCAGGTATATTTTGTGTTTGTTCAACACCCAGAGAGGCCACCTGTGGTTTATACTGCAACTATGCTGTTACAGTTTCTGGGACAGAAGTATGCTATCTAGTGTGATCAACAATCTGAACACCCTCAAACCCTCAGTCACGATGATTTTTGACTTTGTGCTAGCACAGCCATCAATGACCCCAAAGTGTTCCATCTACACAATTTCCTTAACAAATCTTGGGTTAACCTGTGGCATGGTTTTTAGGCACTTCCCAAAGGTTCCACACACTGGGATCACCTCCTCCCGACTGATAATATCAAGAAGTCACCTTCCTGACAAATATACCATGAAGAGATCCGAACCTGGGCCTCATGGTCAAAAATGAATGTTCTAACCACTCACCCACAGGATTTTCATTTACTTTCACAATATTAGAAACCAATCAAACCAATACAAACACACACATACAATAGAAAATTAGGTATCTTATATTTTAATGTTTTAACCCATTTTAACAGATATATTTACAAAAATTACACAGAAATATCTTGAAATGCTAAAGAGTAAATTTATTCAATAAAATTGCCATTGGCTTCAACCATGGCCTCCAGATGACTTTGGAATCTCCTACAACTCTTCTGAACAGTCTCCTTGTTTAAGTTGGTGAATGCTGCCATAATCCTTACTATCAGTTCATCTTTGGTGTTACAAGGGGTTTTGTTGGTCTTTCAATCAGCTGTGCTCCCTACATAATAATCAAGGTTAGTAGCAGCCTGGGGAGTTAGATGGCCAGATGTAAGGGGTAATGTGGTTGCAGAAATTGTTTGTTCAACACCCAGAGAGGCCACCTGTGGTTTATACTGCAACTGTGCTGTTACAGTTTCTGAGAGAGAAGCATGCTATTTAGTGTGATCAACAATCTGAACAAGGTCAACACCCTCAAACCCTCAGTCACAATGACTTTTGACTTTGTGCTAGCACAGCCATCGATGACAGCCATGATTGTGTTCTCTTGTTTGTGTGCCATGGTGTAGATTCCTATTGCCAGACATAGGGTCTTTCAGCAGCCATCCTCTTGACCCAGGGCAGCACTACCTCCTTGAGGCACTTGATGTAGGCTTCCATGTTGAGTCTGAGGCCCCATGGTAAGATAAATGAAGGCATAATGTTACCATCAGTAATCACTATTAGAATTATTCAACTCTTTCCAAATCGTCTTCACTGTCCTCATATTGACACCCAAATACTCTGGAATGTTTGTATTGCCAAGTAGTACAGCATGCCATTTCCAAATTTCTTGCAGACTGAATTGCATCATGGTACTCTTTTTCTCACACTTGGTGTCTCACCGACCCTGCTATAATGTGCAGTCAATAAAATCAAAAAACAATGCACATCCATGATATTAAAAATATAAAATGTCAGCAATTTGCTAAAAGCAACCTGTATGCGTGTGTGTTTATAAGGCTCTATTCAACTTTGCTTGATCAGTAATGTACTCAGGGACCAGGTTTGTTTAAAACAACAGATCTAATGATGTTTCCTTATAAGAAAACAGCTAATTTCACCAATAACAAATTTACTATCTCCAATACTAAGCATTCTTCCTCTATAAATGTACCAAATTTTAACAATATATATATAAATATAAGTAGACATTGAAGTCAACATTTACATTTACATACACTCTAAGCCATAAATATAGCAGAACTTAAAACTATATTTTATGATATAAATATATGTAAATATACATATAATAATGCTAAGGCAAATGTTAAAATACATGTATATGACAAAAATTTTATGTTTTACAAGTGAGTAGAACTCTGCCAGAGAGTGCTCACTAGATAACTAGAACTAGAATATTCAATAAATATAGAAAAATTCATGATAATCATCTGGTTTAGTAACTCTAGAAATTCTTCAGAGCACTTATCAGGCTCAGATGTTTTTGATAAATCTATCAAAAATTTGGACATGATGAGCATTATGACCTCAAACTGTTGAGTCAACTAACCAGATGAGACATTTGAATTGTTCTTGATTTATCTTATATATATATATATATATATATATATATATATATATATATGTGTGTGTGTGTGTGTGTGTGTGTGTGTGAGTTGGGATCAAATATGCATGATAATATAAACAAATAAAGAACAAATAGGAAATGTTCATCAATCTAACATTTCACTTTTCTATTAATCTTCATCACAGAAGTTTTACTAAAAGTGAAGCATGTTAAATTGATGAATATTTCCTATTTGTTCTTTATCTTATCATATATATATATATATATATATATATATATATATATATATATATATATATATATATATTTATGTGTGTGTGTGTTATTTCATTATAAGATATTAGAAATTGCTACAGAATAGGTTTCATGTTTTGACACTACCTTTTGCCTCTTCAGGTGACAGTAAGTGACTCTTACCATCGCCTGAAGAGGCACAACCTAGTGCCGAAACACAAAGACTATAAACTAGTGTGCTGCAATTTCAACATGTTTTTGTTCTAATATCATTGCTCTACTTTGTATTGAGCATGTTTTTGAAAGTAAATGCTATGAACAGTAGAATTTTACTTCATCTGTTTCTCTTATTTCGATATATATATATTGATGTAATAAATATGCATACACCTGGGTTCCCCCTCACAATAATATGATTGGCTGGTGTCAGCCATAAATACAGACTGATGTGGAGGTACAGGACGATGCCTATTGGCTACGTCTATAGTCTTCACTTATTGTCTACGCCTTTTGCCTACCACTAGAACAAGGACCAGCCCATTATGGTTACCTGGTAGATTGTCCTACCCGGTTACAGTAGTCCAAAACCACTTTGCTACTTCGAACAAATATATGCCTTTCCGGGACATATCATATATATATATATATATATATATATATATATATATACATATATATATATATGTATGTATATATATATCTCTACTATCTATATTTCTCTTGTTGTCTGTCTGTGTGTCTGTCGTGGGCGTTGTTACCTCGCCCAGGCCGCATTTCTCACCCGATATCGATGCGGTTTTCACCACAAGTTTGCAAAATGTCTGCCGTAAGGAGATGGCGGAGACCGATTTTTGAGTTCGGACTCAGGGTCTGAAAAAACTGATAATCGAAAAAATCGATAATCGAAAAAATCTGCTTACAGAAGGAATGATCGCATTTCAACCAAATTTGACACCCTCTTAGAGTCTCTCATTAGAAATGTTATCCAGAAGTTTCATGGCCACTGACCCCTAAACAGTGCTGAAAATCAATATAACCCAAAAACCAATATGCTCAGATTGCGCCTGAACCGCATGTTGGTTTTTAGCAAAAACCAACCGGATTTATGAGGAGGCCATTGGGAGTCACAAATCGACAATCGGTCAACTGTTAAAAATGTTTTTTTCTGGTTGGGTATTTCCTAAATGCAGATTAATTTAAGGTGACGCTATTAAGGTGAAGAAACAGGTCAGTGTGTGAAGTGGAGTGGAAGAAAACATTTGACCTCAAATTCTGGAATGGGTGCAGGGCCATTGAAATTCGGCTTTTTTATCCCTGCTACCAATTCTGACTTTGAGCCACAAATGACATATTCAATTTTGTCAACACTATTGCTTTAATTGTAGTAACATCAGCATGGCAAAGGGCACTTCTTTAAACGCAAGGAAGGGCAAAAATATTTTAAGTCAAGTGACAGTGATTGCTCTATGAGTCGTACGATTTTTTAATCAAGCACAGGTAATGCCAAGCCATGCTGCTATTATATATATATATATATATATATATATAGTTATTGGTCAGATTTGAATTAGACCAGAAAAAGATGTATTTAATAAGTCCTCTATACACATATAAAGAAGTAAATATTTAACATGCAGAGCTTTTAAAGTTAAAAAATTAGGAGATCAGCCAATTACGTTACCTTGGTTTCAACCTCTCAGTATATGCATGCACTATTCGGCTTGATCAGTGACACACTCTGTAACCAAGTTGATCTAAAGCATATCAGATCTAATTTCACTTGCCATGGTGAGCAGAAGTTTAAATCCTGCTGAAGAGTTCATATTTTTCTTTAATAAGATTTTCAGTCTGAAATGTAGAAATAAATAAACATAATATTTAATAAATAAACAGAGTGTCTACTCAAATATGAATATACACTAAAAATAATTTTTAAATAACAAAATAGATGTGTGTGTGTGTGGATAACACTTTTATGCGCCACTGGAATAGTTTATTACATATAGATGTGAGCAAGTAGAATTTTTTTTGTTTTGTTTTGTACTTCATATGCTACAGTTTATTTATGTATTAATTTCATTTTTGCCACGATATACCATTATGAATGAAATACAACTACCAGCACAATTAAACAATTTCCTTCAATTTTTAACCCGCAGGATGGTGTTTATTTGATACAGCATACTAATTTTTTTTTTTTTCCAATAGTTTTCTCCATGGTATGATTTATTTTGTTCCAGATTTCTACCCATATTTTATAAGTTGAAAAATTCCCACCAGCATGATTATTCCAGATAGAACTAATATTTGGTGCAAAAGTATTTTAGACGAAAAGGAAATTTATGAAAATAATACAGGAAAACATAGAAGCATCCGAGTCAATGAGAATAACAATAGTGTAAAGTTGCTTTCATAAGACCAGCCATTCTTTTCATTATCAAAGAATACAAAAATGAAAAACTATACTTTTTAAATTTAGCATCAATATGACTTTCAAATTAGCTTTTGATCATAATTGAATTGTCATTCATTACTAAAAAAACCAATGTGTGCTAATAAAATTCTAACAATATGACAACCAGTTATGGGAGACTTTGTCATTATGGATAAATTATATAAATTACAGTAATAATTGATAATATAATTATTATGCACAATGAAATTATTATAAAAGATTATTAAAAATTGAGGTACCAATTATCAACAATACCAATTACTTCCAGCAGTTGGCTCAGTCAATAAATAAAAAAGAAACTGCTTTCATATAGACTCAAGCTGAAGATCTTCATTATGAAAACTCCTAGTTTTGTATTAGTGCAAATTACACATGGAAACATTCTACAGTATGTTTATTCTACTTAAATGGAAGCTAAACATGAAAGTGACTAACATAACCAAGACAATGTAAATGATTTTCCCAGTTTGATTTTAATATTTTGAATTTTAATATATTAATTTGTTTGATTATCTCCCATTTTTTTCTAATGGTAATAACTCCTAAGTAATGCTTTGGTCTGATCTTGACTTGTCTATCTAATGTTTTTTTCAACATTTTTCTAACAGACTTGTTTATCCAACTGTGAAGCAATATTTAGTGAGGAATCCCCAGTATGAAATTTTGCAAACCATTTTTGATATCTTTGATCATTCGCAGAACCTTCTTCATAAACTGCACAAATCTTTTCTGTGTATTTGAGGTGTATCTTTACTTCCTTTTTTTTTTTGGAAAAATACCATTGCTGATTTTCTTCTAGCTTTAGTGTTAGAATCAATAAACAAAATAGACCAAAGTTTAACAAACTGATTGAAATGTATGCTGATATGACTACTTCTCTTATGTGCCACATCCCATTAGGACTTATGCGATCATGGCTTGCCACAACCTCCTGATTTTGTTGCTTTAAGTAACTTATTATTCTTTCCAACTTTGTTGTTTTTCTACCATCCATTCATGCAAACTCATTAATTTGGCTGCTCAATGTTTCCCTGATTTCACTTACCTTCAGCATGTCCTGCATATGTTCAATTCTTCAAGCTGTGTCTTTCCTTTTTATATGTGCCAGAAATTTAATTAAAAAATGTCTCTTTTTGATTATTAGCAGCACTTTCTTTTAGTTCCTATTTTCCTTAAAACATCCGTTTTAATAGGCTGTGCCATAGATAGTTTCACCCAACACCGCAGGTTGCTACAAAACCAAAACATCAACCTGAAAACTTGAGTGAAGCTTTTAAATAGTCTCATCAGTTCAAGACTTTCATATGGATGTCATGTCTGGTGCCAAACCTGTTCAGAAATCATGTCTGGTGCCAAACCTGTTCAGAAATCATGTCTGGTGCCAAACCTGTTCAGAAATCTCAAAACTGTCATCTGCATACGGTGACCAAAGAAAAATTTTTAGTCAGGAGAAATAAATTACATCCAATTTCAAAATTTAATTACGTAATCCCTATTCAACATAAACAGTATTTGGAACTAGTATGGAGTAGGTTCTCCCTTTGCTAGTTTCAGTGTTGGTATTCAATTTTTCATGGATTTGATGAAGTTATCAACAATCGTCTGAGCTATATTTTGCCACTCCTTTAGTAATGTTTCTTTGAGGGTTGCCACTGACATGATTTTGGTTGCATGCTCTCAAAGACTTCAGTCAAGGTGCTCCCAAACGTGCTCTATTGAATTCATGTCAGCATTTTGGGTTACCGATGACAGTGACTTGATTCCTTGCAATTATTTCCAGACCTTTGCTACTTTGCTCGTATGATATGGTGCTCCATCTTCTTGAAAAGGATAGACATTCTTATCAATCTGATTGGTTTCAGATAGTGTAGTCCTTTCTCTCATATTTGACAGTATTTTTGACCATTCAACTGCTCGTCAACAAGAATCAGCTGAGATTTCCCTCCAAACCAGACAGCGCCCCACACCATTACTCCAACCCCTCCATGTTTCACAGTTGCCTGTAGACAGTGTTCCAAGTTTCATTCTGATGTCCCCAAATATAAACCTATCTCAAATTCGAATATTGGCAGAATTTACTTTCATCTGACCAAATTACAGACTGCCAAAATTCATAATATTTGCTCTCACCCAGTCCATATGAAGTTTCCTGTTAACCTCTGAAATCAAGGGCTTCTTTCTTGCAACACTTCTTTGATAGCCTAGCTCTTTCACAGTCTTTCTCATCACATATGGTGACATTTCCATGCTGTTGGTGACATCTTTGACACTCTAATGATTGTTTCTGATGACTTTCCTATTCAGTATCCTTTCATTCATTCAGACACGATGCTTGGTCTTCCTAAACACTGATCCAAATGACTATTGTCTTCTTCATTAAATTTCTTGATAATATTATTAACCATTTAATGATTAACCTGGAAAAACCTAGCAATTTCTCTACTTGCCTTGCCACACTGATGCCATCCTCTTATTTGCCCTTGTTGAAATTCACTAATTTCCTTACTTCCGCAAACTTTTATTGGAAGATATCAGTCAATTATTATTCATAGATGAGAGTAGCTTGAAAAAAAAAGAGACATTATTAAACAAGCCAAAATTGCTGTAAAGGGTGGCTAAAAACTTATCATAGCCCACTGTACAACTGCTTTCTAAGATCAGTGGCGAAAAAAGGCTTTGAGCAAGTAAAACCTAAAGGTCCTTCTTTGAACATTGTGGACTGGCGCAACACAATCGCAAACAAAGAACTTTACCAAATAACAGAAACCACATCACTTGAAGATTGCCAACAGCAGCAACAACTAAAATGGATTTCACATGTAACTCAATGAGAAAATAATGGCATAATCAAGATGTTAATATTCCACATCACTTCAAATAAAAGTTTAGGAAGGAAAACTCCATCAATGCTGTAATAAGGGATAATAGTTACTGGACTTGAGAAACCAATTCTCCTAAAAAATTGTCTTAAAAGAAAGATTTTGTAAATTTCAACTGTAAGCAGTACTGGCTGCTTGGTCATTGAATGCCAAATGTTTCTTTATAGGGAAATGGCTAATATTACCATTACTATTAGAGATGCAGAGAACAGATACTACACTTTGATGGCAGTCCAATGGCCAGGGAGTGAAGAAAAGTGTAATGAGTAGGACTCAGTCAATGAATGCCGAATGTTTCCTTATAGGGAGACTGTTAATATTGCTATTATCATTTGCTAATATGATCTACATGATTCTTGAGCATTCATTGATAGAACCATATCATTTTTACTTCAAGTTTCTTCATCTGTTGGGAAATTGTCCTGCATTCACTTCAATATAGGAGGATGGATATTACCTAGCAGTTCAGTACAGTTGTGACAATATAATCAAATATGATGTTTTCAAAAGTTAGTTAAGTGTATCTAATGCCATATAACAACAAAAACAATATTTATTTTTGGTCAATCCAATATAAATGTTGTCCAAATATTATCAAAGTGATGTCTTAGCATAATCTGGTCACAATGGTTTACTGTTTGCAGTAAGATCCATGGTTCTTTTTGTTATTGCTAACATACAGCCCAGTTCTACCTACCATACTCTCTTTCCATCTCATCTTCTATACTTGGAGAAGAGATAGGCATTTCCAAAATAATTCTCTTAAATACCACAAAGAACAAGATATCAAAACCTGACAGCTCAATCCAATATGACATACCAAAAATGTCTTCTGGTCATAAGGTAAACGAAACTGACACATGACAGTGACAATCTCAAAGAGATCTAGTTGTCTTTTGTTTATATAATTATCTGATGATATAGATCATTGATTATATATGTTTAACATATGTTTGTTTATATGTCTACATTGTCAGTTAATTCTATATGGTTTGTTCCCTAAGAAAGGAATTGTTTTAATCATTCCACATCAAGCAAGGACATAAAGCCACTAAGATGCAAGTAGGTCACTGAGTGTTAGAGAATATGAGAAAAACTACTATTAAGAAAAGAGGACAATAAAAGAAGAGGAATTAAGAAGACAGAAGATAACTATTGACATTGCATTTACATTTTTGAACATAAAAATTTGGCTGGGAGCCAAGAAGCCAAAAGAGAGTTCTACAAAGGAGAAGTGCAAGAGAAGAAACTGTTACATCTAGCCATTTCAACTGTAAAATGATGAGGAGGAATGCTTTTTTGCCATTTTACTGACAGACACTTTCATAAGGGAAATATTTCACTTCAGATTAAAAGCGTGAATCTGAATGTGTTAATATAAATGTAACTTCATTTTAATTTTTATTAGATGAAACATTGTCAGCCATTATTAATTTTTGATTGGTATTTCTTTCTTTTTTTTTTTTTTAATCATTTCAATCCAAGCAAGACTGTAATGTGACTAGAACACAGGTGGGATTTAGAAGGGGTGAAATTGAAAGAGAATGAGAAAACCGGGAAGGATTGAGAAAAGGAGAAAAAAATGAACAGGGTTCAAGAAGACAGAAGATGGTGATTGACATTGCATTTAAATTTTTGAAGCAAGAAAACAGAAGCGAATTCCACAGGTGTGAAATGCAAGAAAAGAAACTGTTAGAGTAGAAATGGTTGTTCTTTTATCTTAAATTATTGTTGCTTTTCATTGTAACACCTCAAACCCCCATTTTACAGCCATTAGTAATAATGTAATCTTCAATGTTTATTTAATGAAACATTGTCAACCATTATTTTTTATTTTATTAATTCTTTTGTTTTTTCTTAAAGGAAGCATTGTCAGCCATTTGTTACTAGTATTTCTTTCATTTTATTTTTAATCACTTTTAAGAAGCTTTTAAGAATTTAGATAATGACACAATGTCAAGGAAATACAGGTGGCTTAATGGTTATCATCATAGAAAATATAATTAGCAGGCTGAGCTCAAATTCTAACCAACGCTTTCCATTCGTATTTAACTTATATTCCTAGGAAAGACGAGAACTCTTCTTTCCCAGCTACAAAAAAATAGCAAAGTAGACTTGGATCAAGGAAAAGTCTAGGAGAAACACTTAAATTGAAAATCTGTGAAGGCAAAATCAATCTTGCACATTTTATAGAAAGAAGCTAAATACAATGACTAAAGTGTTAACTGAAAATATAACATGTTTGACAATCTTTATATATGTTACTTATATATATAAAAAAAAAAAATCATGACAAAGTTTTTCGCAAGCCAAGACGTCAACTTTCCCAGAGAATACAATATGGAATTCAATTGAAATATTCACGTACAGTCCAGTCTACCCCAGTGAGCAAAATAAAGGGTTCAGTTTGACATTCCAACCACCTGAAGAAGGCTGAAGCAAACAAAGGCCAAAACGTTGTAATAAATATGGCGACAAAGATGAAGTCCGAATAATGTAAATAGAGTACATTAGGTCATTTCTTTGTTGTAAGCTTTTTTAACTATAGACATCAAGATATGTGGATATCAATTTGACTTTTGTTATCCTTGGATACTTTCTAATATTTCAGATCAATTTTTGTTCTGTTGGATATTTTTAAATTTCTTCCATTCTCTGTAAAGTGACTTGAACACCACATCTGCACAGAGGGCCTGGACATTTGAAATCTGAAAATAACTCAAAGAGATAGTTTTATGTAGAGTAAAAGCTAAAATTCTGATATCATCAATGGATCCTTTAAAATTTTCCCATGAAAGTATTTGTATATACATTACAGGCAAAAGGTTTGGGCCATTCTGCATTTTTTTTTTTAAATTCCTTAAAATGAGATATTTTTGTATTTTTTAAGGTAAAATTTCATTAACTACAATGTATTTGCTTTTATTTTCCCCAAAATGCACTTAACTATTAAAAAAAGTTATCATACAACAGCATCATATTTTGATTTCATCAATAAAATCACCACCTGCCTTAATTACAACTTCACAAATTCTTGACATTCTTTCCAAGAGTTTTTGTAAACAAAATAGATGGCAGACATTCCCAAGCATTTTACAGACACTGGAAAAGCTCACTCTCACACATTGAGTATTCTCTTTGAACTCTTTTTATCCTATTCATCCCATATTCATTTAATGGGAGATAATTCAGGAGATTGAGACAGATAAGTCATAGTTTCCTAAATCTTTTTTTTTTTAACTCAAGGTAATTTTGTCATAGTTTAGAAGAGTGTTTTGGATCATTGTCTTGTTAAAAGGTGAATTTTTTTTCTAATTATGCATAAACCAGAATCTGAATGATATTGTTGTTGATGCAAAATCAAAGGATATTTTTTATTGATTCATGATCTCTTGATTTGAATCAAATCTCCAGCCCTCTCCTCACCAAAAAAAATCTTTACACCATAACAGAGTCACCATTATGCTTGATTTTGGAACCACACGTCCATTATTTAGTTTTTCTTCTGGATTTCTTCTCACATACACTCTCCTCATACTACCAAAAGGTTCCAATTTAAACTCTTTTGTCTACAATATATTTTGCCACTCAGTTCAAGTTCAGTGCTTATGCATTTTTTGTCCATAACAGTTTTTTCGGCTCATTCACCTTCCATAACAGTGATTTCTTGATGTCTGTGCACCCACCTGTGCCTCACCGATCTAAGTCAATTTTGTGACATTGTTGCTGAGAGGAATTAAGTTCAGCTGTCAACACCAGAGCAGTTTCTCTTCTATTTCTTTTGCTTTCCACAATCAAGTGTTTTTCTTCAGCAGGAGTCGTCATCACGTTTGGTGCTTCAGCTCATCTTATTGTTTGTGAGAATTCTCTTTCGAGTTCTTATTTTCCAGTCAAATTTGATCTTCAAAAGTTTAAATGAAATGTCAATCATTATCTTCTGTCTTCTTAATTTTTGTTCTTTTAATGTTATCTTTTCTTAATAATGTTTTTTTTTTCTCATATTCTCTCATGCTCAGTAACTATTTGCATCTTAGTGGCTTTATTACCTTGCTTGGAGTGAAATTGTTAAAAAATATAGATAGAATAAGTGAAACAGATCAATATCAGAAATCAGATATGAACAGATAGATAGATAGATAGATAGATAGATAGATAGATAGATAGATAGATAGATAAAATGAGTGAAATGATATGAGAAATTAGATATGAACAGATGAGATAGATATGTATTTATAAATTATGATAGATAGATAGATAGATAGATAGATAGATAGATAAAATAAGTGAAACAGATCAATATAAGAAATAAGATATGAACAGATGAGATTGATGTGTTTTTATAAAATGTCATCAACAGATAAATAGATAGATAGATAGATAGATTACAGCAGAGATAGGTAGATAGATAGATAGATTGGAGCAGACATAGATAGATAGATAGATAGATAGATAGCCATAAAGACATATCAAAAGGCTTAAAGGGATCAATATAAGAAAATCTTTGAACAAATCAAAGGAGATCCATAGATAAAAGTGAGAGAAAAAAATGTTTGTTCCTCGTACAATAGATTTGCATGTTTCTTTCTGTGGCCAACCAACATTAATTTAAAGAAAAAAGAAAATTTTCTGAAAATCTTTGCTTTGCATCTGTTAGAAACTTATAAACATCAATGTTTTTAATATTTTCCCCTTAAGGTTGAAATTTTCAATTTGAGCACGAAAAACGAAAGTAATAATAATCAATAGTTTTTGATTGTTGCAAGTTTCTTTGCAAAACAGAGTTTGATTTTGAATTTCCTTGGCAATCAGAATGCATGATTTTGCAATGCAAATTAAGTAAATTAGCCTGCAGACATGCTGAAAGCTCATGGTCATGTGTAGATGTGAACACAGACGACCCCTCCCCCCACACACAGACATACACTTATACAGCCATTCAAATATACACATGGATACATGGACACACACTGACACATACACATACATTCTCACACTGGTAATCACACATGCTCAGAGACATAGAAATATACACATGAGTACAGATGGATATACAACATATTTTTACACATTGACATACACATAAAGACATGGACATACATACATGCAGACGCATGCTCATACGGACACATATATAGAGATACCCACCTACACATACACACACACATATGATGACATGTACACATACTGGAAAACACATATAAGCAGACACACACGCATACTGGAAAACACACATAAAATGACGCACACACATACTGGAAAATGCACATAAACAGGCACACACACACACACACACATATTGGAAAACATATAAACAGACACACATGCATACTGGAAAACATACATAAACAGACACACACACATACTGGAAAATGCACATAAACAGGCACACACACACACACATATTGGAAAACATATAAACAGACACACACTCATACTGTAAAACACACATAAAATGACACACATACATACTGGAAAACACACATAAACAGGCACACACACATACTAGAAAATACACATAAATAGACACATAAACACACACACACACATACTTAAAACCAAAGATATATATAGAAACATATACTCACATATGCACACACACCTCCACATACATACAGATAGATGTACTATTTTTCTCTATTGCTACCTCCATGGAAAAAGCTTGGACAAACTGCATTCCTTGGTTTCAGCAGTTATAACCTCCTCAGCTAGGACCCTGCCATGCCACGCCCATTGTAGTGAACCACCCTCATTCCCTTTGTATTCCATTAGTGAGAAGTAAGTTCCACCCAAAATGACTTCTTCCTACAAACCACTGCTCTGTTAAACAGACTCCCAAAAGGATGTTTCTCCAGTCACTTCAATCTTGACCTCTTCAAGACTATGGTTAACTGTTATCTTCTTTTATCTGTATAAACTACTCCTTAACATAACCCTCTACCTTGAGTGGCTGTTGGGCCTTGTACAGGGTGAACTTTACTTTAAAAATATATACTTATACATATATATATATTGAAAAACACAATACTCAAATGCATATAAATATATACAGATATATACACACCCAATCACTCAACACATAGGTACACACACACATACACAGGATGTATCAAAAATACTTTTACAAACTTTGAGGGTGGGTTTGTCATGCCAAAACAAAGACAAAAGTCCATATAAACATGTCTGCAAATCCTTTGTTTTTGAGTTAAAGGAAGTCTACAGTAGATGGCACTGCATGTAGACTAGGTTACATTTGTCATTTGTGTACATTTGGGGCTTGTCTGTTTTTAACATATAATGTGTGTAGTAGTGAGTTAACTGAGAAGTGTTCTGTTTAACAATGGCAGGATATTCATATCATGAGCAGGCACATATGAATTTTACATATAGCATTCGAATGGTAATAGACACGAGGCTGCATGGTTGTATCAAATTGTGTTTCCAGACTGAAAACAGCTGAGTCATTCAGCCTTTGCTGTTATTTAATGTTGCATTGCTGACTAAGATCCTCTTGTATGCTTGACTATGAAGAACATATTCTACAGGTTGTCAGAGACAATCTAGGAATCAGTACATGTCAAATGGCCCTAGCATTATTTACATTATTTGGACTATTGTCCTCATTTTTGTCACCATATTTATTACAATGTCTTAGCCGTTGTACACTCCGGCCTTCATCAGGTAGTTGGAATGTTGAACTGAACCCTTTATTTCACTCAGTGGGGTAGACTGTTCTAGTTGCACGTGCCATGTTTAATGGATGTCAGTTATCAGTTATCTCCTGTTAATTCCCCTCTCCATGTTCTCCACTGCTTTAACCGGGTATTGAACTCACACTCTTTGTCGTCTTGTCACATGATCTAAGCAACACCTTTATCCACTGTGCCATGTGTCCATGTATATCATAGTGCTACATAGAGGATACTTCAAGAGAAATGCATGTAACCTTAACATTTGCAGGGTTTTTTGCCCTCTGATCACTCAGCATGGTAGAATTTTTGCCAATCCATTGTTTTTCTCTTCAGATGAGGCAACATTTGGAAGAGATGGAATAACACATTTACAGAACCAACATTTGGGGACAGACCAGAATTTCCATGGAACAATACAGACTAGTCACCAGTATCAGTTTACAAATAATGCATCCACCTCAAACTGTCTGTTATCTGTTCTCACAGCATGTCATACAGGAGCTGTCTACAGGGACTTTATTTCAAACACACTTTCAGACCTGCTAGAAGATGTACCCCTGCTAATACAAAGATGCATGTAGTTCATGTATGATGGGGCTCCAGAACATTTTAGTCACATTATTCACAATGCACTGGCTGATGTCTATCATGAAAGCTGGATAGGTAGGAGAATGCCGTTTCCATTACCTGCACATTCCCCAAATATTTTGGATTTTTATCTGTGGGGCCACCGAAAACAATTGGTTTATGCAGCAGATATTAATAATGCTAAGATGCTTCACCAACATCTTATGGGGCTGGCAAAACCATTTGACACCATGTTGGAGTATTTGAAAAGATCTGTCTGTCAATGATCCGACAGGTGCATGCGTGTGTAGAAGCAAGTGGAGGACATGTTGAACATTTTGTTATGAGTTGCGGTGTTGAGACACAATGATGACCTTTTGGACATATGCTTATATGGACATTTTACATTGTTTTGGTTTCTGGAACCCATCCCTAAGTTTGTAAATGTATTTTTGATACACTCTGTATATACAGCGAGACACATACATAAAATATATACACACAATAAGACATAATTCATAAGCTAACGGACATCAAAATTAGTTTACAATTATGCATAGACTCTAACAAGTTAACAAAATATGTGCCTATATATATATATACATATATGCATGTATATATATATATATATATTGAGATGAATTGATTATTATATATATATATATATATATATATATATATAGAGAGAGAGAGAGAGATAGATAGATAGATAGATAGATAGATAGATAGATAGATAGATAATATTGCACATTTAGTGCTGGTATTAATAAAATAGTGTTCAATGTAGAAGAACATAGCTATAAATTATATATAAATAATAAATATACATGTTTTATCACCATGAAGAATAATATGTATATTATTATTAATATATATATGTAAAAAAACTTATATAATTTACTATAGGTGTAATTTTAAATTTAAAAACTCTAGATGATTATTTGGCTTTTCAATTATTTTCAGGAACTTGTAAGATTGACAGTTGTAACTGAAGAATTTAAATTTGAACATTAGCATATAAATAGGTGTTTATAAAATAGATTTTCTGGGATCAATGTAGTCATTATTGTCGAAGTCTTTGATGAGTGATTCAAATGTTACCAAACTCTGTGTTGGAATTTGATAAGTATTGAATGTTTTTATTATATTTTAATAATAATTAACACTCTAGTCTTATATTGATCACTTTGTTGGCAAAGATTCCATAAAATGTTATATACATTGTATTGCATAATTTGAAATATATTATTTGCTAGTATTAGTAGCTAGAAATTTTATTATATATATATATATATATATATATATATATATATATATATATATATATATATCAGAAATAAAACTATTTACTAAATTTAACAAAACCAACTTAATCATATGTAATAGCTCTTCTCCATCAACTAGTGTTTTGGAAATAAACAGCATTATATCAGTATATGTGTCCTTTGGGAGATTTTATCTCTGACAAAAAAGTAAGTACATATGTTGGCCGACAACCAAAGTATTATCAAGACGTCTTATACTTCATTTTTCTGATGCAAGTTCTATTGCCCAACATCTAAAAACACATTCCTGTCAACCTTCACAATACAAGAAAGTACTTGTTGACAACACCAATATACTACACCATGAAAATAATAAACCAAAATTTCAAATTTCTCAAGGCCTTTACATCAAAATCAATCAACCTACAAACAACAAAATTTATTATGAATATAGAATGAACATATTAAAATGCATGAAACAGTTAATGCCATTTTCCATTTTTACCAATTTTCCAGTCAGATTTCTTATATTGAACAATTGTTTTGCAAAAAACTCCATAGCTACAAATTTAAAATTTTGAATAATTACAGAGTGTGTTCTTGCATATTTTCAAGTCACCATCTCAACAGAATGCAGATTTTATTTCAGTTACAATAAGTTTCTCTTTGTAATTTACCCCTGAAGATGACCTTGGAAAAGGTTGAAAGTACTTGGATTAAAAAAAAACTACAGCCCCTTCCTTGGTGAATTTCATCTCAACATCAAGAAACTGATTAGACAACTGGAAAGGATCAGTATAAAAATAAGTAGACACAAGATACCTATATTACTCAATGAAACATGTTTGAATGAAGATATAGATATATACTGCCTAAATATACATACATGCATATATATATATATATATATATATATATATATTCTGTGCATGAAAGTAGCACCCCAAACAAACGCAGAAGTAAATTCCCCCTCCCACCACCAAACAAGCATAAATAGATCAAATTTTAAAAAATAAAAAAGTTTGTCTGATGATCACAAAAGCGTGAAACCCAGGGTCACAAACTCATATCCATACAACTGAATATGTTAGCTCTATCATTGATATTGAGCCCTTTCCACTAAGTACTGTGCATACATACATACATAAATATATATATATGTGTGTGTGTGTGTGTGTGTGTGTGTATTGGGGGTGTTGAAAGTACTAGGTACATCATATCTCTGTAAATCTTACCAAATGACTAAAGAGTAAAATTTATTTTCAAATCCCCTGTAGGTCAGGCTGAGAAGTTGTAAGCATCTCCTATAATATGTACTTAAGCAACAGTCCAACATTACTATAATTTTGATTAAAGGCCACAGACAATGAATATTTTTTAATTAACTTTTCTTGTTTACCTTCAAGAGAACTCATGTCTGGATTCAGTAAGTGTAAATATTGTCCAAACATTTGCAATCTAGCCCTGTAACATGAACATTTTTTTCAAGAACACACCTAAAGATTATGTTTCCACAGTCTTACTTGTCAGTATTCATCATTTTCAAATATAAAAAATGCTGTGGAATTGCTTCTTCAATGAACCACATTTCTTTAAAAACCAAAGTGAATTCTGTGACAAATTCAAAATAAAAGCTAATTTTATTGAACAATATAATTACAGTTTTCTTCTGTTATTCTTCTGACTGTCAGCTGAGATTCTGTAACATTTGTTAGACATTGATTTGTATAATTTCACATATATTATTTGCTAGTTGTTATAAATATTCAAGGATGGTCTCCCCTTGTTTTGTTTACTCTCCTCCTTGAGAGTGCTATTTCTGTTTACTGGGACTGTAAAAGACTGTTGGTTTAAATGCATGAAATCTGCCCAGAATGAAAGCCATCTTTAAAAAATTAACATTGAACAGACACATTTCACAAGCATCAGTGATATTAATCCCTGGCCTAAACAGACGAATGTTATACAAAATCAGTTTAAATGCGTGAAATCTGCCCAGAATGAAAGGAATCTTTAAAAAATTAACATTGAACAGACACATTTCACAAGTATCAGTGATATTTATTCTCTGGCATAATAGACGAATGTTATACAAAGTCGGTTTAAATGCCTGAAATCTGCCCAAATCTGTGTAAATACTAGGATGTTCCATTAAGCCAGTGAAAGTCTAACTGGAATTGTTCACTTCCACAAAAAATAACCAAATAAAAAATCAGGCAAAGCCCAGTTTCCTTTGATCCCCAGGAAATGGATCAAAAGAGGTTGAGAAAAAAAGAAGAGTTTTTAATCGATGACACTGACACTCACGTTTTTCAAGATACAGACCCTGGAAACAACCTTACCTCAATATATAACTGCAATAAAAAAACAAAAAACAAAACAGACCAAGTTAACCTGTGCTACACTTCAAATGAAATGCTGTTTTGAACAATGATTCAACTTTCATGTGAGTATCACAGAGGCACCGAAAAACATGTTTAAAATCATTCCATATGAAGTTTCATAATCAGAAGCTCCTGACAAATTTCTTCTCAACCTCTGCCTATTCTAGTTGTCGACAATCATGACTCTCTACTGTTTCCTGTCATTTGTAACTCTAAGCAATGATTTTCCCCTTACTCTCCCTCCCAGTCCCTGTTCTGCCATTTATTTAGACAAGTTTTTTAGGTAGTTTATTTGTTGTTTCTCTCTGTCACACTTTTTCCAATATGACTTCTGCATGTTAAATCCACTAAGCCTTCCATCCTCATGTTGTCCCATAAATTTCAGCTGTTGCTTTCTAATTCTTAGTGTAAATGTCCTATAGTGATCTCATGAAATAAAAAAGATCGAATTCCCGTTATTCCATAGTACAAAGGAAACTGTCCTATTGACATGCAATTTAGAGCCTTCGCTCTTTCCAGCTGGCCTCTAACTAAGAGAGCACTTCTGATAACAAATCCTTTTGATTATATACCACAAATGTCGTTGTAATTAATATATATGCTGTATTTTACTAATTAAAACAGGAGTCAAGCAAGGCCCAACATAACAATCCTTTTCATTTCCATTTTTCTCACATATTCTCAACATCCTTCTGTAGAATCACACTTCTGTCACTTCAAGTTTCCTGTTTCTTAATACCTCATTTAATTGTGGAATATATCTTTTGTGATTGTTGTGCCCATAAAGGAATACATAAAATAAAAAATTACCTGTACATTCAGGGCATCATGTCAATAAAAAATTAAATAAATAAAAATTAATTATAGTTTCAAAAATAATTACAATAAAATAATTATAACAATTATAATTATCATTAATTCACTTATTCTAAACCAAAGAGAATCAATCTCACTTTCCTCCTCTACACACACAAACATGTGACATTCTCACTATTGGACAAGCAATTCACACAGACAGGTCATTAACATATGCATCAATGAAAATTACTTTTTTTCTTTTTCATAATAGTAACATTTATTTTTTTAGCACTCGACAAAAAATTGAGGTAAAAAAAACAGACACTTCTGATATTTTTCCAGCTAAATTATCTGGACACTTATAAAAAAAACATATGAGAAAGACTGTATACACGTTGCTTATTTTTTGTCTTATCATTCTGTTGGATTCTAATCCATATTTGGTCTACATTTGAACCCAAACTCACAAATTTTATTCTGTATTACTGTCTCTCATGTCTTCAATATCACATAACAACCAGATTAATAAATAAAACTAGTTTTGTTGTTTCCACGTCTTGCTATTTCTCATTTTTATGAGTATTTTTGTATATATAAATGTTTGGGAGTTTATAATTAATTTACTCAGAGTTAAAACTCGTTACAACATAATCAAGATTTTGACATTCCACACTACTATAAATAAATCTTATTGGTTAGGAAGAAATCCTATTTTGATTTTCTATAAATTTGAAGAAAAGACATTATAGGCAATCATTCCAAATGGATTGAAACTAACAAGCAACAACAGCTAAAATGAATTTCTCAAAGAGAAAATAATGACATTGTCATGTCCATAAAAAATAAATTAATTATAATAAAATAATTATAACAATTATAATTATCATTAATTCATTCATTCTAAACCAATGAGAATCAACCTCAATTTTCTCCTCTATATACATGACATTCTCACTATTGGACAAGCAGTTCACATGGGCAGGTCATTAACATGTATATCAACAGAAATTATGTTCCCTTTTCAGGCCATAATAGAAATATTTATCTTTTAGTGCTCAACAAAAATGAGATAAAAAAAAAACCCTAGACACTTCTTGTATTTTTGCAACAATATCTGGACACTCATTACGCACATCTATAAAAGAGAAAAAAAAACACATATGAGGACTGCATCGACTTTACTTATTCTTTATCTTATCATTCCATTTGATTCTGATCCATATTTGAACCCAAACTCACAATCTTACTCCGTATTATTGTCTCTTGTGTCTCCAGCCCCACATAACAACCTGATTAAGAAATAATAATACCCAGAAAATTCATACACAGATGTCCCCAAGGACAGATGGCACAGTGGATAAAGGTGTTATTTAGATCCAGTGACAGGACCCAAGGAGTGTGAGTTCAATACCTAGTTAGGGCAATGGAGAACTTTCAGAGGGGAATTAACAGGAGATAACTGATATCCATTAAACATGGCACTAGAACAGTCTACCCCAGTGAGCGAAATAAAGGGTTCAGTTCAACATTCCAACCACCTGCAGAAGGCCGAAGCATACAACGGCCAAAACGTTGTGATAAACATAGTGACAATAGTCTGAATAATGGAAATAATACTTGTTTTGTTGTTTGTACATCTTGCTGTTTCTCATTTTTATGGGTATTTTTGTATATATAAATGTAAAGTGGGGGTTATAATGAAAGGGGGGGTTATAAACGTAAGGGAGGGTGTTATAATGATTTACTCAGAGGCACAACTCTCCTACACTATTCTATGTACAATTGAAATAATATATAGCAAGTGCAGCAGAGCAGATGTGAAGATCAAATTTGACTGGAAAGTAAGAAGTTAGAAGTGTGATAGAAGAAAGTGTTAGCACAAAACTTACAGGTTACATCCAGCCATTTCATTTGTAAAATGATGACAGCTTCCACCAATCAAGTACTACACTCAAATTCATAAAGTCTAGGTACTATAAAGGAAAGTTCCTCAACAGAATAGATGACAATTGACATTAGTAATCAAGGAGACAGTAGATAACAATTGATATTGCATTTAAATTTTTGAAAATCAAAGTTGATTGAGAAGCAAGAAGCACGAAATGATTTCCACAAGTGAGAAGTGTGATAAAAGTAACTGTTTGCATAGAACTTATGGGTTACATCTAGCCATTTCAACTGTAAAATGAGGAAACCTTGCTGTCAATCTAGTACTATACTTAAATTCATAATTTTACAATAAATCTAGTCTTTATCATGGATAATGTCTATAGTACTTTATCTTTAATAAAGTCTATATCAAGTGTAAAATTATGTAAGAATCTGTTAGCATAGAACTTATGGGTTACATCTAGCCATTTCAATTGTAAAATGATAAGACCTTGGCACATAGTCTAGTACTGCACTTAACTTCATAAATCCTTGATACAATAGCGGAAAGAAATATTTATTTTAAAAATAAAAAAAATGAGGCACAAGGCCAAAAAAGAGGATAGGGGAAGGCTGGTCCTTAGTCTTATCTTAAATTTTTGCTAACCTCAATTACTGGCCCAAACATACCACAGTAAAGCAACACTTTCTTACCATTCTTACTACAGCAACCATAATACCTCAAAGATTCTATGAAGTTCTACCTAGTTCTCATATGTATATTTTGACCTTGTTCCTCTTATGTTGACAGTTTTTGTGTAATAGAAAAGACTAGACAGGAAGCTTTCTTATTGACTTCAAACTGCTACATGTGGGTGTTACTAAACTGTAGTTAGAAAAACACAATTTACACATAGTTAGAGATAAAAGATTCAAGCCAACTTTATCAAATTATTAGAAAACATGTCTCTACCTACACACCAATTTTCATCTACCTAAGATGCACATACACTGCACTCTGCTCAAAACAAATTTTAAAACAAACACAAACATACCAGAGTGCTGTCTATTTTCAATGAAACTTTCACTTGCCATGTCTACAAGTACAACTGTATTTCCCCTTTTTGTTATGATGTTGATTTGGGGTTAGTAGAGACAAACGCCAAATAACACGTAACAATAAAAAGGGTTTTAATAGGCTGGTAAAAAGGTACAGAAATCGCCTGAGTAGTCAATAACTAGCTCAGCTAAGAACTTCTCTGTCTCTCGGTCTCCGTATTTATCAATCCACCCACGAGGACCGAATGTGGCACAAGGCCAGTTTAATGTGGGTATCTCCGAGCCCGTAGGCTCGGCCAAAAATATGGCCTTTCTGAACCCGCCTAGACGGATTCAGGCCCTGTCAACCACCCCGGACGAAACCTTGCCCTTCGGCCAAGCCTCGTCCGGGTTCCCCTCTGCTAATGCAGAGAATTCGACAGTCGCCGAGAGTGTGTCTCTCGGACTCCCTCATGTCAACTGACATGCCACTCTTTAAAGTCTTTGTTCACAGACGCAGACAAGTTCATCTTCAAGAGGGGTGGTAGGTTTCCGACACAACACTTATATAGGCTATAAGAGGAGCTAGACAGTGGAGAGAGCGAGCAGAAAGCAGAGAAACTTCATGCGTAAACTAAACATGAAGGCTACCTGAAAGCATGGCTGATTGCCTGTCCAACCATTAGGATATGAAAACGACCTCCTGTGAACACAGAAAGAGAACAGACTATACCATCAACACAACAAACCCAAGCTGATAGACAACAAGCTACTGCTTTTTCACACTCTCATTTCACACCCCATACACTGTATATTCGAATACTACACTATATGACTTACCAGAGACATTTTCATATCTTGTAAATGAAAATAAATCTTTGGTCATTTCTCTAATCCAGTGTCTAATTTTAGTCTTTCTTTACTCCAACCAAACTTCTAACAGGAATCAAGACTCTCATGAACCATCCTGGATAAGACGATAAACTACATCCAACAGCAAGGCCTCTGATCAGGAGGTTTTGAGGAATGTGGAACGACCTCTAAATTGCTGGTGTTCCCAGGTCCACCCTGACCCTGGGTGTTAGCATCTGTCAGCGTCCGAGCTATGGGCAAATAGTTAAACCCACCACCCAAAAGGGGTCAAAATTCTATAAAAGTATAAAAATGCGTTTTAATACCAGCAATACATTTTTGGAAAAAAAAATTATTACCAGCAATACATTTTGGAAAAAAAATTATTTTCAGCAATATATTTTTGTAAAAATAAAAAATATTACCAGCAATAAAAATCTTGTCGACATTAAGTAACCCATTGAGATTGAGATGCTGTAAAACAAAACAAACCAAACTATTAGGTTGGTGCAAAAATAATGACGTAATAATGTCGTTTTTTGACGTTAAAAAATACGTCAAAAAACAACATTATTACGTCATTATTTTTGCACCAACCTAATATCATGAAGATGCTTAATTGGCCTTAGTGCCTGGTACATTATTCTTTTATTTACATCTCATGTGTAAACATCAGTCGACAGAATATGCACAAGGATATTGAACAGAAAAATGTTCAACTCAATTATAAAGAGTGTTACTTGAGGAGAATGAAATTTTTAATAACTATATAGACTTAAAAGCTAAGACTTTTCAGATTAGGAATTTGATAGAGGTTTTAAATACTGTGTATTTCCTTGCAAATTATAAGTTAATTAAATTTATTTTAAGTTGGTATCTACTCATTAGGATATCGTATTAATAATTTTCAATTTTATTTTTTTCTGAAACTGATTAATTAACAGAATATGTTCTAATTATGTGTCCACTATTAATTCATTTACTTTTCTAAATCTTAATTTATACCGATTTTTTAAAGATTTTCTTTGCAACACTCCCAGCCTTTTCAAGATATCTATATTACATGTCTATAAGTCTACCATTCATCCATCTTAGAATATGGCTAGCACACTTCCATTTAGCTTGAGTTCCTTGACCAAATCTAAAGAAGAATCGGCAATATTGTTGGTCCAGATCTGATGGCTCGACTTCAGACACTTTTCCACTGCTGTAAGGTTGCCTCTTTGCACCTTTTGTAGTAGTAATAGGTGTTATGACAAAAGAACACAATTTATGAGTGCTTGTCTCGTCTCTACGAAATGGGATTTGCACATATGCAAATTCTGGCCTGCTTGAGGAGACATAAAAAGTGAGATGCTAAGAGCAACAGGGGTATGTTTTTGGGGGCAGATTACATTTGCTAGTCTGATGAGTAGATTGACAGGAAAGAGAAGGTGAAGGAGACACGACTGACTTTTTCAACTGAAAAGTGCCCAGTGTAGTGGCAAAGAAATAGAACCCCAGAATCTATTTCCTTGAGCCAAGTAAGGAAGAAGATGAGTCGGTCTGCTGGTGAATGCCACACTTGAATTTATTTTTTTACCCGCCTCATTTATTTTTTTGCTACAACTTTCACAGTAATTGTTTGCATGAACTCTTCACTATGGTACATAGACTTTTTGAATTTAAGCTGGTTAGATGTAGCCATAAGTTCTATGCAGTTTCTTTTCTCACACTCTAACTTGTGAAGCTCCCTTCCAGCTCCATACTTTCCAGTCAACTTTAATCTGAAAAAATGTAAATGCAATGTCAATCACTATCTACTGGCTTCCTGATTACTCTTCCTGCTCATTATTACTATTTCTGTTCCTAATTCATTCACACCCCTTCTGTCTTAGTGGCTTTATGGCCTTGTATGGGGTGATACTGATTTGTTATATTCTGTGATAATAGGAATATATACTCGAAAAACATGGTGGATAAATAAGTAAAGGTTTATTGTAAAAACCAATACAATAAGAATAAAGATAACAGTTACGTACAAGATCATCACAAGTCAATCCAGTAGTGAATGCTACTTTTGGAAGGTCGGTAGTTCTCACATAAGTCGTACACAACAGATCGCAGCTAGTATATTTAGCTACACGCCCACAAGGGTGGCATGTGGCACAAGGCCGGTTCAACATGGGTTCTCTGAGCCCATAGGCTTGGCCAAAAATATTCCCTTTATGAACCTGCATAAACGGGTTCCTCACCGCCTGAAGGCAGAGAGATAAACCCTCTAGATGGAACAGGTCACAGCTAGTATATCTGGCTACCCCACCACGAGGGTTGCATGTGGCACAAGGCCGGTTTAACGTGGGTTCTTCAAGCCCATAGACTTAGCCAAAAATATTCCTCTTGAACCCATATAAATGGGTTATGGGGCAGTCCTTCAGCGGAGCATCATCCAGGTTCCTCTCCGCCCAAAGACAGAGAGTTCGACTGTTCAATTGGAACAGATCCCAGCTAGTATATTTAACTACCCCACACGAGGGTTTCATGTGGCACAAGGCCAGTTTAACGTGGGTTCGCCAAGCCTGTAGGATCGGCCAAAAATATTCCCTTTTGAACCCACATAAACGGGTTCAGGGTCAGTCTACCTCCCTGAACAAGACTCTGCCCTTCGGTGGAGTCTCGTCCGGGTTCCTCTCTGTTCAGAGGCAGAGAGTTTGACTATCTAACTGGAACAGAACCCAGCTAGTTTCTGTAGTCTGTTGACTTAAAGATATTTATAGGTAGTTACTACCTATAGTGTAGTCACTCATGGGGGTGACCGGTTATTCCATTACATCATGATTAAAAAATACCTATAAACAAGATTTATTCACTTCCTACTGGATAAAATAAGATACAGATTTGGTTTAAATTAATTAAATCCTTACAAATCCCTTTACAAGTAAAAATGGAAGATAAATCTTTTGTCTTTTCATGATCACAAATAAGGATGGTTCGTTTGGCTCCGTATGTTGGCAAATGTGAATCAAAATCGGTTTAAGGAGATGAAATATTCATAAATTCCTATCAGGTAAAAGAAGTATTTTACATCATTCATATTCTACCTTTATTTATTCACACACCCCCTCCGTGAACAAGTGTGTCAGAAAATCAGTTTAGATGTATGAAATATTCACGAATCCACATAAAAGGAAAGATCTTTACAACATTCACATTTTATAGAATCTTTTCAAGACATACAACTCCAAAAGAACCTGAATGCACCATGCTAACAAGCAAGAACATTGACTCCAACAAGTAACGATCAGAGGTATTGTACCAACAAACACCAGTAACATGTATTCCTATGAATAATGTATGCCTTACTGAACTTAGGGCAAATAATAACCTTCAAAATTAAAACTATATTTTTCTAATCATTTCGTCCTAAGTAAACTGGGAATGCCACTAGTACGCAGTGGGTTATGGGGAATTAAAGTAAAATACAAGGCAGAAAATAGAAAGGATTAAGGAAAGGACAAAAGATGAACAGGATTCAAGAATGTAGAAGATGGCAATTAGCTCTGCATTTAAATTTTTGAAGATTGTAGTTATCACAGAAGTAAGTAAATTAAAGTGGGTTCCACAGACAGGAAGTGCGAGAAAAGAAACTCTTGTAGTAGAAGTGGTGGTTACATTTAGCTAGTTTGACAATAAAAGGGTAGGACCTAGATGCTTAAATTCATGTATTTGGGGCACCAGGGAAAAAACCTTGTCCTATCAGTTCCAACAAGCTAGTAGCAGAAAGCAAGAAGAAAAGACTAACTATTAACTCTAAAAAGACAGAATGCATTATTACCAACAAAAGGGACAGTAAGATATCATAATAATGATTTTGTAAAGTAAGTTGGGATGAGAACTTTTCAGCACCTCCTCCTATATATTTACAAGAGTAAAATCCCTGCCAGAAAATGCATATATGTTTTTACCAATGAAGCTTGATGAAGCACGTTGATTTAGTAAATGTGTCTTGCAGACCATTCCTACTGCTATGAATTTAATTCCTATTTGGTGCTCCTATATCGATGGCCTTGTGTTAAGCTTAGTAAATGTCTATATGATGATATTTAGAAACAAATTAAAATGAAGCATTCTTCATCATCATCCTTCGACCTCCCTATCGTTGGTCAGAACTCCATTGACAATCACTTTCCACACTGTTTGATCCTGTATTGCTGTCCCCAGATCTCCAATGTCCAACCCTGAGTCCCAAGCTATGGTGTCTAGAAAAGTTAATTTTTGTGAAAAGACACTTCTAGAAGGATGCCATGAGATGATATTCCTGTCCACTTGATGGCAGTGGTCGGCAAACTATAATCGTTTTTGTTTGAGCTTAAGAGAGATTGGTCTCAGTTCTCCATGAAATGTGTTAAGCATCACATTAATACCATGAGAGTATCAATAATAATCTATACAAGACGGAATCATTAAAAAAATGAAACTTAAGCTGGTCTGTGACAGGCTACAATGCAATGAAGATTTGACACTGGACAAAAAATTTTGCCTAAAGAAGTATTGAGAATGAACCAAATGAAATGCTGTGTGAAATAATTTGTACTGACTGAACTTTTTCTTTCTCTCGTTCTTCATTCAGTTGAAGACAAATGCTGCCTATGAAAATTGAATTCTTTTAAAAATATTTCCAAAATTCTTTTTAACAGAACAATGAATTTTTAATGTACTAGTCGTCTTTGGAAAGAGTAAATTTCTTTTTATCTGCATATAATAGAATCATTTCAAACAAAACAAAACCAAGCAGATTTCTGCTTTATGTTGTGTGCAATGACACAAAATACTGCTGTGTTCTGATGTACTCAGACTTACTGATGCTTTAATGCTTGTAAAGATGTTCCCTCTGTTTGGAAAGATGTTCCCTCTGTTTGGAAAGATGTTCCCTCTGTTTGGAAAAAGAAAATAGAGTTGTGTAACCCAAAGAACATTACCTCAATTGAGAAATTTGTAAAAATTCTAAATAGAAGTTTGCTAAATTGTCTTATAAAACCAATGAGTTTGTGCAGAAAAGGGTTGAAACCTCTTCTCGCCACTGTCAAATGGAGAAAATTTGCATGATTTAGAGATATTACAAGGCATGACAGCCTGTGCAAGACCATCCTGCAAGGCACCATTGAAGGTGGGCGTAAGGAATGATGCCAACACAAAAACTGGCTGGACAATGTCAAACAATATGACTATACCAGAATTGTTGATGGCTGCCGTTGATAGACTGCTATGGAGGAGATTCAGTGTGGCTTCTACATTCAGATCCCCACCCACCACGATTACAAAATTCAAGAGAATGATGATGATGATGATGATGAAATATCTGTGATATGTATGTGTGTATGTAGAGATTTATGATTATTCTTAAAGTAAAACTTCTGAAAAACTAACAAATTTTTTCTGTTTATAAATACTTTTTGCAAAATAAAATCCTTACATTGGTCTTGATAATATCCATTATAAGACAAAACATGTCAGCTAAGAAAAGTTTTCCTTTTATTTTGATTCATATACATATGTGCATGTTTACATGTGTGCATGTTTGCATGCGTGTGTGTGTGGGGGGGGGCATGTATGCATGTGTGTGTGCGTGTGTGTGTGCAAAATATCAGATAAAAATAAAATATATCTGTAAAATTTCAAAGCAGGTGTATATAAAATAAACTGTCACAACTGTTCCTTACAATATATTGGAGAAACTTGCAGAAATTAAAAAAACGTATCTATGAACATAAAAACGATCTTATACATGACAATTTATCTAATGCATTAGTCATATATAGAAATAAGGGAAACTACAAATTCGATCTAAATAATGTCACTTTTATTAAAAGAAAAATAACTTACTTAGATGAAAAATTCTTGAGAGTGCTGCTATTGAGTCTTGCCAAAATGTAAACCTGCAGCTTGGAATTTTTCATATATTTCCTTTACTAAAAGAAAGGCTTCTTTCCCAAACCAAGATACATGACCAAAAAAATTTTACAAAATTAAAAAAAACATTTTTATTATTTCAAATGTTATTTTTAGTAGATACTCATATTTAAGCAGACATTCCATTTATTTCATCTACCAGCCTGCATACTTGAGAAAAGTCGTGTCCTCCTTTACAGGAGAATCATTACCTGATATGCTTTTACTGCTCAGCTATTAGGCTGGTGCAAAAATAATGACGTAATAATGATGTTTTTTGACGTTAAAAAATACGTCAAAAAACGACATTATTACGTCATTATTTTTGCACCAACCTAATACAAAGAGCTTCACAATAAAGCAAGATTCTATTTTTTCTTAAAAGCACACTGATTTGTTCAGATTTTTCTTGAAATGTATATCTGTTTAATTTTGTGTCCAGAACATAAACAAAGTAATTTCTAAAGAATTAATGGATCTTATTTTTTTAATCTGACATTTTTATTATTTCACATTCATTTATTAGGCATTAAATTACATCACTTAGGATCTTCCATAGTTTAACTTGATTTTCACAAGTAGACTGAAGAATGTTTATGAGCATTTTATAAAAATTTTAAAAACCAAACATTATTTTTGCTTCTGTTTATGAATACATTTT
Source organism: Acanthosepion lycidas (assembly GCA_963932145.1). Taxonomy (NCBI): domain Eukaryota; kingdom Metazoa; phylum Mollusca; class Cephalopoda; order Sepiida; family Sepiidae; genus Acanthosepion; species Acanthosepion lycidas. Next base: position 8,873,605 of record OZ010590.1, read on the forward strand.
GGAAAATAAAATCCATCAGAGGATGAGACATGTTGGCAAAGAAAAGCTTTCCTTTTGTTTTTGTTGTTATTCATATATATATATATATATATATATATATATATATATATATATATATATATACTGGGTGTAACAGCAAAATTGTCCAATTGTTAGATTAAGCTTTGAACCGTTGTATCTTAGAAATGATTAAAGATATCTTACTGGAATTCTCTGAGGCTTTTATAACACTATTGAGCAATAAGAATGTATAATTACTCTCCAAACTTAACAGAAGAATTGTGATGAAATCGATCATAAATGAAAATGACGTTCATTATTAATTAAGCATAGCTAAGGATTGGAAGCTCATGAAGGATTGAAATAAAGTTCAAATGGAAGCTTAAATACTGGTATTTATTTATAATTGATAAGAACAATTCTGGCACAAGTTCAAACTGTTAAGCAATCAAGATTTGCTCCCTCTTTGGCAATGGCATCCTCAACCCTCTTCTTGAATGCACCACAAGCTTTTTTAATGAATTCTTCATTAATGTTCTCCACCCAGGTTTTATTGATGGATTTTATGAGAACCTGCAGGTTACTGTGAGGCATCTCACAAGCTTTTCTGACCAGTCCATTCCAGGTGCTGAAGTCTAAGGGTTTCAAATCAGTCGATGAAAGAGGACAAGTTTCCTTATCCCAAAACCTGTTCGTGAACTCATCCCTGAGAAAATTTTGAGCCACTGCACTCATGTTTCGAGAAGTTCCATCCTGCTGGAATATTAATTTGAAGACCTTATTGGTCTTGTTGGGGTTTTGATTGTCTCTAGCCTTAGGATATTCAGGATATTTACCTTTTTCAAAATTTGAACATAGCGTACTCCTGTCGATCTCTTATGCTTCCCAAACATGATCACTGGCATTTTCTTGCCATCAAAGGCCACACAGGTAAAAACCACTGCCTCGTCAAGGATTTTGCACTTGAAAGTGATATTCTTGTCTCTGTCATGAGAATAAAAAATTATTTACTTAGAAAATTTTTGAGAGTGCTACTATCAAGTCTTGCCAAAATGTAAACCTACAGCTCAGATTTTTTTTTATATATCTCCTTTACTAAACAAAAGGTTTCTTTGCCAAATCAAGATACATGACCAAAACAATTTTACAAAATTAAAAAAAATACATTTTTATTATTTCAAATGTTATTTTTAGCGGATACCCATATTTAAGCAGACGTTCCATTTATTTCATCTACCAGCATGCGTGCTTGAGAAAACTTGCTTCCCCTTTGCAGGAGAATCATCATCTGATATGCTTTTACTGCTCAGCTATGAAGAGCTTCACAATAAAGCAAGATTTTATTTTTTCTTAAAAGCATACTGATTTGTTCAGATTTTTCTTGAAATGCATATCTGCTCAGTTTTGTGTCCAAAACATAAACAAAGCAATTTCTAAAGAATTAATGGATCCTATTTTTTAATCTAACATTTTTATTATTTCACTTTCATTCATTTCACTTTTCATCCCTGAGAAAATTTTTTACAAAATTTGAATATAGCATACACTTGTCAATCTCTTATGCTTCCCAAAAATGATCACTGGCATTTTCTTGCCATCAGCGGCTACACAGGCAAATACCATAGTCTTGTCAGGGATTAGGCTCCTGAAAGTGACATGTTTGGTTTGGTTTGGTTTGGTTTGGTTTGTTTTATGACATATCAACCTTAATGGATTATTTAATGCCTACAAGATTTTTATTGCAGGTAATACTTTTTTTTCATAAAGTATTTTTGGTAATATATTTTTCTAAAATATATTGCTGGTAACATTTTTTCCAAAAAAATATTGCTGGTAATAATATATAACTGGTATTAAAACCTATTTTTACATGCTTTGACCCCAATTTGGGGGTTAACTATTTGCCCATAGATAGGACCCTGACAGGTGCTAATTTCAGCAATTAAGAGGTGGTTCCATGATCCTCAAAATCTCCTGATCAGAGGCCTTACTGTCAGATGTAGTTTATCGTCTTATCCAGCACGTAGATGTAGTTTATTTTCATACCCAGAACGAGAGATATTTTTGTCTCTCTCATGAGAATCTGAAGCTAATATAAGCAGTGCATCTGCATATGCATCCTATATAAAGTTCTTCTCATCTGTGTAGATGATTATTCCAGGATCATTTTCCAACTTAATTAAGATGATCTTCGTCCTCTCTAACCGTCTAACTTTCCATCCTGGAGTAACAAGTTACCTTACAGGTTTCATGTACGATTTCATTTTCAAGCCTTTTTTCATTACTATTTGGACTGTCATAGCTGAAACTCTTCTCTCACATGTCAAATGTCTTATGGATTGAGTTGGATCATTTCTAATTGATCTCTTTAGCTCTAAGTTGAAACGATAATCTCTCTTGATGTTATAACCTCTTGATACAGTTTTTCTCTCTACTGTTCCCTCTTTTTTAAACTTATTCATCATTCTGTTAATGGTTCTTGAATGGATGGAAGCTAGAGTATGAATGTTGGTACTATTACTGAAGACCTAAATCATTTTTCCTCTCAGCATTGCTCATTTTGGAAGACATATTGGGTATGACACAAAATGATTTTACCCTGCTCTATTTCTAGCTGAATAACTCAAAGGATTTTTCAGTGATTCTTATGATAAATGGTCTCAAGATGGCTAAACATCTTATCTGAAAACCTGGAAAAAGGAAACATAATTAGTTTAGTAGTATTTTTTAGATATTAAACATTTTAACAGAAACATTTACCAAAATTACAGAAAAATATTTTGAGATACTAAAGAGTAAACTTATTCAATAAAATCGTCATTGGTTTCAACCACAGACTCCAGATTACTTTGGAATCTTCTGCAACTCTTATGGATGGTCTCCTTGTTTAATGAATGCTGCCATAATCCTTACCTTCAGTTCATCTTTGGTGTTACAAGCAGTTTTGTTATTCTTTTTCTCAACTGTATCCCATACATAATAATCAAAGTAGGTGCAGTTGGGGAGTTAACTAGTCAAATGTAAAGAGTGATATGGTTGTAGAAATTGTCTAACAGCTATGATTGGATTCCCCTGATTGTGTGGCATGATGCAGAGTCCTGTTTCGAGACATAGGGTCTTCCAGTAGCCACCCTCTTGAACCAGGTCAGCATTACCTCCTCAAGGCACTTGACGTAGGCCTCTGTGTTGAGTCTGAGGCCCTGTGGGAAGATGACTGAAGGCATATCATTGCCATCACATGTGATCACTCCAAACACCTTCATAATCACCATTAGACTCATCCAACTCTTTCCAAATCCTCGGCACTGTCCTCAGATTGACACCCAAACACTGAAATGTTCATATTGGAGCTTCCAGCATGAATACCATGCAAATTTTTGGTGGAGTGAATTGTGTCAGTGTGATCTTTTTCTCACAGATGATGCCAACTGACCCTGCAATACTGTGCAGTCAACAAAATTAAAAACAAACAACATGCATAGACAAAGTTAAAAATATAAAATTGTGACAAATTACCCATCATACCCTTTTTTTTCATAAGTCATGTCCCTTCACGACATGGATGGCCAAGGCCCTCCACAACCTCCCACCAGCTGAAGTTCTTAGCACCCCTTGTTCTGCTATTCATTCAGAAAAACTCATCAGATAGGTAGTCAGCTGCCATCATCTGTCCTTTTTTCCTTAAATATGTCACTGAGTGTCAAATTTTCCAAGCCTTCCTTTCTCATTATGTGTCGAAATGTAGACATTACAGCAGAGTCTTTATGATTCTGAGTATAAATGTTCTTTTTATTTTCATGTTCCTTCAACCTTCCTTATTGCTAACTCAATTCATCTATGGCATTCTCAATATCCTTCTGTATAACATTTCTTTTGCCTCCAGTTTTCTGTGAGGAAATGATCCACCATTCACCTCTATACAAGGGGATTAATAGTACATAAAAGCTCAGCACTCTTTTCTTTGTTTATCATGGAATTTTGCTTAGCTTTTTGAAGGCATATTCCACTATTTGAATGCACTTTTAGATTTCAGTGCTACATTCTCTATCCTCTGTTAAAACTCTACCTAGATATTTAAACTTCTTGTTTCAATTTGTTTACATCAATTCATAGATTGTATCTTCAACTGTTTGTCTTAAATTCTTTCTTCTTAATTCTAGAGGCTGAATAATTGGATTTGTTTTTTTTTTTTGAGTTTTGTGAATTAATTTTGTTTCGGGGCAAAGTAAAATCATAAGTTTCTGAAATAAAATTAATTTATTTGGAAATTTTGTACAAAATTTCCTTTCTCTGTTAAACAACACTTGGGAAATAACTTAAAAACAATTAAAATAACTTAAAACCAATTAAACTTTCACAGGGATGCTAACAGTTTTATCCTCAACCATAAATATAGAGAGTGAACAGAAGAATGAACATAACAAAGACTGAAGATTTATTCAGTCATAAAACTGAGTCACCATACATTGTTAATTCATGTGTCCACAGGATCTATTTTTACAAACATTTATCTCCAATATTGACCAATCTTCTCTTATATATATAATAAATTTTAAACAATATGTGTGTTTGTGTATGTGTGTGTGTGTGTGTGTGTGTGTGTACAATAATGTGAACTGCTTTTTCTCACAGGACATTTTATTCTTCTGGCCTTTGATAAAATTCAGTTTTTCTCTCTATCTATAACTGTTCATCTATTTATCTATGTCTGTTCTCAACTGTACATAGACTAACAATCACTCTTGCCTGAAGCTTAGAGTAATGATTTAAACGCAGACTCTTAATGTTGTTTAATTGATTAAGTACTACTGCTCTATCTTGGTCTATTTGCTAGAGGCATTGAGCACATTTGTTATTGCTTAGGTAAATTTTTGTCTTTTTTTCTTTTCTTTTTATGTTTCCTTTCCCTTCTTTTGTTGTTTTTTTTATTTCTTTGTTTGTTCTTTGTTTATTTTTCTTTTGTTGTTTCAAGTTTTTTTTCTTCTTTTGCTTAGTGTTGTGGGGGGGGGGCGTTGTATTTTGAAGCTTTTCCAACAGTATGGTTTGTTTTCACTTATAAATGTAGAAATATTTATGTCATCTAGTTTGCATGCACCGAATGGTGATAGAATTCGCATCAGTATTCATATGTTTTTTTCTTTTGTAATTTCTACAAATTCAAAAGATGACTTTGAATTATTTCTGATCAAATTCCTTCATTTACACAATGATTGTCGGCTACTTCAAACAGTCGCACTTGTGTGCATATCTAAATGGAGAAAATAACCATCAGTCATTTCTGCTGTTATTTGCTAGTTCATCAAAATCAAAAGCTACTTCTGCTTTTCAGATAGACATGGCAAGAGAGGGAGAGAGGGAGAGGTGGGGAGAGAGTGAGAGGGACGGAGAGAAAAAGATGGAGGGAGGGTGAGAGGGAAAGAGAGGGAAATATAAGGAGGGAGAGAGATAGACATATAGAGAGAGGGAGGGAGAGGTATAGAGAGGGAGGGAAGGAGAGAGTGGGAGAGAAGGAGGGAGAAAGACGGGCGGAAAGAGGGAGAGGGAGGGAGAAAGAGAGAGGGGGAGAGAGAAAGGGGGATGGAGAGAGGGAGAGAGATGGAGAGGTGGGAGAGAGAGGGAGGGAAGGAGAGAGGGGGAGAGAGAAAGAGGGAAGGAGAGAGGGAGGGAGAGAGGGAGGAGAGAGATGGAGAGGTGGAGAGAGAGAAAGAGGGAGGAGAGAGGAGAGAGAGAAGAGAGGAGAGAGAGAGAGAGAGAGGAGAGAGAGGAGAGGAAGAGAAAGGAGAAGGAAAGAGAAAGAGAGAGAGAGAGAGAGGAGAGGGAGAGAGAAATAGGGATGGAGAGAGGGTGAGAAAGAGGGAGAGAGAGAATGAGAGAAATCCCAAAACTCACTTCTACATTCTGACTGAATATACGTCAATGCTGCATGCATATTGCTTGCTTTTATTTGTTGCAAAGTGTAGGGAAATATTTTCAATCACATTTTTTTATGTTAATTTTTTCCAGAAGTCCCTAATGGAAACTGCATCATAATTTGCAGCTTTAACAATTATCTTTTCAACAATATTTCTTAAGTAGGAGGCCTCTACTGCTACAACCTCTGTATACAGTAAACCATTTCCTGATTGAGTGCAACAATATTGTTCACACAAAATAGCAATTTTATAGTTTGAAAAGAATGAGGGACATATTTGAAAATGTCGATGTAGATGACCTAATATCCTTCATGTAAGTGGGTCTACTTTCCAAAATATGAAGATGAAACTAAGCATTTGTTGTTTAGAATTATTATATATCACGATCATGATCATGAAATTAGTGTTTACCGGTACCACATGTACTGCAGCAGTAGCGTCTTGGGTAAGATAACCTGACGAGGCCCATCCATCATCAGTCTGTTTTGAATACAATTCTATTCTTCCTAGATTAGTTACCAACCAAGGCTATAGCACCCAGTCAGTCTTGCTATTTACCCATATCTGGAAGGTGAAGAGATACATTCATATCTTTCCCAAGTGTATTCATGTGTAAGTAAATTGAGCTCAACTTAAATTCGAACTCGACTCTGATTTTTCATTCCGATATTGAAACTATTATATATTAAAACTGAATATTATAATATATATATAATATAAATTAATTGTATATTATAATATACTATCTTTTAACTGCTCTCTTTCAATCTTCTCAGGGAACAATTTCTGCCTTCCATCAACATGGCTGATGCTAATCTCCAGGTGATTTTCTCTTTTTATCTTCTCGCCCTAACATTTCTGTTAATATAAAGTGGAAAGATTATATTGAGTCAATTTCTAGGTCTGCTGCTAGGAAAGTTGGTTCACTATGTTGTGCCAGACAATTTTTCTCACCAGAATCTACCTTACATATTTATAAGTCTACCAATCAGCCTTACTTAGAATATTGCTGCCACTACTGGTTCAGTGCTCCTGGTATATATATATAGAGATCCTTGATAAAATCCAAAGAAGAATCAGCAATATTATTTATCCTGACCTGGCATCTTGGCTTCAGTCACTTTCCCACCATATCATAGTTTTCCTGTGCCTTTTCTATAAATACTTTCATGGTAATAGTTCAGATGAACTTTACTCTTTAGTACCTAGACCCTATGAATTTAAGTTCAGTACTAGATTGTCTAATAGGTCTCATTATTTTGCAGTTGAAATAGCTTGATTTAACTGTAAGTTCTATGTTAAAAGTTTCCTTTCTTACATTTCTCACTAGTGAAACTCTCTTCCAGCTTCTTGTTTCCTAGTCAACTTTGATCTTCAAAAATCTAAATGCAATGTTGATCTTTATCTTCTGTCTTCTTAATTCTTGTTCTTTCGATTATCCTCTCTACTTAATAGTGTTTTTTCTCATATTCTCTAACATTTTTCCTCAGCAAAAAATATCTTACATATTTAGAATATAATTGTATATTATAATATACTATCTTTTAACTGCACTCTTTCAATCTTCTAAGTGAACTGTTTCTGCCTTTCATCAACATGGGTGATGCTAACCTCCCATTGATTAACTCATTACATCTTCTTGAGCTAACATTTTCTGCTAATATAAAGTGGAAAGAATATATTGAATCAATTGCTAGGTCTGCTGCTGGTTGGTTCATTGTGTTGTGCCAGACAATTTTTCTCAATAGAATCTATCTTACATATTTATAAGTCTACTATTTGTCCTTACTTGATGTCATATCTGGTCTGGTGCTCCTGCTATATATTTAGAGGTCCTTGATAAAATTCAAAGAAGAATGTTATTGGTCCTGACTTGGCACTTTGTCACTTATTCACTGCTGTAACATAGCTTCCTTGTACCTTTTTTATAAATACCTTTATGGTAATTGATCAGAAAGTTACTCTATGGCACCTAAACGCTTTGAATTTAAGTGTAGTACTAGATTGCCAGCTAGGTCTCATCATTTTACATTTGAAATGGCGAGAGATGTAACCATAAGTTCTATGCTAACAGTCTCTTCTCTTGTACTTCTGACTTGTGGAACTATCTTCTGGCTTCTTGCATTCCAGTCAAATTTGATCTTCCAAAATTTAAATGCAATATTAATCGTTATCTTCGGTCTTCTTAATTCCTGTTCTTTTATTGTTCTCTCTCCTTAATTTTTTTGCTCATATTCTCTAACACTCAGTAACCCTTTGCATCATAGTGGCTTTACTGCCTTGCATGGGGTTAAATGATTAATAAAAAAAATATTCAAACAAAGGGCAAAGGATGAGCAAGGATAAGAAAAAATATTACTCACCATAAAATGTCTAAACAAAACATATAACAAAAAATGCTAACTAGCTATTGCTCCTTGCTTTTCAGAGTTGAACAGAGGACAAATCATATAAATATGTTTTGTTTTCAATATTTATATTTTTTCCATGAACTGAATTAATAATTTTTGAAAATACGTCTTTTATAAAATCCATATCTGCTTAGCAATCTTAAAATACAAAATTGATTGAAAAAATAAATCCTACAGAATCAATATTTAATTAGCAAACAAGAGAGAGAGAAATTAAATTCTGTTAACATATCATTGTTAAATTTCATGTTACATAATATTCTTTGCTTATCCATTATTCATTGAATTAAAGAACATTAATCACTTTCAGTTTTCACAGTGATAGAAATAAATCTTTCAATATTATTAGGCTGTATCAAAAGTATTTTCATTTTTTGTTGGTTATTAATTCAAAGTACACATCTATAGACTCTTCAAAAAAACATCTTCAAAATTGATATGTTTGAAAATAGTGATCCCGTGGTATTAGGTTGGTGCAAAAATAATGTCGTTTTTTGACGTTCAACTTTATGTGAGAAAACGACATTATTTTTGCACCAACCTAATATATCTATCTATTAGGTTGGTGCAAAAATAATGACGTAATAATGTCAAAAAAACGACATTATTACGTCATTATTTTTGCACCAACCTAATATCTATCTATCCACATCAGCCTGTTCATATCTATCTATCTAGTCTATTATCTATCTATGAAACTATCTATTTCAGTCTGTTTGTATCTCTCTATCTTCTTCAATATCTTCCTATCTATCTACTTCAGTCAGTTCATATCTATCTATTTATATCTATATCTATGTGGTTAAATCAAATTACTAGATATTAACAAACATATATATACATGTGTTAGCATGCATACACAGATAAGCGAATAAAAATGTACTCAATTTAAGGTGTAAACAAAAGAGTGCTCAATGTGGTTAGACAGAGCTAAGAAGCATATCTTAATAAATATTCATATACCTATGTTCATAATGCAACTTAAAGCAACTTAAAGCTTCATTGTTCTACCAACTCATCAGGCATGAATTATTATTTTTGATTTAAAAAAATAATAATAACCCAGAGGTCCATAGATCAGAACTACACTTTGCTACCAATGTAAATTTGAATAAATGACTTCAACAAGACATGTGTGGGGAGAAAGAATTTATTCGGCCACCTCCGAACTACGCGAGGTGATAACTAAGAATGATTACCACCGTATTTCTGTCTAAATCGTACCTCACTCATGGAGAAAGTACAAGGGAGACAAGTTCATGTTATGAATTATATTCTTTTTTTTTAAATCAAAAGTAATAATTTGTGCCTGATGAGTTGGTAGAACAATGAAACTTTAGGTTGCACTTCGAACATTGGTATCTCTCTCTCTCCCTCTCTATCTCTCTCTCTCTCTCTATATATATATATTTTTTTTTTCAAAAATTAGGAAGTTAGCTGATCATGATATCTTGGTTTTCAACCTTTTGGTATCTTCAGGTAATCCAGGCTAATTTTAAACCAGATTGTCTCAAGATACCAAAAGGTTAATAACTTTTTTATTATATATATATATATATATATATATATATACACACACACACACACACACACACACACACACACACACACACACACACACACACACACACACGAGGCATGGTAGAGTAATGGGTAGTGGCTTGGATTGAGGAGTTGGAGAGCCGAGATCAAATTCCAGTCAAACCCATTACATTCACTTATGTGTTAATAACCTTGGGGATGTTCTTTTTCTTCTCCAGCTATCGGCAAATAGTAGGACAGATTGGTTTCCTTGGTTGGCAGCTAGTCTAGGAGAAGGACCACTCTGAATTCAAAACCTGCAGAGGGTTGTTTGGGGACCTTGTGGCACATAGTGTACCAAGTCTCTGTATTCGGCCCTTCAAAAAGTGTGGACGATTCTGCACAAAACCTTCACCACTATAATCAAATCTCATGCTAGTGTCAGGCTGTCAGTTTCCTGGGAACTGGTCTGCTTGACCCTTATAAGTCGAATTCGATGGGACACTCAAGTATATATATATCACATACTGAGTGCTGGTGCTAATAAAATAGTACTCAATGCAATATAACAGAGCTATAAACTATATATTAATAAATATATATATTTTCTCTTACCGCTAGCAACACTCAGAGTTTCATGCAAAATGTAATCTTCAAGGGCTATGTTAAGACTATCTATCTATTTATCTATCTATCTATCTACACTCCCCCCCCCATATATATATATATATATATATATATATATATATATGCATGTCAAAAATATTTTTTGTTTAGCCATATTAAACGTTTAGTTGTACCTACTACATTTTGCTGAACTCCAAAGTAAACAGCTAAGCAACAGAAATAACAAAAATGTGTCTCTGAGTCGGTAGCTTCAAACATCCACTTTCGTTTTTCTTTGGGTGAAATAATCAACCAATCAGAAACGTTCCTGCTTGAAACCTGCCTTCTATTTTTTGATCCATGTGAACACTATAAAAAGACAAGACTGAGTGAGAAATGAAGAAGACATGCCACCAGTGGTGATGCCTGACATGATTTCAACATTAACAACAGTGACATAAAAAATTATTACTAATACAAACAACAAACTAACCATTCCATGAAGAATTTTCCATCAATTCTGAATTCCCACAAAGACACCACTGTTTACCTCTAAACATAAATTCCTGGTCGGTACCTCAACTACCATCCTACACTCAACGAACACAAAAAATGGTTCATATTCACTGTGAGTGGAATTAACTGACAGAAAATAAAGTTTGCCAGCATTGTACAAGCCTTGTCTTCTGATGTAGTCAGTGAAGTTTCTGACTAGTTGGAAGATGTACTTGATACTGGACCCTACAATGTGTTTAAAATGGCAATTATTAAAACATCAGTGTGTTCAGATGAACAAATGCTATGGGAACATTTTAACAATTTAACCTTAGGTGTTAGAAAACCCTCCTAACTTCTCAGAGAGGGAATAACATATCAGAATCAATTCTACACTGACTATGGCTTGACAAGCCACCTACTGCTATTGTCCAAATACTGATGTCTATGATGAATAACACATCATTAGAAAAATTAGATGCTGTAGTGGATAAAATCTTTGTGACATATGACCCAAGTCGCAACATACTAACACCCAGATCTGACAATGTCAGCTGCTGTTGTAAACATCTGGAAAAAAACACTACAAAAACAAATGCAAATGTTATTAGACAACAAATAACTAGAAGTACCCCATGCAGTCGTAACCAAACTCCATGTTAAAGAAATTTATGTCATGGGTAAACAAATACTCGCTCCAACAACATTTGCTGGTAACATCAAATATTTCATGAAAAAGTGAGAAAATATATCCAACCATGTAACTCTAACAGCTACCAGGAAACAGACAAAATGGCAAATAATTGCTGCTACTATCATATATTCCTGGAAAATGTATCCAACCATGTAATTTTAACACTAACAGCTACCAGGAAATGCACAAACTGGCGAGTAATTGTGACTACTTCAACTGACCTACATAATCAAAGTTGCTTTTTCTATGTTGTTGACAAAAATTATGTTCCTGGTTGATACTGGACTAATGATCAGCATTATTCCACCATCATGTGAATTGAAATCTAACTCTAGTCTTCTCAAGTTACAAGCTGTAAAAGGAACACCAATACCCGTCTACGTTAATTTTCAGTGCATTATAATCTGTCTGTGAATATGAAAGATTTATTTGCTATTAACTAATTGATTTGCTTTCTCAACTGATTAGTTTTCTCGAAAGAGGGTCTTCTTGTACCATCTACATTTACTGGACTCTGAAGTAAAGGGCTCAGTGATGGAAGTGTCAAATCACAAAATGCTTCTTTGAGTCAATGGTTACATGCACTAACTACCAAATTCCGGTTTTCTTTGGGTAAAATAAGTATATAGTCAACCAATCAGTGTTTCTGTTTGAAATCAGCATTCTATTTCTTTGAAGCATGTGGACAGTCTAAAAAGAAGAGATTGAGAGAGAAATGAAGGAGACAGGTGACACAAAAATTTAAATATTATTTACACTATTTACATTGTTTGGACTGTTGTCCTCATCTTTATTGTCATATTCACAATGTTTCTGCCATTATATGCTCCACCCTTCTTCAGTTGATATACACTGACATTTCAAATTGAACCCTTTATTTCGTGCATGGGGGTAGATTGTTCTATTTCCACATGCCATGCCTTTTCTGGATATCTCAGTTTCAGTTATTTCCCTTTAGTAATTCAACTCTCCAAGTTCTTGTTTACCACTGCTGTGGCCAGGTATTGAACACACACCTCTTTATTTCAAGTCACTGCATTACTTCAACCAATGCTTTTATCCTCCAGGCCATGTGCCCTTGGGGACATCAGAGACTGGACCAAAGAATTGTGTGCTCAATACCTGTCCACAGCAGAGGTGAACAAAAAAACTTGGAGAGTTGAGTTACTAAAAAGAATTAACTGAAGCTGAGATGTCTGGAAAAGGCATGGCATGGGGAACTAGAACAGTCTACCCCAGTGGATGAAATAAAGAGTTCAGTTTGAAAATCCAATGTATATCGTCTGAAGAAGGCCAGAGCATACAACATCCAAAACATTAGGAATATGACAATAAAGATGAGGACAATAGTCTGAACAATGTAAATAATGTAAATAGTTACAGTATCTCATGTCAGAAATATGGACAGAATCTCAATATAGTAATGCCTTGAGATACAATCATACTGACATACAATTTTTTTAAGATACAACATGGAGTATGGATGATTTTTTTACATTAGGACATAAGCTGAAAATTGAGATATAAGCGAGTTTTAGTCAAGTATCCACTAATTGGCATAACAAGTGCCAAAGCTTCAAGAGTATTTCCCACTCACAGTACACATGTTCCCCTTGCTCTCTCTCTCTCTCTTTCTGTCTCTCTCTCTCTCTAGTTGGCCTATGACTCATCTGAACTTCATGATTTAGTACAGTTTATTTCTTTACAATTTGTTTTTCCTCTTATTTTGTTCGTAAACTACATTTCCTGTTTATTCACACATTTCTTTTGCGTGTAAGGAACCCACAAATACAAAAATAGAGGTGAATTTTAGGAAGATAAGGCTGATTTTTAGGGGTCTGGAACAGATCAGAAATATTCCCATTAATTTCAATGGGAATAATTAATTTGAGATACAAGTCTTTTGAGTTACGAGTTCAGTCTTGGAACGAATTAAACTCTTATCGCAAGGTATTAGTGTATATGGTATTAAATATTGTTATTCCATTATTATTACCAAATAATGGAAACAATAAAAACAACAGCAAAATCAATATGGTTGAAAATGGTGGTCCCATGATATAATGTATAAAGAAACTGAACAAAAGAAAAGAAAGAGAAAAGAGGAGGAAAAGACTAAAAATATCTGAGCAGGCCAATTAGATTAAATTGCATTTTTTTCTCTGTTTTTTTTTTACAAAATCAGTTTATGTGTATTTATCATTTCACTTTCATTTTTTTTCCTTTTCTCTTCCCAACAAGCTCAAACATCAAGTGGAAAATTAAGATAATACCATTGATTTAGTAAATTAAGTATAGGTTAAAAAGAAATTGAACATAAAATTGGCTTTGCCTAACACCACAAATTGGTAAAAAAAAAAAAACAAAAAAAACACGAATCATCAGCCTGAAAACTTGAGTCATGTTCTTAAACAGCCCCATCAGATTGAGACTTTAATATGGATGCCATGAATGGCACCAAACCCATTCAGTAATATCTAAACTGTCAGCTATATAGAATCATTTCAATGTGGGGGGGGGAATGATTTAAGTGAGTGAATTCTGAAAGTCTTGGCAAAGATCATCCTTCTTTGAACATTGTAGACTAGTGCTACATAATCACAAAGAACTGGACCAAATCTTATATTAAGGAAAGGAATAACAAGGATTAGGTTTTTGAACAATGTGGATTTGTTTAATATATTTAAAGAATTACAGAATTGTCAGAAAATCAGTGAAATGTCAATTTCTGTTGCTGATTGTCAGGATGGTAATCAGGTGTAAGGGTTGTACCAGGAGTTGACCTATTTCTTGTGTTGATCTGACAAAGGTCACAGGATATGGTCGTTGGCAGATGTTGGTCACTAGAGGTCATGCTGGTGGGTTGATGGTAGTAAGGTTCATTTGTTATCAAGGTGACGAGGTATTGGCCTGGCTGATAGGCTTTGTTCTATGAAACTGGTTCACGGTGACACTGCAAAGGGAATGCCTGTATCAAGTTGGGAGTGCTGAGTTGATTGCAGTGGGTTACTGAGGTGATGAGGTTGGGGATAGCTGGTTGGTTGATGTTTGATAAAATAGTGGTAACTCAAGTGGTTTGCATCCTTGCAGAGGTGGAGTAGCTGCTTGCAGAATTGGAGTCACTTGTTTGTGGAGGCAGAGTCACTTGCTTGCAGAATTGGAGTCACTTGTTTGTGGAGTCAGAGTCACTTGCTTGCAGAATTAGAGTTGCTGTAATGAGTCAGGTTTGCCAAGGTGATGAGGCAGGCTTATAACTGGGTGGTGTCGATGTTGAGATGTTATCAATCTTGACGGTTGGTGTCTTGGGCCTGGTAGTGTTGAAGCTGGATAGTCTCCCACTGTAGTGTGTCAGAGATGCTTGCAGATTCACTAGTTTGTGGAGTTGCTTATTTGTGGCAGTGAAGTCACTCACTTGCAGAGATGAAGTTGCTTGTTTGCAGAGCCAAAGTCACTCACTTGCAGATAGTCAGCTGCTTGAATGACTCAGGTTTGCTGAGATGAAGGCATTGGTGATGAGGAAGGCTTGTAGCTGGGTAGTGTCAACATTCAGATGTTATCAGTTGGAATGGTTGGTGACTTGACCCTGGCAGTGTCAAGGTTGGATAGTCGGCCTGGTAACAGTTTAGTTAAGAGGGGTCATGGTGGTAGCAGCATCAAAAGCCATGCCCTGCATGTTGGCTGGCAATCTACCAGCCCACAACTGCTCATGGCCCTTGTGGAAGACCTGTTTTTAAACACATCTGGCAGTCCCCAGGGTCATCACCTTTTATGGTGGGAATGTTTGTGATTAGCCAGTGTCACTTTCATTGCCAGGGTTTGCTTCATGGACCAAATGTGAGCCTATGCACAGAAATCAACATTTTTTATTTTGTTCTCTGCCTTCATAGCATTCACATCTGGCCAGCATGCGGAATGACTCAGAAAGAGATGTAATTATTAGGTGGGTGCAAAAATAATGTCGTTTTTTGATGATTTTTTTTTGATTATCGTTCACCCATTTATCCAACTTTTTTGACTTCCCTATTTGCTTTAAATTGCGAATGACTGTTGAGTGGTTGACCTCAAGTTCAACAGCAACTTCTCATGTGGTTTTGCGAGGATCGGTTTCAATTAAGGCTTTCAAATGTTCGTTATCAACCGCAGTTGGCCGGCCGCGACCGTTTTCATCTTCGAGGCACTCGTCACCATTATGAAATTTCTTGAACCACTGTTGTGCCACACGTTCGTTAGTGGTTCCTGGGCCAAACGCATCATTGATATCATGAGCTGTCTCGGCAGCTTTTCGGCCTAGTTTGAACTGGAACAAGAAAATCATGCGGATTTTAATTTAGTCCATGCTGTCGAAAAGCCTGCAAGAAAAATGAATGAAGAGTTTGAGAACGGAAACGA
The DNA here is from genome assembly GCA_963932145.1 of Acanthosepion lycidas. Taxonomy (NCBI): domain Eukaryota; kingdom Metazoa; phylum Mollusca; class Cephalopoda; order Sepiida; family Sepiidae; genus Acanthosepion; species Acanthosepion lycidas. The sequence goes on from OZ010590.1 coordinate 8,889,633, forward strand.
ATAACATGATTCGATAGAGCGAAAAACGTGCTTCAAAATGATATATAACATGGCTATATATATATATCAATGAATTAATTCAGAAATCATATATAAAAGTAACATATGTGAGAAAACGACATTATTTTTGCACCAACCTAATACAACAGTGTGTAACACAAATAACATAGACATCATCGCTTGAGGACTACCAACAGCAGCAACAACTAAAATGGATAGCAGATGTAACTCAAAGGGAAAATAATGACATAATCAAGATGTTGACATTTACATACAGCTTCAAATATGCCTGCAGACCAAAAACATCAGGAAATCTCCTTCCTGACAAAATGGCACAGGTAAGATTCAAACCCGGGTCTCATGGTCAGAAAACGAACATTCTAACCACTCGGCCATGTGCCCATTTTAATATAATATAAGCTTAACATAAACCACATCATTTGAGGATTACCAACAGCAGCAACAACTAAAATGGATAGCAGATGTAACTAAAAGAGAAAATAATGACATAATCAAGATGTTGACATTTACATACAGCTTCAAATATGCCTGCATACCAAAAACATCAGGAAATCTCCTTTCTGACAAAATGACACAGGTAAGATTCAAACCCGGGTCTCATGGTCAGAAAACGAACATTCTAACCACTCGGCCATGTGCTCATTTTAATATAATATAAGCTTAACATAAACCACATCACTTGAGGACTACCAACAGCAGCAACAACTAAAATGGATAGCAGATGTAGTTAAAAGAGAAAATAATGACATAATCAAAATGTTGATATTACACACAATTTCAAATAAAAGGGTAGTAAGGAAACTCCTATAATCACTGGAAAGAGCCATAACAGGTAGTGGATTTGAGAAACTAGTCTTCCTGAAAAATTATTTTAAGTTCAAGATTTCATAAATTTTCCCCGAAAGCAGTACTGGCTGCTCGGTTAATGCATGTCAAATACTTCCTTGTAAGGAAATGACTAATATTACCATTATTATTACTAATGGGTATCACTAAAAAACAGTGACAAAATTGAGTTTAGGTGTGTCTGTATCTAATAAGAAGTGAGTACATGTGGAGTGACTTGATTTTCATCATGTCACAATCAAGGTGAGGGCTTTCTGTCTTTAGAAGCAGGTTACATTTCTGCTGGAACAAGTGTAAAATCTGAATGTCACAATGAAATCATCACTGAGTTTGGAGAAGTATATATTCACATATGATGAACAAAGAAGAAGTATATAAAACTTCAGTTTCTACTACAGATATTTATTCTTTTTATGGTGAATGCAATAGAACAAAGTTCTCAATGACTCTTGTGTATGTTTGGCCTCTTTATGGTCCAGAAGTTAGGGGAGGTAAGTATAAACATCGTATTCATGTTTGAGCTCAAGTCAGCCTTGTACAGATTCAGAACAACCAAAGTATATTTTCTTTATGATTGTAAGGTTTAAACATAGTTATAGGATATCTGTTTTCTTTTTCTTGGTCCACAAATTAAGGTGGATCAGTATAAGCACTGTTACAAGTGTCATGCTCAAGTCAGCCTTGTGCTGATTTGGAACAACCAAAGAGAAAGCTTGATCTACTTCATAGGTTGTAGTTTTTTGGAAGAGACTTGCAAGCACTATGCAAATGGGAAGGGAATGCATTCATCTAGTGGATCAGGGAAATTACATTCCCAGTGGAAACATAATTACTGTTTGGTACTACATCTTGGAGCAAGGAGAAGAATCTGAGGCAGCAGATGTTTGCCCTTTCATTGGCTTCAAAACATCACCTAATGTGCGTTTGGTGAAACCAAGTGGGGTAATCATATTTCCAGTTCCTTTACTCTTAGCATCATGGGAAAATGTATTTCATTTTTTTTTTTTATTATTCATTATTTTTTTTATCGATTTTATTTCATTTTCTCACAAGGTCATCAGCATAGTAGGTATACAATTTGTCTATTGCAGACGTATGCAATCTTATAGAGTTGTTTGATAACATAGATGCCATTATTACACTCTTTACTAGAATGAGAACCAAATAGGGTCATGAAAAGTTCACTTTCATAGAACAATGAGAATCTTGTGGTGAGAAAAAGTAATAATAACTCCCGTTACCCACTCATGAAAATTTGCGAGCCTATGTGAAATTTTCTTTGAACCAATGAAAACTTTGACTTCACAGTGATTGGCCAGTGAGATGAGAAAAAAGATGAAAACAAATTTGTGAACCTATCTGAAATTTTCTTTGGACCAATGGAAACCTTGTTTTCATATGAATTAGCCAATGAGCCTAGAAACACAAAGAAAAGAAAATAGTGAGCCAATGTGAAATCTATTTTGATATAAAGGAAAAAAATTAAGTCAACAAGGGAAGAGAAAAGTTCCATTTCCGTTCATGCGTCTAGTGTCCAGATTTTCACCAATGTCACATTACTTACCAATTGTATTATCAGCCTTAACCAAGAATTTGGCACCTTAAAGAACTTTATTTCAATCATCCAAGAAAGCCAAGTATTTCAAAATATCTTTCTTTGTCTACTTTTGAATGTATGTAACTATGTAACTGTACATCCCTTCTATGAACAACAAAATCTCTTACCTTTGTTTTAAACTTTTTGAATATTATTTTATTTCAGATCATTTAATTTGTTGCATAAACATTTCCTCTTCAGGACAACTCACTGAAACTACAAACTTTCAAAATCCTGATTTATTTTGCTGCAATGAGCTACTGTCACAACCTGAGGCACATAAATTTGTAAATAAATTCCTTATCTTGTTTTGTTAAAATTACCGATGTGTTTCCTCATCACTATCCTCCATCATTCATATCCTTGGTGTGGGTAAATCAGTTGTTTATTTTAACCCCAAAGACCCACACCACTATAGCCTCATTAACAGAATATTCGTTAGTACTTTTGCCATAATGGATCCAATTGAGATAATTCTGTTATGTGTGAAGATGTTGAAGATTACCTTTTTACTTCCAGTGTGCATAAAGCATAAATACACAATATACCCCTACTGAAGCACTACTGAATAAATTATAGGTAGAAACCTATAATTTATAATGGATTTTTATAAACCTACACCTAATGCCAGATTCATTATGAACCTATAATTAGAATTTTAGAGACCTCTTCCATAGCATTCTTTTATTTTGAACACAAAATTTGTCTTTTTTTAAATTTCACAATGTATTCCTGACACATGCTTTCACCCACTTCAGATAGGACATGATGAGTGCAAAGTACAGTTTTCATAAATTTTCAGTCAATAATGATCACTTTCTACAGTTAAGTCTTAATTCTTAAAAAGTATATATATATATATATATATATATATATATATATATAAAGAGAGAGAGAGAGAGAGACACACGCACACAGCAAAGGGCGGAGCAAAAATCAAAGACACTTCAAGATTTCTATAACTTGGCATCAACATTCTATCTGACTACCTATCTATGTGAGTATGGGTAAATTTCCACTTATTTAAGGCACATTCGTTCTTTTAAATATATAGATAGATATATACATAGATAGATAGATAGATAGATAGATAGATAGATAGATAGATAATGAACAGACAGAGGTAGACAGATGTGAAAAAACTGAATTAGAGAAATATGAACATATGAAGTAGGTAGATAGTGAGAGAGAGAGAGAGAGTGAGAGAGTAAGATAGAAAGATAGATATGAACAGACTGAGAGAGAGATATCAACAGACTGAAATACATAGATAGATAGATAGACAGATAGATATGAACAGACTGAGAGGGAGATGAACTGTTATATTCCATGCTAAGGGAATAAATACTTAACACCAGGTGGATACTAGAAGAAAGGTTTATTGTACACATCAAGTACAATATGAAATACGGTACAGTTATACACACAGGTCAATCTAGTAGTAAGTGCAACTAACTGGAAGGTTGGATGTGCTTGTGTCTTCTCTCTCTCGCTCAAGTCTCTTGTAGACAGTTGACTTTATAGGTACTTACTACCTATAGTATAATCATTCATGGAGGTGACTGGTTATTCCATTACATCATGAACAGACTGAGATAGATAGATAGATAGATAGATAGATAGATAGATAGATAGATAAGGAACAGGAAAAGATAGATAGATAGATAGATAGATAGATAGATAGATAGATAAGGAACAGGAAGAGATAGATAGATAGATAGATAGATAGATAGATAGATAGATAGATAGATAGATAGATAATGAATAGGCTTAGATAGATAGATAGATAGATAGATAGATTCAAATTCATACATAGTCTTATAATTATATGTAAAATATCCTCATGCACATGAGTATTGTCTATATAATGGCATACATATATAAATATGCATAAATTTTTGCACTTCTTTCTCTTTACATACCTATTTACCTATCTATCTATCTATTTATCTATCCATATATCTATTTATGTACCTATATACATATAAATAGATAAATATGTAGAAAGAGAAGAGGTGTGGAAACAGGGTATATATATTTAATATGAATATATATATATATATATATATATATATATATATATATATATATATAGGAATCTGAAGTTGCAGCATGCATATCAGTGTGTATGAATATGCAAAAAATAATGCATTTCTGCTTTTGATCTGCAATCATGTTTAGTTCAATCCTGTCATCATGATTCAATCAGAATTCTGTGATAGAAATTTTATTTTTCTTCTCAGATTCTTCCCGTGTGCAAACAAGTTCATTTGAAAATAGATCTACAGCTTTTAGAAGAGTAATGAGGTAGAGAGACAGAGAGTTGAATCCAGGTCAAAAGGTTAAAAAAAATCTCTTTTCACGAACATAATTAACCTCTGGTAATTTTATTTTCTACAAACCACTTTTAACATACCAAATCAGAATCTGCTTTAAGAAAGCTAATAACTAACTTCTAAGAGAAAACTATTCATTTGTATGCGCCATCTTTAATGCCAGAAAAAAAAAAGTTCTCTCCTGACCTTTTGACTGAAATCAAAAAATATTACACATTTTTTTCTTAATTCTTGAAAATTCTGTAAAAGGGGAAAGCATTCAATTTGAAAATTCTTAAATACTGAGAGATACCTTTACATATCTGTATGCCTGGGAATTAGCCATTTTTGATTCATTTGTTTTATTTCGTGTATCAGTTTTGTTACAACTATTTCTAAAATAATAAAAGATTTAATTAATACAAAACAAAATAATAATAAGCTAAAACATGGATGATAAACTTACTCTATCACCTGTAAAGATTGACATGTAGAATACATAGGAGAAACCTCAAGGAATTTAAATAAAAGATTATATGGACAAAGGATATTTTACAAAGCAACACTCAATACATTAGATTCTCACCGTAACAAGCCTGACTATAATTCCAATTTAAAAACTGCTACTTTAAGACAGAAAGCAATTTTCTACAGAAAGTGCTTTAATCTCTAGATCTTTCACAGTAAATTTGTATCCAGACTTGTATAACATTTTGCCTTTCTAGGCAGATCTTTTATTACAATGTGGCATACTTCATAACAAAAGTGATAAAAACATAGACATGAACAAAAAGAAACAAAATTAAATTGGGTAGACGATGTACCCCAGACACAGATTAGAAAAAAAATTAAATTTTTAGCATCCCAACATTTTCAACATTTCCTATCTAGGCAAATTTTAAGCATAGCTTGTGTTTTTATATTACCTCACTTTTTCATGCACATATATAATTACATCAACAAAAACATTACTTTGGTCCAATGAAGACCTAAAGGATGAAACACATTTTTCAGAGATTTTATTTTATTTTGACGTTAATTTTCCTAATATCAGTTTAAGAAAATTTCCAACACGATTTCCAAAACTTTAAAATTAGACTATTTAAAAAAAAAACTTAATAAAAAGGCATCAATTACTAAATATCTTCAAGTAAATTTGTTTTAAAATATAGCAAACCATTCCTGAACTTTTAGACAAAACAGCAAACATTCTACAATATAAATATGTATGTGGTCATGAATGTGTGTGTGTATATATATATATATATATATATATATATATATATATATATATATATATATATATAATGTGAATGTCAGTGTGTCATTGTGTCACACTTTATCAACTTTATTCCTAGAGGCCATAGCCCAATGTATCATACCATTTTAAAATCAGGCTGACTCTGCAAGCAAATAAACCAGTGAGACCTAGACAACTTTAAGAAAGCACATCAAACGTCTGGAATGCTTTCATCAAAGGTGTCTCCTCTCAGTTGTGAAAATCTCATGGGAAGCTTACACACTAGACACTGTGGTGCTTTGAAAGACTGGTCTCCCCAGCATTGAGTATATTATTATGAAACACTGCTTTCGTTGGTGAAGCAGGCATATTGTTTGCCTTGAGAACAGTCAGATGTCCAAAGCCCCCAAAACATTCTAAAGACTGCCTAAAGGACTCCCTTAAGAAAGCCTGTATTAATGCTCAGATGTAGGAGAAGAAAACAAAGGATAGATATGGATGGAGGGTGTGATCATGCAGGCCATGAAAGGCTTTGAGGAAAAAAGGATTGAAAATGCAGGTTATGGAGGAAGTGATAACTCTCCCAGCAAAGAGATCTAAGGAAGACCTGACTTGTAACAACTGTGGCTGTATCTGCTTGTCAAAAGTAGTTATGGGCAATCATATAAAATCACATCAAAAAGTAGGTAATGCTGTTCCGTATGACATTCTGGATGACTTTTTGTGTACCATATCTGGCAGGGTTTGCAGAAATTCTAGCAGCCTAACAAGGCATTTTAAATCAAAATATTCAGTGGTCATAAAGTGACTAACATGTACATCACGTGCTCTCCAGTGCAAATCATATACCAGGTCATCTTAGACAACACCAGCAAGAGGATGGAAATCAAAACTGACTCAGGACAAGACTAAGTGCTGATGCTCATGAGTGGACTTACACTATGTGTGTGTTTGTGTGTGTGTGTATGAGTGTGCATGTGTATGCACATACACACACATATATATGTTTTTCTACATTTCTTATGTGCATGTATATATATATATATGTATTTGTATATATATATATATATACGCATGAATATACATATGTGTGTGTCAATATATGCAAATGTGTTTGTGTATATATATATATATATATATATATATATATACTTGTATATGGATGTATGTGTAATATATATGTGTGTGTATTTATATATATGGATATATATATATATTGCTGTAACCTACAAAAGGTTATTGAATGAGGAATAAACAAGATGGAGGTTAGAAATGAAATGGTAATTCTTATAACATCAGCAAAATACAATACTCGCCAGCTGTGTGAAGTAGGTAAACCACTGCTAGTGGTGGACTAGTTAGACAACATATTACCCCCACTTACAATAGTATCCAACATATTTATGAGGACTGGGGCATACCCATTAGTGTTCATAGGTACAGTAACATATATATATATATATATATATGTGTGTGTGTGTGTGTGTTTGTGTGTGTGTTTGGTTGAATAATCTAGACATATTATGTCTATTTTTATTTTAATCCTCTCAAATTCACAGATAAATTACTTAGTGCTGTTACAAAACTGTTTAAGGAAGACACCATAGTTTTGGTTATTTCTTTTATTTTCCCAAGTAGTATTAATCTCAACCAAGATCATCTTCAGGTTGAGTATTTTTTAAAAATTAACAATAAACCTCCCTTAAGTATTCTTAATGTAAATTGACTATAATGGATATGTTTCATGGGCATTTCCAAACATTTCACAACCATCAATTACATTAATGGTGTGTCATTCAGTACCTGAGTCCATTTTACAACCCAGAGACCCACACAAACCACATGAATTAACAGTACAAGTTTGTATAAATAAAAGTTCTAAAAAATGACCCAAAAAACAAAAGTAGAAATTCCAAAAGAAAAATAAAATAGAAGACAAAAAAAAAATTAAAAAAAAATATTTCAATTTTTTTTTTTAGAAGAAAATAGTTGTTATGATGCACTTTTGATCTCATAACAATCATAAGCATCCCACTCCCAATGATCATCATAGAATAGAAATTGGAAAATGACCCCCCCGAATGGTCATGTGGGCCTTGTAGACATACCACCACAACCCGCCGGTGGGTCATGTGGGAGCCAGTATGTTAATAATGTTAGACTGGAAATAAAAAGCATTTGTATAAGGTTGTTTATTCCAAGAGACAAATAATGAAGAAGAAGTCGAGAGCGGAGATTAATGCCCTGAAGGAAATGTTGGAAAGGAATGAAATTATAGAGATTGACTGGATTCTAACAAATAAACAGATGGGAAAGCATAGTGTTAGCAGACAATTTATACTATCCATTTATTCATCTGGATTCAGCTCATAGCACTATACTTCTTCAGGTAATCAATGATTAATTATCTTAACAATAGCTTCGAGCAGATTAAAGCATTGAATTTGGTGATATAATAATTATGAATTCAGACACCGGACTGAGTAATTCAGACATAGACTTAGTAAAAACAATGTCAGTAAGAATAGAGCAGTCCTATATAAGAACGAGGTGAAATATACCTTAGACATGATCAGTGGAAAAAAAGGACAATCTACCCTCTTAGATTAAATAAAGGATTTGAAATTCCTGAAGATTACATGGATTGACAAGCACCTGATGAAGGTCTAATGGCACAATGGCTAACACATTGTAATAACAAAAAGTTGTAAATATTTTTAAACATTAAGAGAAATTTTAAGCAGGGTCCAATCACTGTTACAAGCCTACTCAATCATGCAAGGTATGGGACCCACCAAGAGAAGGGTTGGATAACAAAGGCAACTTGAAGAATAACTACCTCCATTTCATATAGAATTACTGAAGGACTGTAGTGCTAGAGTACACCAAAAGTGAGAGTAGGGGTTACAAGATAAGTAATCTGGGAGGGGAGACATTGTTGTCTATATGGATAGTTTTTGGAGTTTTAACAAAAGGCAGAACACTTTCACAAACATAAGAGAAAGGAATTTTTGAATTGTCAGTGTAGGACAGGAAATTATTTACAAGACTGCTCTGGATTTGACTACCTAATGAAGTGATAAAAGAAAAGTTATCTTAAGGATGTCAGAGTAGTCATTGTAAGTAAATTAATTGAATTATGTCTAATTTTAACTGAGTATAAGTTGTATTAATGCAGAGAAATGAACAAGCAGAACTTGGTTGACTTCTAAGAACATAACAAAATGAAACAGTTTTTGTCTGAAATTCTATCATGAGGAGTTATCATTATTTACATCTATTTATACTTGAACTATTCTCTTCATCTTTATTGTTTGTTACCACAACATTTCAGCCATTGTATCCTCTAGCCATCCACATTGATTTAAGTAACCTACAGGGAATTCTGAACTGAACCCTTTATTTAATTTAAGGTAGACTCTTCTCATTCCACTGCTCATGTCTTAGGGATCTTGTTTAGTTCTTATTTTTATTTCATACTGCTCAGTTATTTTGTGCCTATTTCTACTAAGTGCAAGTACACACTGCCTGACCCAGGGATTGAACTCACAATCATCATGTTACCAACACCACAAACTAACATGCTGACTTCAATGTTCACTATTATATTTAGATATGCTCTATCCTTGATATTGGGCACTTTAACCCATAAATATAGAATACCTTAAAACCATATTTTATCATTATATATATATATATATATATATATATATATATATATGAAGAAATATACTCTTAAGGTGTGCTATATTTATGGGATAAAGTGCTCAATATCAGAGATAGAGCATGAATAAATAAATATATATATATATATAAATAAATAAAAATAAATAAAAAGAAAGAACATTAAGATATATAATCTGGTGTTCTTATAGATATTTTTATTTTTACAAAATAGTGCTCAATGTAAATTTACGGAGCATTTTTGGCATCGTTGTCATAAAGTTTACTTAAATAATATTTAAAAAAAAAAAAAAAAGACATTTGTTACCTAATAATATACATACTTATAGTTGATGTGAAAATAACTCTACATACTGTGAGGGATTCTAATACATTTACTTGTTCTTAAAAGAAATATAGTATATTAAAAATTAATAGTGAAAATATTTTTCAAATTGTAGTTAAATAAAATGTATTCTAACCTGAACACCCCCACCCCGCACCAAAAAAAAAAAAAAATCTTTAAATATACAAATAGAAAAAATGCCGTAAGAATTTTTGCCGTTAACAATAAAATTTTTTAAAAATCCAGATGACATGCATTTAACGGATGTCAGATTTCATTGAAGAATACATCCCTACCCCCTACCAAAACGTAACTAATAACAGATACATCAAAATACAGACATAATGAACATGCAAACACCCCTGTCAAGTAGAAGTGAATTAATCTGTAACCTTGGAAACGTGAATTATGATTTTAGCTGTGTCTTTAAAACCCACTAATTTTAAAAAGTTACTCCAAAATTCGCTTGAGGATGAAATGGAACTAATGTCTTTAATTTAATTACAAAATTAAATTCGGACCTTCCATTTTTGAAACATGGTTAGAACCGTGCAGCAGAAAAACCATATTTTAAATCAATTAATTTATAATATTATATATATATATATATATATATATATATATATATATATATATATATATATATATATATATATATATCAATTAATTTATATTATATATATATATATATATATATATAATATTATAAATTAATTGATTTATATAAAAAGAAAGAACAGCAAGATATTTAATCTGGTGTTCTTATATATATATATATATATATATATATATATGTATGTATATGTATATACAGACACATATACACACACACACACATATATATATATATATATATATATGTATGTATATGTATATACAGACACATATACACACACACACACACATATATATATATATATACATATATACATATATATATATATACATACACACACATATACACACACACACACACACACACACACACACACATATATATATATATATATATATATATATATATATATATATATAAAGAGAGAGAAAGAGAGAGTGAAAGTGGGAGCTATAAATCAAATATCCTTTGATTAGTAAATGAATAAATATATTTCAAATATATTTTTGCTGCAATTGTAACTGAGGGAAACGATGTTGGATCTTAATTTTCAATTAACTAAAATAAAGAATAAAAATTTCTTTTTGTTGTTTTTGTCCAGGAAATGAAATTCTTAACCTGGAGAGGACATATTAAAAGCATTTTCAAGCATTGATTTCTGGATGTTTGGAAAAGGGAGCAAATGAAAAAGCAAAGTTAGGATTAATAAAGATTCACTGTTAATTTCGACAGCTGACAACAAAGAAATGGACATGAGTCATAAGATGCTAGAAATTCTCTTTAAAAAGTCTGTTCAGCCATTTATTCATTCTTATCTATCCATTAACTAAATCTATATATCAGTCTACTTATCAATTGCCATTGAGAATTGATTCACCCTTCTGCATCTCTGCTTTACAAAGACGTTTGTGAATGATTGGGTATTTGAATCTAATAGCTTATAAGGAGAAAAAAGAATATTAACATACTGTTTATTTTAAGTGATTAAAAGCAATATATTTTTACATTGGTTATTTTCTCAATTCACTGCAGAAGCCAGGACACCCTCGAACATCTGAAAGACATGTGGAGTGATGGGCCTTATTCTGCTTTGCAGCCTTATTACATTTTGTGAGAGGTTTTCAATTCAGAATTGTCCATTTTCTAAATTACTTGCCTTACCAATGCTAAAAATAAAAAAAATCTGCTCTGATATTTTATTCGTCTACTTTTACATGACAAAACCACTCAGGATGTTGGCAATTATGGGTCTCCGAAATTTCTGATTTTGCTTTCTTTAACCCTTTAGCTTCCCTCTTTATCTTTGTTTTATTATTATCTTTATCTTAGTTATGTTTTATCACTCACTCACTCACTCACTCACTCACTAACTCACTTGCTCACTCACTCAAATTACATAATTTTACCCACAAATTAAAAATTTCATCCTCCCAGGTTAGATGATAAACTACATCCACATCCTGGGTAAGATGATAAACTACATCCGAGAGCAAGGTCTTTGATCTGAAAGTTTTGAGGAACGTGGAACTACCTCTTAATTGCTGGTGTTCCCAGGTCCACCCTGACCTGGGCTGGTAGCATCTGTCAGGGACCCAGCTATGGGTAAATAGTTAAATAAAAAGGTGTCTAAACACTAAGAAAGTGTAAGAATAGGTTTTAATACCAGCAATACTTTTTTAAAAACATTTTTACCAACAATAATTTTTTTTTAAATATATTAACAGCAATAAAAATCTTGTCAGCATTAAATAACCTATTGAGGCTGATATGTCATAAAACTACCTCTTAATTGCTGGTGTTCCCAGGTCCACCCTGACCTGGGCTGGTAGCATCTGTCAGGGACCCAGCTATGGGTAAATAGTTAAATAAAAAGGTGTCTAAACACTAAGAAAGTGTAAGAATAGGTTTTAATACCAGCAATACTTTTTTAAAAACATTTTTACCAACAATAATTTTTTTTTAAATATATTAACAGCAATAAAAATCTTGTCAGCATTAAATAACCTATTGAGGCTGATATGTCATAAAACAAAACAAACCAAACCAACAATATTTACATTATTCGGACTATTGTCCTCATCTTTGTTGCCATATTTATTACAACATTTCGGCCGTTGTACACTCTGGCCTTCTTCAGGTGGTTGGAATGTCAAACTGAATTTTGCTCGCTGGGGTAGACTGTTCTCATTCCACATGCCATGTTCAATGGATGTCAGTTATCAGTTATCTCCTGTTAATTCCCCTCTCCAAGTTCTCCACTGCCTTAACCAGGTATTGAACTCATACTCTTTGGGTCCTGTCACTGGATCTAACTAACACCTTTAGAAGAAGGCCAGAGCATACAACAGCCAAAACATTGTGATAAATATGGCAACAAAGATGAGGACAATAGTCCGAATAATGTAAATAATGTACATGACACCTCATCTCAGAAAGATAGACACAAACCAGAACAAACCTAAAAATTTAAAATAAACTATACTAAAAATGATTTTAAATTGACAAAAGCTGAATTTCAAATTAAAATTTTATTACTGCAATTCATTGATTTATTGATTGTTCAATTTGTTTTTTATGACTTATCAACCCTTTTTGTGGGTTGTTTAATCTTTATCCCTTTCTATGTGACTTCATTTACTGGACAAAAAGTTTATTCTGCCATTGAAAGTGACTCTGATCCCTGAAAAATAGTGTGTTTCAATTTCATAGCTGTGTTGTCATATCCTGCTATTGCAACAGAAAACAATTTTGAGTGAAATTAACAATAAGGATACTGCAATTGAAATGGCCTTGAAAAAGAGTGGAGTAGAATGCAGAATGCTTAATGCAGAATGCTTAATGCAGAATGCTAAAGGTTGAAACCGAAACATACTTTGGATTGCAAGAATAATTCTTTTCTTTTGTAAGTGAATATTATTTTTCTAGATCCAATTCCTATTATTTGACCCATTGCTGGGTGGGGGGTTATTATTCTGAAAAGATACAACATTAGTTTACAAATAACTGATGAACACTACTTTATGGTACCTAGACTTTACGAATTTAAGTGCTGTACTAGATTGGCAGTAAGGTCTCATCATTTTACAGTTGAAATGGCTACATGTAAGCACAAGTTCTATGATAATGGTTTCTTCTCTCACACTACTCACCTGTGAAAGTGTCTACTGACTTCTAGCTTTGCAGTTACTTTTTATCAACAAAAATTTAAATGCAATGTCAATCATTATCTTCTGTCTTCTTAATTGCTGTTCTTTTATTGTTTTCTCTCATTAATAATGTTTTCTTTTTCTCATATTATCCCACACTCCTTGTTGGAGGTGAAATATTACATATTAAATAATATGATCAAAATATTGTTTTAAGGTCTGCTATATTTATGGGTTACAGTAGTCAATATGAGGAGGAGAGATGATGTAAACATGGACGACAACACCTTAGCAATGACAGTCAGTTTCATGCTTAAATGGCATCTTCAGGCATTTAAGCATGAAACAGACTGTCACCATTCACTGTTGACCTAAGTGTACACTTTTATATTTTATATTTAAAATAAATAATCAGTCTGTTATGTGCCATATGTGATACACACTTAGGCGATCATGTATCGAAAGATACATGACTGACAAGGCAGATTTCTTTTTGCAGTAGACCAGTTGCCATCCAAGATTATAGAACCTTGTCTGTCATGCTATTTACCCATAGCTGGGGTGAGTAGAAAAGGATTCATAACTTTCCCAAGGATATTAGCACATACGTGAATGTAATGGATTCAACTGGAATTTGAACTCAGATTCCTCAATCCAAGCTGCTATCCATTACTCCACTGTGCCTTCTTAATATTATTATTAATTAATATTATATAAATAATAATATAGATATATTTATATAATAAATTTGGGTGTTGAATTCCATGTTTATTTTATCTTTTATTTTTAAAATAAACAGTATCAATAATAATTTATAATATTATTAATTATCATTATATAAATAACAATGTAAATATATTTATGTAATAAATATATTTATATTTATATATGGATATATATATATATTAATGAAAAAACATTAAGATGGCATCACTTAAATGGAAACTTTACATCTCTGCACATATCTCTAGTAGGAAATTGGCACTGAGGCGGAAAGTGGGTGAGGACTTTGCAGTGGAAGCCACAGTTTGTAGCAACAGCTGCTGATCTGAACGTCTTGTTAGAAAAAGGAAGGAAAGAGCAGTTCAAGTTTTGATTATATGTTTCATAAATGCATGGATGTAATAGTAATCTGAAAAAGAGAAAAGATCCGAGTAATCAGTTGAGTGCATCTTTTTGGATCCATTATGAAATCAAAGAGAAAAATGAAATTTAATCCTAACGAACTGTGAAGTCAGCCACAATGATAAGATGCACTGCTGCTTCGGAAGAAGTGAAAACAATTTCCTCAAGTCAATGTGCGAAAGAAAATCTAATTCATTAGTTCTTTAAAAGTCGCTGAATTGAAAATTAGAAAAATAAATTTAGAGGATATTAATGTGAAATGTAAGGAAAAACAAATTTAGAACTGTTTTTGAACAGGTATCATTCGTCCATTGCTATGAACTTGAACTCTGAATTCAGAAAGGCAAAGATATATATATATATATATCTTCTCTCTCTTTCTCCATGATATGTATGAGTGGTGTTGATCTACTTATAAAAATGTGATTAAATGACCAAAGATCAAAAATTTTAATTCCCTTTTGGCCTGACCAAGAAATTTTTATTACCCAATTATATATATATATGTATATATTTTAAGACATTTTTATGTTTATAAATTCTTTTTTATAGATGAAAATATTTAAGTAAACGGTCTGTTTATAATCAACAGTATTAACAACATTTACCAGCCTGAATTAAATTAAATGTTGTTAATACTGTTTATTATAAGCAGAAAATTTACTTAAAAATATTTGTATCCATAAAAAGAATGTATAAACATAAAAAATGTCTTAAAATAATTGTCGGACTTTGTCCATTTCATATATATATATATATATATATATATATATATATATATATATATATAAGAGTGGCCATTAAGATCTATTTCCTGTTTAACCACAATCTTCAGGCCATGAATATCTACTTTTTTATTTACATATGCTCTATCGCTGATATTGAGCATTTAACTCATATATATATCATACCTTAAAAATATATTTTTATCATATATATATGTATATATATATATATATATATATTAGAAGTTGAGATTTCCTGAAAATATGTATGAAGCTGAGTAAGCTCTTTGATCCACTTTTTGCACAGATTTGTACAAAATTCAACATTGATAAGAAAGTGCTAGTGGGATGCTAAAGTATCTTTGATATTTGCGATTTGATTTGAACCCTGTTCTTGGATGGTTTTATAATTGAAAATTTCTAGATTATTGAACACTTTGTATCTTACTAAGCTGAGATTGGTACCTTTATGATTCTTGATTTTTGGCAGATTAGGCCCAGTTTCATTTGTTATTTGCATTATATATATGTGTGTGCATGTCTAAACATTCTGATATACATAAAATTAATAGAAGAAAAGTCTAGCGGAAAACCTTTTATGCTCACATATTTTGTTCTTCAAGGAAGTTTATGCAGGTAAGTGTGGAAATTTTACTTGGTAACCTGTATTTATACACAAAAGTAATGCGAAGAAAAATAATATTAAATTTTTAATTAATTTGTTGACCTATTAAATGAAAATGTGTTTATATCATTGTGTTGATTTTTTTTTTTATTTTATGTAATTATTATTTATTAAAAAAATATTCTTTATAATTAATTATTACTTGTCTAAATCTTTTACTGTCTTGTCAAAAGATAGTACCTGCAACTCAGAAATCTGCACATGGATTGCTGCAGCAATGCCAGTGATGGTCAAATTGGCAAGAATAGTAAGGAGCAAAATCAATGTTCAAACAATGTACAGATTGGTAGTCTCCATTCTCCTATATGAAATATGGACACTGTTGGTAGATACAGAGAGAAGGATCCAAGTATTTGAGAAGAAATGCATGAGAAAACTCCTTGGCATTTTCTATTGGGAAGAAAAAAACCAATGAGTTTCTGCGGAAAAGGGTTGAAAGTTTTGTGGGCCACTAGGAACCTCTTCTCACCACTGTCAAATGGAGAAAAATGGTGTGGTTTGGATACATTACAAGACATGACAGCCTGTGCAAGACAATCATGCAAGGTGATGTTGTAGGTGGACATAGGAGAGGATGGCCAAAACTGATTGGACAATGCCATACAATGAACAAGTATGACTGTACCAGAAGTGCTGATGGCTGTCGTTGATAGACCGTTGTGGAAAAGAGTTAGTGTGGCTTCTGCATTTGAATCCGCCTACAGTTACATAAGTCATGGGGATGATGATGGTGATGATGATGATGATGAAGAAGAATTATTTATTGATAGGTAATATTATATGTCTGTTATCAAATTTATTATTATCCTTATTATGAATATTATTACATTTTGTAACACAATTTTTGTCCTTGCATAGTAACTTTTATTTCCTATTTGCTTATGCCTAGAAAGTATGAAAAATGGGTAATATATCCTTTAAACTTTGCTTTTTTAACCAGGATGATGACATTTCAGAAATTTACATATTCCTATTGTGAAAGTTGGTGAAAGTCTCATTCATACAAACTAGAACCAAAACGACATATGATTCAAAAGTATCATTTATTTATTCTAGGATTACACAAGAACATTCTCGTTCACACAAAGTAGGAACAAACCGACATATGATTCAAAAGTAGCATTTATTTATTCTAGGCTTACACAAGTGAGACCACAAAAAATTTAGAATTGAGCAGTATTTTGCAATTTATGCTTATATTGTAAATTACTTTCACGAATGAGCTCATAAATATTGTCTCCTATCATGTTTTCATTATATGATCCTTGGTATCTGATGTTCTCCTTGAATGTATCAAGATGAGCATCAAGGATATGAACTGTGAAGGATATTCTGCAGCCCATTTTGCCATAGTTCTTAACCAGAGACTCAACAGTCTAAATATAGTTGTCAGCCTTGTAATTTCCCAGGGATACCCAAACACCTGTGACAAAGGCTTCCACACTGCTTTCTCTATGCTAGTAGAGACTTCTTGGAGGAATTCCTTACACTCTATGATCTTTATTTGTGGTTTGGTGAAGACACCAGCTTTGACTTTTACTGCAGACAGCTTATGAAAGAAGTTTTGATTGTACTCAAAGGCTGCAAACTTCTTATCTAGAGCTGGGACAAATTGTTTCATAATGCCCAATTTTAAGTGCAACAGAGGAAACAATACTTCTAACAGTGGCTCCAATTTGTCATTGTTCCTCTCCATACAAAGTCTGTCCACTGTGGCCAGTCTTCCCTGCTGTCTCAAATGTAAAGATAACACAGAAACTTGGTTAAGCCATCTTGGAGACTAATCCTGATGACTATCATTTTGAAGTCTCTGACAAACTCCCAAACAGGCTCTTCATATTTTGAGGCATCTGCTGTATTCCTTTTTTAGCTGCACTGAGTAAACCAGGGGAAGAGATGGATACATGTTCCTGTTAGGAAGCAAAAGATGCCTTCCAAAAACTAAGCAAAATATTAATTTTTAGAAACAAAAAAATGTGCTAAACTCTTATGTGATATCAGTTCTACTATATGGACAATCTCTCCAAAGACAAAGAAGAGACTTGAGACAGCAGAATATCATGAACTGAACATATGAGTAATGAGGAAGTTTTAAGGAAAATGGGAACAAAAAGGATCCTTATACTTAGAATCAGAAAAGGACAAATGAAATTTCTAGGACTGAAAAGAGGGCTTAGAGAATTTAACACTTACAGGACATATTGAAGACAAAAGGGTAAGTGAAAAACTAAGTGAATTTATATTAAAAGTTTGTCTAAATGAATAACAGAACAGGGGGTAGAAGGGATAGTGATAAGATAAGCAATATCAAAAGCTTACAAAGGGTAGGATGTTGTGGAGAGCCATGATTGCTGAAGGAACCAAGTATATAGAAGAAGAGAAGATTGAGGTAAAATCATACAAAGTAGATCCATATCATATCAATTGTTCATTTTCTCTTCAACAAACACTTAATTTGAACTTCTGGAGATTGACTTTAGTTCAAGAAACTGATTTCAGAAACCAATTTCCTATAATTGCTTTGCCATTTTCTTCAAACAAACACTTGATGAAAAAGCCCTGAAGGTTCACTTTCTTTCAGAAAGCAGACTGATAATTGGTTTTACCTGTGGAGTCTTGGGTCAACATTACACATTCCTATCATTCTTCCAAAAATTCAAACCCTAATTGCATAGTCAAAAAGAAAATGGATGAATGGAACATTTGGATAGGTAAGCTAAAAAAAAAATGGAATGAAATTGATTCTTATAAAAAAGAGAAAAAGACAAAACAACAGAAAACAAAATAGACAGAAAGAATTATTCTTCCTTGAAGAATGAAATAACGGTTATGTCTTTGTACACTGCATGCTTTTAAAGTGTTTCCTTCATTTTCTAGATTTGTTGGATGGTGTTTGCAAAGAAAGAAATCAAAACAAAAGGAAGAAATTGAAAGGTTAGAAATAAGAAAAGAAGATTAGCCCCGGAAACTTTATAAGAGTTAGTCACTCTTGGATTAATCTCATTATTAAACACCATCAAAATTATTCCTGTATCTTTCTCCTTTTCTCCTTGCTATCATTGCTTTATTTTTCCAATTTGTTTGTCACTACAAAAAGAAGATTCTTTTATCTAACAACCTAATCAACACCAAAGAGTTGAAATTTGAAAATGTCTCTACTAAAAAGGCTCAGATTCCTGAGTGCTGGACTTAGTTGTCAGAGGCTATTTGAGATGTATCCCATTAGAGTATTTCACATATATATATATATATATATATATATATATATATATATATAGATAGATAGATAGATAGATAGATACATATATATCTTTGTCATTACTGTTTCACTGTATCACAGCTCCTCAGTGCGACCAGACATCTAAATGCCTCAAGTCAGGACCGAAACCCAAACAATTTGGTGTCAGTCAGAATTTCTACCACTAACCACTCGGCAAAAAAAAAACAGCTCATTCTAGCATACTGTTTTTACGAATGAAAACAAACACCAATCAGTCAAAGTGCTCCAATTCATTTTACTGAAGAGCTTTATATATATATATATATAGATAGATAGATAGATAGATAGATAGATAGATAGATAGATAGATAGAAGTGTGAATATAAACTAAATAACAAGATATTAGCAACTGTATATGCATGCAATAGCATGCATACACATATAAGCAAATAAATATTTATTTAATTTATGGTGCAAATAAAACAGTGCTCAATTTAGTTAAAGAGAACCATGAAGTATATATTAATAAATACACACATACCTATGTTTGTAGTGCAAAATAAAGTTTCATGGTTTCCCAAGTCATCAGACACATTTGGAAATTGAACTACTTATTACAGTTGCTTTTGAAAAATACTGGGTCTCATGGGAAGATCACTAAATTATACTGAGATGCAAAGCTCAAAGTTAATATAAACCCAATATATTATTAGAGTGTAAATTCAAAATATAGAATATATGCAGGGAGACATTGCGAAAAAAAAAGCAAAAAAAATATGATCCAAGCTTAAAGTTTATTATGGTACATGTTTTTCTCTTGGGGAATAAAAAGGTAAAATTTAATTTAAGAAATTATAAAGTGCAAGAAGCAAGCAATATGAATGAAAAGGAGTGGATTGTATATTGTTTTTAAATGATCTCTATGTTTCGATATCTATGTTTATACATACATATATATATACAACTTATTTTAAATAAATACTCTGTTTTTAATTAAACAGTATTAATTACATGTACTGGCCTGAAATTATGTGTACTCTGACAGGAATTGAACCTGTATCCCATAGAGAAACTATCATTTGGCTTAATGTATTATTAACCATTCAGCCCCAGATGACTTCTGGTTTAGCAAAGTTCAAATTATTGCTATAAACACACATCTTTGATGAATTTTTTCCATAATACTGTTTAATTAAAAACAGAACATTTACTTAAAATAAGTTGTATCCATAAAAATAGCATATAAACAGAAATTATATTAAAATATTTGCCAGATTTAATCCATTTCATATAATATATATATATGTATATATAAGTAAGCATAACATAATATGGTTTAATCAACCTTGTAATCACAATGTTCAAACTAATATCGAGAGAATTTTTCATAATTAAATTCATAAGCACTTTAACTATTCACCAATGCAAAAAATGATTTTTAACAAAAATAATGTTAAGATCTGCTATAGCCGCATTAATAATATAGACAAATTTATATCCTAACATAACAAAATCATATTAAAGAAATATATTTCCAACAAAGACAATGTTAATATTTTTTTAAATAAATGCAACTGCTGAAAAAATAGGACCTATCTTTTAAACGGTCAATGTATGACTGATAATATTGTATACCATGCTAGCCTACATTCATACAGTAATCTCCCTTTAATATAAAATAAAAATTAATATTTACATCTTTAAAATAATTTTTTTTATTTTTGACATATACATATATATATATATACAAATCCTAATAATTTTAAATGTCAAATATAATTTTTAAAATTAAAAAACTGTAATCCCAGTATAATATATAACTGCACCAACATTGCAATAACCAGATATTTTTCTTAAATTTAAATTACAAAACGGTCAGTCTATACTCAGTGCCTGAAGCTGCATGCTATCACAGAAGGATAATATATATATATATATATAATTATTGAGATATATATATATATATATATATATATATGAGTACAAGGTCTGATCAAAAATTATTAGTACTGTTGCTATGGTAACAAAGCTAAAGTACACAGAGTGAGAACAACAAAGCTGAATATTCCCCAGGTCCAACAACTACCAGATTATTGAAACTTCCTCTTTCCAAAAATCTAATCTCACTTGAAAGGAACAGGATTTCAAGACATTGAAGCAGCTCACTATCACAAAAAAGAAGTTCTAGGATTGCTTTGATCAATGGAAACATGCTGGATAAAGTGTGTGCCCTCAGAAGGGGACTCAAAAGATATTAAAGACTGAATTGATATGTTGTGGTTTTCTTTTTATAGCATTAGTCCCAATACTTTTTGATCAGATCTCATACATATATATATATATATATATATATATATATAAGAAGAAGAAAGGGTCCATGTGTGTTTTTTTATAGTATATAATGGAATATGCATACACCTATGTTCCCCCTTACTGGAATATGATTGGCTGGTGTCCATCATAAATACCGACTGACATGTAGGAGAGTCAGAGCCTTAGACTGAGAGCTAAGTCTATAACGACACCCATTGATCTACACTTCTTACTTGTGACTACGATGTGTACCAGTCAATTAATACTACTGTATTCTACTTGGTTATAGTAGCCAAAATCACTTAGCTACTTCGTTCAAATATATCCCTTTCCGGAACATATCAGTATGCAAAATAGATAGGTTAGTTAATAAAACAAGAACAAACAAATGGGTACCAATATAATCAGTATGAAAAACATTTATTAAATATTAATTATTAACCATATGACAGAAATGAAGGACAGAAAGAAAAAGTTTAAGTCCAGAATTTTTGGACATACCTGTATCCTTCATCAACAGGGCAATAAATAAACAGAGAAATGCAAATTACTCACCAACATGTGGACAGTGTATTTTCTGGTGGAAATCATATTATTAGCAAAAATCTGATCTCAGTCTGATACCTCACTGTGTGAAACATTTTATGAAAATAAACTATGAATATATATATATATATATATATATATATATATATATATATATATATGTATATGAACAAAAAAATTCTGTCTTAGAAAAATGACGAACAAATCAATTTTTTGTCTTAGAAAAAACAACATCATGACAATGACATTAACTAATTTCGAAAGTACTCAGAATAAAATAAATATGCATCAACATGGTAATTTTCTTTCTTCCTTTAATAAGGATACAAAGAAATGTGAGTGTGTATATGCGTGTGTTGCAACAATAAGGGTTTCTGAAGCAGAGAAACACAATTTACACCTAATTAGAGATAACAATTTAAAGTTAAATTTATACAATTATTAAAAAACATATCTCTAAGTACAGACCAATTTTTGTCTAAGTCATACATACACTGCACTTTACTCAAGACAAATTTTAAAACAAACACAAATTTACTAGAATGCTTGCCATTATTAACGCAATGATTGCTTGCCATAGATGTCTACAACTATGTCTCTGTGTTTCTTTTATATATGCTAAAAGAGAAGCGGACAGAGAACAGAAAACAGGGAGCTGAGATAGAGGAAGACTTCACACACTCATGCTATCCAAGAGCATGTCTGGCTGTCTGTCTGACCATTAGTGAAAACGACCTCTTGTGAACACAGAGACTCTACTGTCAGTCACTTTTCACACTCTCATTTCACAACATATTCATTTTCAAATCTTGTAAATGAAAATAAATCTTTGGTCATTTCTCCAAACCATTGTCTAATTCGTTTCTTTACTCCAATCAACTTTCACCTAGGATCACCTCCATCACTTTTAAATACTTTTTGTAGTTGTAAGTACATATCACATATCAAGGTTTGTACTATACAGACAAAAATGACCAGAGCTCAATTAAGACAGGTTTCAACCAGTGTGAAATTGCACCAGGGATGTGCCATTTAGCTGGGCAGAGAAGGCAGTGCAGTGCCTACCCTGAATAAAATAGATCAGCAGCTACATTTTCCTTCTCTGGTACAATATGAACCTAATCCAACAAAATTTTGAAGGTTACTCTGGTTATTGGGTATAAAATGCAAAATATTTTATTTTTTTGTAGATTTATTACATAAATATCACAAGTCAATTTTTTCCAGGTTTTCAAATAAGACATTTAGCCATCTTGACACCGTTTGTTGTAAAAATCACTGAAAAAACCCTTTGGGTTATTCAGCTAGAAAGAGAACAGGTTAAAATCATTTTGTGCCAGCCTCACTGTCTTCCCAAATGAGCAATGGTGAGAGGAAAAAGATGCAGGCTTTCAGTAATGATAGCAAGATTCATACTCTGGCTTCCATCATCATTTCAACTTCGAGCTA
This sequence comes from Acanthosepion lycidas, assembly GCA_963932145.1. Classification (NCBI taxonomy): domain Eukaryota; kingdom Metazoa; phylum Mollusca; class Cephalopoda; order Sepiida; family Sepiidae; genus Acanthosepion; species Acanthosepion lycidas. The sequence goes on from OZ010590.1 coordinate 8,913,486, forward strand.
AAGAGATTAATTAGAAAAGACCCAACTCAATTCATAAGATGTTTGTTATCATGTGAGAGAGGAGTTTCAGCGATGACAGTTCAGAGAGTAGTGAAAAAAGACCTGAAAATGAAATTATATGTGAAAAATGAGAGGCACCTTGTTACTCCAGGACAGAAAGTTAAAAGGTTAGAGAGGGGAGAAGATATCTGGAATAATATATATATATATATATATATATATATATATATATATTTGAATTTTATTTCAATCCTTCATGAGCTTCAATCCTTAGCTATGATTAATTAATGATGAACATGTCATTTTTCATTTATGATTGATTTCATTACGATTCTTCTGTTAAGCTTGGAGAGTAATTATATGTTCTTATTGCTCAAAGTAGAGTTCATTAGTGTTATAGAACCTCAGAGAATTCCAATGAGATATCTTTAATAATTTCTAAAATATAATGGTTCAAAGCTTAATCTAACAAGTGGACAATTTTGTTTTTACATGATTTGGACAATTTTGCTGTTACACTGGTGTCTACATACATACATATATACATATATATATATATATATATATATATATATATATATATATTAAAGAAAAAACAAAACCATTGATGGAACCAACATACAACTTGCCAAAATGTAAAACTCTTATCCAGATAAAGTCTCAAATAATAATGACAATGCTGAAGAACCTATCTACTCAGTAAAATGCTCAAAGACAGTGCAAAAAATGCTAATGAACATTAATATTATGAAAGGATGGCCCTAGTCATAATTTGAGTTTCTCATTCAGATGATCTTCAGACAACTTGAACGCAAATGAAAAAAAGAGACAAACGAGCATAAAATCATACTTGAGCATCACAGGAAAAAAATAAAACAAAATAATTTCTTTAAAAAATCCATTGTAGTTCAGTGCAACACATTTAAGTACGAAACAGCCGTTTAGAAAAAAAAATTAAAAGGATAAAAAAATAAATAAATAAAATAAAATAAAATTTTCTTGACACTTAATTACATATTATGGTGCTAAAAGCTATCTTTAACTGTGACTGACCAGATGATGTACGCATATGAATGCCATCATTCGCTTTGAAATGGATACCCCCACCCTACCTCGGATTGACCTCTTTCCGAAGGTGACTGATATGTGGATAAAAATTATCACTTAGATTCCGTAACCAAAATGTTCACCCCAGCCATTTCCATAGTAATTAATTTTTCGAATGAACATGCTTATAAAGATGCATAAATTTCAAGATTGGTTATTTCTAAATTTTTGCTTGAGGATGAAACATGGCTTGATACTTTACGTTTTCAGCTCTCGTTTTTGAAACATGAGAACTCTTATGTAGCGAAGAAATCATATTTTTTAAAAATAATTATATATATATATATATATATATATATATATATATATATATACATATATATAAACTAATAAATATACATAATATCCTATGCTGACAGTACGACTCAAGAGTTTCATGCACTATGCAATCAGCAGATACAAAATCTGGTTATTAGTTCTGGGTCTCACAGTGTTAGTTCGATAAATTATTACTATTGTTAAATATTTTAATGTTGAATTATTACTATTGTTAAATATACAATTACACTTAAATATTTAACAATAGTTATAATTTATCCAACAAACACTGTGAAACCGGGAGACCAATAAATATTAACCAGATTTTGAACTGTTCTTTTGTACCTAATGATTGCATAGTGCATGAAACTCCAAGTAATACTATCAGTGTTGGGTATTATATGTAATTATTAATATATACTTAATAGCTCTGTTATTCTGCATTGAGCACTGTTTTTTTACACCAAAGGATATGTATATATATTTGTATGTGATCACTTGCACATATATTTATTTATTTGATTATATATATCTATATATATATATATATATATATATATGTATATATAAATAAAAGGAAGAACAGTAAGATATATTAGGTTGGTGCAAGAATAATGTCGTTTTTTGACGTTAAAAAATACATCAGACACCGACATTATTTTTACACTAACATAATATAATCCAGTGTTTTTACTCATATTTTTTATTTTTATTTTTACAGAAACAGTGCTCAATGTAAATTTACAGAGCCTAAATATTATAAATTAAGTGATATGATATATGTATTTTATATCAATTAATTTATAATATATATATATATATATATATATATATATATATATATATATATATATATGTATATTTCATTTTTTCATACCAGTGTATAACTGTTTATTCGTATCTATCTCTCTATCTTGACTGCAAATTGATTCTTTACCGAATGACTCATCACAAATACCATAGAGGCAACGAATTAATTAAGCTTCAAAATAAAGACAAGATGAGGATTTGTCTTTGGAAAAATTTCCTTAACAAACGAATCAGCAAACGATGGGAATCAAAAGTTAAAACTAAATGAGAAGAATGTGAAAACAGTGAATCTAAAAATAACGACATGTGACTTCACACATTGATTACTAATTATCAGTTACAATTGTTTAAACTTTTCTTGCTACTCAATCAAATCATTCGACCTCATTCCATAGAAACATGGGGTAAATCTCTCCTCTTTTCTCATTTTCTCTTTTTCACTCTCTTAATTAATCATACTTTATATTTCACTACTTACCTTTTCATATAATTAGCATCTTTGGCCTGTCTTACAAGTTAGATAGATAGATAGATAGATAGATAGATAGATAGATAGATAGATAGATAGATAGATCGATAAAGAAATGAACAAAATGAGATAGAGAGAAAGATAAATAAATATGAATTGACTGAAAGAGATGAATAGATATATATCAACAGAGATAGATGGATAGATAGACATGAACAGAGATTAGTACATTGTCTGTCGTTTTTAATGAAAGATGCATGAATGAAGGACTGCTGCGTAAATACACAATATATGTGTGTGTCTATGTTATATGTCTGTTATATATCCATATATATATCTATATATATAGATAAATAGATAGGTAGGTAGATAGATAGATAGATCTGAACAGACTGAGATAAAGAAATAGAGAGATATGAACAGATGAAGAAAAATAGATTTCAACATAAATATGAAGTAAATTAGATAAAGATAAATAAATAAGAAAATCCTGAAAGATATGAAGAGTGAGATAGATAGATAGATAGATAGATGAACAAACTGAGATAGTGTGAAGGATAAATAAATATGAATAGACTAAGAGAAATGAATAGATATATATGAACAGAGATAGATGGATAGATAGACAGACATGAACAGATATATATATATATATATATATATATATATATATATATATATATATATATATATATAGTGAGAGAGAGTGAAATAGATAAATAGATAAAGAGAAGGATATAAACAAACTGAGATACAGAGGAGGATAAATAAATATGAATAAAAAGTGAGAGAGGAATAGATTTATATGAACAGAGATAGATATTAGGTTGGTGCAAAAATAATGACGTAATAATGTCGTTTTTTGACGTATTTTTCAACGTCAAAAAACGACATTATTACGTCATTATTTTTGCGCCAACCTAATAGATAGATATGAACACACGCATATATATATATATATATATATATATATATATATATATATATATATATATACACAGAAATAGATAGATAGATAAAGAGAAAAACATGAACGAACTGAGACAGAGAGAAGGATAAATAAATTTGAATAGACTGTGAGATGAATAGATATATATAAACAGAGATAAACAGACTGATATATATATATATATATATATATATATATATATATATAGATAGATAGATAGATAGATAGATAGATAGACAGATAAATCTGAACAGACTTAGATAGGTAGAAAGAAATTAAAAGATAAATAGAGGAAATGAAGAAACACAGACTGATTTGAATGCTCAGATGAATTAATAAATGTAGTTTATAATATGAATTTTATTTTTTATGCCATTACCAGAAATAGAAACTTTGTGACATTGTTTTTTATAAATTTTTATATCTGGACATTTTATCAAAACTGTTTCTTCTGTGTCCTGTTGGCTATTTTGAAGCTTCAAAATGTTGATTGGAAAGCCTGCAAGACGTATTTGCTACACTAACTTCTTTCATATTCTGATTAAATAATCATATGAACAGGTCTACCATTCAAATTCATATCCTTGTTTATTTTTTTCATCTCTATTTGCTAAGTGGATCTAAAACAGTGTTTTGAAATCTTTTTTTTTATATTTTTTGCTGTGACCCTGAACACATAATGAAAATCTTACAATTTTTTTTTTTTTTTTTTTTGCAAAATGTAATGAATTAAGGTTAGGTTCAGGCTCATTAGAAAGGATTTATCTAATATCAGATGTTAGCGTGTATGAAAAAAACATGTATTCTTTGCTGTTTCTCTGTCCTTCTCTCATAATTGGTTTAAAAATAGTATTACATTTCTGACAGGTAACTTTTTTTGCTGGGAATAAAAACATTAACATGACATCGTATCAAAGAAAAGGTCAACAAGTTGTCAAAAAAGCAATATCGGCTTTAAAACAGTATTTTCCCCCAAACCTTTTTGGTCAAGAGATGGGAAAATGTCTTTAGCAACAATGAAACGAGTACTGAACTGCTATGTCCTATCTGATCATCTACATGGCCGTAAATGCTGGACAATCTGCACATTGGTGAAAAGAAAAGTCTTGAAGTAACAGAAATGCGGTTCTACCAATATATGCTAAGAATACTGCAGAGAGAATATGCAAAGAACAAGGAACATTTAATGAGAGCAGGAACTACAAAGGAAATGATATTTAAAGATTTAAATTTCTGCGACACATAATGAAGAAAGAAGAGCAAGAGAATTTAACACTCACAGGACAGATTAAAAGCAAAACTAGTGAGAGGAAAACAGTGATCAACCTAGTCACTTAGTTTGAGTCAATGGATATCAAAACAAGGCAAAGTGGGTTATTAAAGAGGCAAGTTACTTTTTAGTAAGAAAATAAACAATGCTGTGGAGAGCCATGATCGCTTACATCCTGAAAGAACATGCTGTGTATTAGGTTGGTGCAAAAATAATGTTGTGACATAAAGCTGAGCGTCAAAAAACGACATTAATTTTTCACCAACCTAATAAAAGAATATTTAAATGAATTAGGATAGTGCATCTAATAATAGTTGCTCATGGTGTGTGATTGATTGGTTTGTTTTTTACGACTTATCAACCTTTTTTGTTTTATTTAAAGCCATAATATAATTTGGATAATTCCTTTTTATTGTGAATGAATATTGCATCAACAATCATTTTGTGAAGAACAATGATTTTTCCAGATACAAGTCCTAGTATTTAACCCATAGCTGAGGGAGGAGATGGATTCATACCTTTCCCACTCGTGGGGTGTGTGAGTAGATGTACATTTTATAATGTTTCTGCTTCCTTCATTCATTGTAACAAGCGCTGATATAACATTATGTTTCTGTTTACATTTGAGATTTTTGGTGGAAGGGAAAACATCAACTTTACATGAAATGAAACAAGAGGTTAACAAGTACAAAAATACACTATCAACTCTAAAACAGCATTTCTCTAAACCTTTCTGCATCCCTCCACTTAACATTTGAAGTAATAAAAATGTCAGATTAAAAATAAATTCATTATTTCTTTAGAAATTGCTTTGTTTATGTGTCAGTTATGAAACTGAGCAGATGTAGGCTCTTGAGGAAAAAACATCTGAATGAGGATGTGTGCTTTGCTTAAACAAAGGGAAAACAGAGTTTAGTTGAACTGTGGGCTCTCTGTAGCTTAATGGTAAAACACACCAGGTCAAATGGTAGTTTCTTTTACAAAGGCTGATGCAGGTTCAATCCCTGCTGGAGAGTACATTTTCTTTATTAAGTTTTCTCAAATGCACAGGCTAATAGATGTAATACACACTATTTAAATGGGATGTCTGTTTCAAATACAATTATCCAGTAGTTTGTACTAATATAAATGTTGGATTTAAAATGCATCAGAACTGAATGGCTTCATAATCCTCCTTAGCAATTTATACAAAATATCCAGCTCTTTTGAAATCTAAACAATAAAAGAAAATATACAAAATCTGAAACTATTTTTACAAATAGGTAAGTTCCAATTTGTTTACATAATGGGAAAATTTTGATGTCCAACCCTATAGACACACACACAGACACACACACACACATATATATATATATATATATATATATATATAGATATATAGATATAGATATAAAAGTGAACATTGAAGTCAACACACAGAGGCAACAGGCTGTTTCATGCATCCAGCATGCCACAGCCTGTCGCCTCTGAGTGTTGACTTCAGTGTTCACTTTTATATTTATATTTACATATGCTCTATCTCTGATATTGAGCATTTTATCCTATAAATATAGCACACTTTAAAACTATATTTCTTTATATATATATATCTATATCTATCCCTCTCTCTCTCTCTCTTTATATATATATATATATATATATATATATATATATATATATATATATATATGTATATGTCTGTCAGATTAATAAATAAAAAAATCTCTATAAATCTATATATTTAAACAAACTTAATTAAATACACCTAACAAGGCCTGCCTATTTATTTTTATTGTATTTATTTTTCTAATTTTCAAAAATATTGTTGCACATCCATATCAAAATTATGAATAAAATATCCAAAGTTCATAGTTTTGTTCTATTTTTGTCCAAATACTTTCAATTAATTGTAGAAAAGGTAATGCCAATGCCAATAGTCCTATTAGCCGTTTCCCTATAAGGAAACAACCAGCATTCATTGACCAAGCACACAGTGCTGCTTCATGCTGAAATTTATAAAATCTTTCTCTTAAAACAATTTTTCAGGAAAAAAGGTTTCTCAAGTCCAGTAGCTGTTATTGCTTTTTCCTGTATTTATGGTGGATTCCCTTCCTTGCCTTTGATTATGTTATTTTCTCTTCAAGTTACATATGCTATCCATTTTATTTCTTGCTGCTGTTGGAAGTTCTCAAAACTATGAATGCCTGTCTCTTTGGTGTAATCCCGCCCCATCCTCTGTACATTGCAGATATTTTAAGTCCACTAACTGTTATTGCTCTTTCCACTATTAATGGGGTTTTTCCCTATTAACCTTTTGTTCAAAATTACATGTGATATCTATTTAAGTCATGGATACTGTCAAAAGTCCTCAAGTGATGTGGTTTCTCTTATTTTATAAAGTTCTTTGTGATTCTGTATTACCAGTCCAAAAGATTTGAAGGTGAACATCCAAGACCTATTATTTAGTAGATGGGTATCCTCCAATACAAGTGGCCAGTTATTATTATTATTATTATTATTATATATATATATATATATATATATATATATATATATATATATAGATAGATAGATAGATAGATAGATAGATAGATAGATATGGTAACATTAATTGTTTCCTTATGTGGAAACATTCAACATTCATTGACTGAGAAGCCACTGCTATATTCAATTGTAATTTATTCAGGAATTTTTCAGGAAAATAGGTTTTCTAACTGTTATTACTCTTTCTGGAATTGATGGGAAACTTCCTTCATAACCTTTTTTTCAAAGTAGTGTGGCATGTCAGCATTTTGATTTTGTCATTATTTTCTCTTTGTGTTACATCTGCTATCCATTTTAGTTGTTGCTGCTATTGGTAGTCCTCAAGTGATATGGTTTCTGTTATTTAGTACAGCTCTTTTTTTGTAATTCTGCATTGCCAGTGCACAAGATTTGAAGGTGAACAGTTGTCTGCAGGACCTATAAGTTTCATTAGCTTGAAACCATTTTTAATCATTGAACTTAGAAAGGAGTTAGCACCATATATATGACATCCATATGAAAGTCTTGATCTGATGAGGCTATTTAAGAACATGACTCAAATTCTTAGGTTAATGTTTTAGCTCTGTAGCAATTTGTGGTGCTGGAAAAAACTATCACAACCTATTCTGTGTTCATTTTCCTTATCAATTATACTTAATTTATTATAACTAATCTATACACCAAAGTATTTGAAGTGTTTAATATTAATTAATTCAACATTCTGAATTTTTATACTAGATTAAGGGTATGTGGTATCATTGCTTTCATTCCAATTCCATATCAATGTTACTTTTTTGGAAAAGGTTTATCTTGATTCCTACCTCTTGGAACACTTGATAAAGAATATTGATTTTTTTTGTTCACGATCATTCTTGTTCTAATTATGGATGCTTATGTCATCAATATAGCTCCCCTCGTTCTCTGTAGATTAGCTCTGTGAAGGGAAGCAGGGATGTTGTATTCTAACAGTCGATTCAATTGGAATATGATATGGAATATTTAAGTGGTCAGCTCCAACAGAATATTTTTTGGAATGTTATATATCAAATTTAAATATCTATTAATTATATAAATTAATTCATTTGTAGAACTTTTTCACAGAGCACAGAAATGATTATTTACATATTTTGTATGTATCATAATTATTTTATACACATTTTAAAATGTTATCTCCTATGGCAAATGATATTTTAAATAAAATATTATATTCTGTATAAAAGTATATTTAAGAAAATATATTTTAAATAAAATATCTTTCACCACAGGAGATGGCATTCTAAAATGTGTATAAAATTTGACTATAAGCAAAAGGAAGATAAAATATATCGGTTACATATTGGAGATGTCAAAATCAGACAGGTACAGAAATTTAATGATCTGAGTAGTGTAATAACAGATAATGGAAAAAGGGATGTAGAAATTCAAAAAGGCATTGGAATAGCAACATATGCCTTCCAGAAATGAAGCAAAGTATTAAGAGATGGGAAATATGTCTTCCAGAAATTAAACAAAGTATTAAGAGATGGGGAAATATGCTTTCAAGAAATGTAACAAAGTATTAAGAGATGGGAAATATGTCTTCCCGAAATTAAACAAAGTATTAAAAGATGGGAAATATGTCTTCCAGAAATGAAACAAAGTATTAAGAGATGGGAAATATGTCTTCCAGAAATGAAGCAAAGTATTAAGAGATGGGAAATATGTCTTCCAGAAATTAAACAAAGTATTAAGAGATGGGAAATTTGGCTTCCAGAAATTAAACAAAGTATTAAGAGATGGGGAAATATGCTTTCAAGAAATGAAACAAAGTATTAAGAGATGGGAAATATGTCTTCCAGAAATGAAACAAAGTATTAAGAGATGGGAAATATGGCTTCCAGAAATGAAACAAAGTATTAAGAGATGGGAAATATGTCTTCCAGAAATTAAACAAAGTATTAAGAGATGGGGAAATATGCTTTCAAGAAATGAAACAAAGTATTAAGAGATGGGAAATATGTCTTCCAGAAATTAAACAAATTAAACTTGACTGGAAACTATAGAGTCAGAAGAGAGTTCCACAAGAGAGAAATGTGAGACAAGAAACTATTAGTACAGTAATGGAGCAGATAACATCAAATATAAAGTGTTTGTATAATTAAAAAAGTTAATTAAAAATATGAAAGAAATAAACATCAATTGCAAGAATGGAGTATGTATGGTTGCTCTGGTTAAACTGGGTTGAAACTTTATATCGGCAAAACTTGTAAAAGGACCCATTCAAAACAACCAATTTAATCCCAAAACATAGTCAAACAAAGGATATTTATTATCTACCAAAAGAAATTATTGCATCAGAGAAGTCTTATTCAAATCTTCCCTGCATCTACACAATATTTTTCTTTTTTTTTCAGTTTTTACTTTTAATGGTTATTTCTAAAGTGGGGGACCATCACTTTGGGGCAAGTCCACCACTGTATTGATGTCAGCTAAAGCAACAGCCCAAAATGCAAATTACAAATTGGAGATTCCATAATCAAACAAGTACAACAACTTAAATATCTGGAAAGTATTTTAACAGAGGATGTAAAAAGTGACACCGAAATCTGATGTTGCAATGGGATAGCAAAAGGTGCCTTCTAAAAGCTAAGCAGAGTATTAAGAGAGAGGAAAATTTTGTTAGAAACCAAGAAAAGAGTGCTGAACTTTTAAGGAATATTGGTCCCTCTCTATGGCAGTGAATGTTAGACTTCCTTTTCCGGATGAAGAACACTAGAGGCAAAAGTAATGTATTTTTATAAAAAGATGCTGTGGATACCATGGACTGAACATGTGATCAATAAGGAAGTTTTAAGGAAAATAGAAAAGAAAAGACACTTATACTTAGAATAAAAAAAAGACAGTTGAAATTTCTGTGACACATGACGAGAAAATAGAGCTTGGAGAATTTGACACTTACAGGACTGCTTAAACATAACAGAGAAAGGATGGAAACAGTGAGTAACCGGCCTAATAAATGGATGACAGAACAGCGATTGGGAGGTATGGTGAAAAGACAAACCTTAATAAGAGCTACAAAGAATAGGAAGTTGGGGAGAGCCATTATAGAAGAAAACATTACTACTACTTCCTTTTTCTGGAAGAAGGGCAAGATGATTGTCTTATTAATGATGGCATCAAAGATGAAATTCTCATGATGTCTAACTTTGTCATGGAGAGTAATGATGCAGACTAAAATTTAATGGATGGAAAAACTAGGGTCAAACAGGTGTTTTTAGGGATAGCGTTAGGCTAGGGGTAGAACTTTTCCATAAATGTTTGACAAATGAGATAATCCACAATTTAAATTTAAATTGATACATGGTTTAGCATCTCTTACTAACCTGATCCTATCAATGCATTTACACCAAAAATCTATAAAAAATGTTTCCTCTAATAATGTTCATAGCTAAATAAATGCATAAAATTAATTTAAGAGACCCATTCAGAAAGAAAATTAAAATTTAAATAAATAAGTGCTACTGAAACTACCATTACGCATGCCCCCCCCCACAATGCGGTTGAGAGGTTTGGGGTAGTAAGCACTGGCCCTGTTGATTATTATAGTTGATGACTAACAATATAACTTAGCTGAAAAAAGTAAAAAATTAAAACAAATACGCTGCTAAAAGGTCCCCTTTTGGGACTTCAACCTTGTTAGGGGTTCCTGAATATTATTATTTGACTGACAATGTAGCATCAGTTTAAAAATAATAAAAAAAATGGCAGATGGGCATAAAACACTGCTGGAAAAATGATGCCCCAAAAAATGTGCTGCTGAGTCAATGAATGCCAAATATTTCCTTGTAGGGAAAGGGCTAATAATTTTTCTCATGCTGACAATATAACTAAGGTAGAAAAAAAGTGAAAAGTACAAAAATCAAAAAAACGCTGCTGAAACTAACCGTTTTGGGACTTCAACTACATCAGGGGTTCCTGAATAGTATGCACTGCACCGGCCCTGCAGATACATGATGTATATTATTAGTTGATGATCAGGCCCTCCCCCACACCAAAAAATGTTCCCCCCCCCCACCTACTTCCACATCCAAGTAGTTTCAGCTTTATCTGATTCTGAGTAGAACTGATTTTTCTGTTGTTATTTCTTTAAGACTTCCTTCTTGCTTACTTACTCTGTCCATGGAATTCTAAGTATCCTTCTATAGAAACACATTTCTACTGTCTGTAGATTTTTCCTTATCCATGTGCAAATTGTCTAATATTCACTGCCATATAAGAGGACGGATATTGCATAGCAATCCAGCTTTCTTTTTTAATGAAATTTTTGCATTTCTTGTTTAGGATTTCAAATGCTTCTTTCATTCGTCCAATGTGTTTTCAGATCTCAGTGTCACATTTGTCATCATCTGTTAAAACACATCCCAGAAATTTGAACTTCTTTGCAATTGATGGTTAGTACTTGTTTATTTCTGTCCGAGTTAGTCACCTTAAATGTGCATATCTTAAATTTTTAAAAGTATGCTCACCAATAATAAATCCATGTAGGATCAACAATTCCCTTAGGATAGAAGAAGACATATCCCTTGTCACATGACCCTAGTGTTTTTAATTCTTTGTTAGACATTATGGGCACATGGCCAAATAATAACTCCATGAACATGTCTGATCAGAAGGAGAATAACAAGTATAATAAATCCATGAACATATCTGATCAGAAGGAGAATAACAAGTATAATAACTCCATGAACATATCTGATCAGAAGGAGAATAACAAGTATAATAAATCAATGAACATGTCTGATCAGAAGGAGAATAACAAGTATAATAACTCTATGAACATGTCTGATCAGAAGGAGAATAACAAGTATAACAACTCCATGAACATGCCTGATCAGAAGGATAATAACAAGTATAATAATTCCATGAACATGTCTGATCAGAAGGAGAATAACAAGTATAATAACTCCATGAACATGTCTGATCAAAAGGAGAATAACAAGTATAATAACTCCATGTACTTGTCTGATCAGAAGGAGAATAACATGTATAATAACTCTATGAACATGTCTGATCAGAAGTAGAATAACAAGTATAATAATTCCATGAACATGTCTGATCAGAAGGAGAATAACAAGTATAATAACTCTATGACCATGTCTGATCAGAAGTAGAATAACAAGTATAATAATTCCATGAACATGTCTGATCAGAAGGAGAATAACATGTATAATAACTCTATGACCATGTCTGATCAGAAGTAGAATAACAAGTATAATAATTCCATGAACATGTCTGATCAGAAGGAGAATAACAAGTATAATAAATCCATGAACATGTCTGATCAGAAGGAGAATAACAAGTATAATAACTCCATGAACATGTCTGATCAGAAGGAGAATAACAAGTATAATAACTCCATGACCATGTCTGATCAGAAGGAGAATAACAAGTATAATAACTCTATGACCATGTCTGATCAGAAGGAGAATAACAAGTATAATAACTCTATGAACATGTCTGATCAGAAAGAGAATAACAAGTATAATAACTCCATGAGCATGTCTGATCAGAAGGAGAATAACAAGTATAATAACTCTATGAACATGTCTGATCAGAAGGAGAATAACAAGTATAATAACTCCATGAACATGTCTGACCAGAAGGAGAATAACAAGTATAATAACTCCATAAACATGCCTGATCAGATGTGCCAATAATTTTGAGGTTTTCAAAAATTTTTTTCAACAATTCATAGTTTCAGATTCATTCAAAATGAGAAATTTATTTATGAAAATGTGAACAGAGCCAGAGTTTCAATTTACAATTGACCAGTATAAATATTTGTGAGCCAATTGTCACTAAGTTATATTCAATAGTGCAAAACATAAAAGCGTGAATGCAGATAACTGTACATGTGTGTGTATGTGGAGGGGGTGCATGTGTGTGTGTCATTGGGGTTGGGGAGTGATACCATACAAAAGAAGTCTGGGAAATTTGGACATCAAAAAATTATTTATTCTAAAACTTAGTATCCACTTTCATCTTTGAAGTATTCCTTCTGGGCATGTCCACAGCAATGTCAAAAAAGTTAGTGACAAAACCTATGCTAAATTTCGTTCAAATTACCTCAACTTGTAGGTATCACCTCATATGTATATATATATATATATATATATATATGTTTGTGTGTGTGTGTGAGTGTGTGTATGTGTGTGCGTGTGTGTCGTCTGTAGAAATGAATGCATTTAAAATTTCTTATATATCTTTACATGCAATTATTTACTTGCGGCTACACAAGGAATGGAAGTATATGAATAGAACTAAAAGACTACATGTATATATTGAAGCAAAGCCATAAAATGTTTTGCACACACACACACACACACAAACACATACAAACACACACATACAAACACACACATACAAACACACAAACACACAAACACACACATAGACACACAAACACACATAAATCCCTGTATGTGTGCACACATATATGGATACTAAGTGTTAGAATAAGTAATATTTTTAACAGCATGTACGCAATCATGCTGAAAAGTTCTCTGTCCGACACACTTCCTAAAATCAGTCCAAATGACCAAAGTGTTAAATATGTCTTTTTTAATCCATTCTTGTTTGTGCCAAAATATTTTTCAGTGCCTTCTCTTGTATATGTATACATATCTACATTTATAAATTTGGTTGGCCAGAAAGTCGTGACACACTTAAGAAGTGCAAAGAAAACAAGCAAGACCAATATTTATTCTTCCAAATAAAGTGCATCATTCTTGACGATCTTCTGCCAACAATCAGCTAGCATCTGAATCGGTCCCAGATACCAGTTCATTGGGTTTGAATAAAAAAAACTCTAAACAATCTTCCTTCACTTTATAAAAAGTGTTGAAACACTGGTGGAGGAGGAAGTGTGCCATTGAACAGAATAAAAGCCATAGTCACTTGGAACAACATCGGGACTGAATGGTGGATGTGGAAGAATCTCTACACTGTCCATCTGCTTGAACTTCTCCTTAATCAAACAGGCAGTATGTAGCCTTGCATTGTCTTCATGAAACAAAATCCAACCTTAACTGACCAAAGCAGGATACTCCTACCTTAAATTGCTGTACAGGCAGTCTAGCTGCTGGCAATATAATTTAGCATTGTTGGTACAACCATGCAGAACAACTTTGAAATGGTATACTCCTCGGAAATTACACCAAACAGACATCAAGATTTGTTGTTTTCTTTTCGCTTTCTAAGTGAGTCAGGACTTTCTGACCAACCTAGTACTGGCATTATCATTTTACCTTTCAAAATCAAGAATTTCATGTGTTTATTCTTGTATAACCTTTCAGTATGTGATACTTTGAATCTTCTCTTGCCTTCAGTATGTCCTGAGAGTGTTAAATTTTCCAAACACCCATTCTTCTCAATGTATTCCAGAAATTTACACAGTCTCTTACTGATTATTTTTCTTGAGTGTGTCTCGTTTTTAATGCATATGAATGCATTTATGCATACATGCACCCACAGGGAAAAATACATCTTGGTGTATGCATTGACACACACACATATGCTTATAGTGATTTACTACATGAAACTTAGATGAGTCACAAGGTGGAAATTATAGAGCACCCAGTGAGGATCGAACTCACTACACAGCTTTAATCGATCTAGTCAGACAAGCTTGATAACCAATTACACCATGTCAAAGTGAACAAGCATTCGTATATGCTTATATATTTATTTTAAGATATTTTTATGTTTATACATTCTTTTTTATAGATACAAATATTTAAGTAAATGCTCTGTTTATAATAAACAGTATTAACAACATTTACCGGCCTAAATGTTCGAGAAATTTTCATAGAAAATATGCGTCCTCCAACAGGAATTGAGCCTGTATCTTATACAGAACCGTCATATAGTCTGACGTGCTTTTAGCCACAGCGGAGCGTTTCAGTTAGCAAGGTCGATTTTATTGTTTTCAAACACTAATTCTCCATGATTTTCGGTCATTCATTCATATCTGCTCAATGAGTATCTAAATGTAAACAAATGATATTACACATTATGAAATGGACATTTTAAAACATTTTTTATTGTTATACATTCTTTTTATAGAGCATTTACTTAAATATTTGTATCTATAAGAACATATAAACATAAAAAAATGCCTTAAAATAATTGTCAGACTTTGTCTATTTCATTATATATTTATATATATTGCATACTAAATGTTTTGCAAGTTTATATAAGGTGGTGCTGAAAAGTGCTCGGCCTGTCCCACTTCCTAAAATCAGACCAAATGAATTAATATCGGATTGTTCATTTTAAGACTGAAATCAAAACAAGATCAAAATAGCTTCCAACTGCCGTGATGCCATTTAACACAGAAAGAAAATTAGCCAAATTCAACTAAGGTTAACAATTAAAAGTAAACATACGGTGGTGCTGAAAAGTTCTCTAGCTAATCCAAATAGCTAATCTAATAGCTGAACAAACATGAAAATCATGTCTTTTTTTAAAATACTTTCCTGGTTGGGCTGTGAAC
>OZ010590.1:8934383-8959383 GCA_963932145.1 Acanthosepion lycidas
ACTTGGATTGTCTGAAATTCCCTAAAGGTTACCTCAATTGACTCATTGAAATTCCCTAAAGGTTACTTTGATTGATTGAATTTCCTTAAAGGTTACCAGAATTGACTGATTGAAATTCCCTGAAGTTTATCTGGATTGTCTGAAATTCCCAAAAGGTCACCTGAATTTACTGATTGAAATTCCCTGAAGGTTACTTGGATTGACTGAAATTCCTTGAAGGTTTACCTGAATTGACTGATTGAATTTCACTGAAGGTTACTTCGATTGTCTGAAATTCCCTAAAGGTCACCTGAATTGACTGATTGAAATTCCCTGAAGGTTACTTGGATTGACTGAAATTCTTTAAATGTTACCTACATTGACATTTTTCTGTCTCATTAGTTACATTATTTACATGCAGGTTATTGTCGTCATCTTTGCTGTTATTATCCTCTAGCCTTCATTATGCGCTTGTTGATCTGAGTAAACCCCATGAAATTTTGAACTGACCCTTTTATTAATCTACAAAGAAAGATTATTTTTGTCCTGCTGAACATGTCCATTTTGAAATATCATCTCGTTCTTATTTAGTAGCGTTCAGTGATTGTTTGTCTCATTATTCACTGTATTAAATATTCACACTGCCCAGTCCAATGATTGAATTTACAATTACTCTTTTCACCAAATTTATAAACCAACACTTTAATCCATGTTGCTCTTATCTGGCTGTACATAATTTCAATAGGTTAAAATATTATCATAACCATTGGAAGTTTATTTACTATATTAATTATGTCTACGACTAATTATCAACACCATTGTGTATGTAGATATAAACACTGTGAGACAGATATTCATACTTTGCTTTTGCATTTTCACTGGTACAAACAAATTCTGTTTCTTTCAGGTGATTTCAAAAATATATTGCTTTCATTCTGGTTCGATTTTGTCTAAATTAATATTACTGCAAAATAAAGATTTATTACTCTTACTAACTGTAATAAAATTTATGTTATTATTATTATCTTTAATTAGAATGAATATTGTCTGTCATTATTGTTATATCCCACTAGGATGTCATGAATTTATCTTTATTGTTATTTGTCATTAGAATGTCATTATTCATTATCTGTGTCATTAGAATATCATTATTATTAACTTTCACTAGAATGAATATACTGGTCCTAATTGTTTTCTGTCATTACAAGGTCATTATTATTATCTTTCATTAAAATGAATATTATCTGTTATTATCATTATCTGTCATTAGAATGAATATTATTATCATACATTATTGCTATCTGTGATTAGAATGAATATTATTATCGTCCCTTATTGCTGTCATTCGAATGAATATTATTATCATCCGTTCTTCCTGTCATTCGAATGAATATCATCACTATCATAGAGATGCCGATAAAGAACGAATGTAAGAAAAAGTTAGTAATTTTTATGAATTATTTACATTTTCAGAGTTGAGAACAAATTCAGTTTCTTTAAGGTGGTTTTAAATATGCATTGCTTTCTGTCAGATTACATTTTGTCCAAGTTAATATTACTGCAAAATACACTCCATAAAGATTTATTACAACGCAAAATCTGTCATAAGAAAGAATATTATTGCTATTATAACGAACTGCTGATTGGAAGTTGCAGATACATTTATTGGGCAAAAGTAAGAGAAAGTAATGAACATTGTACTTGATATTTCATTTGTTCAACATATATAACGTAACTGTAAGAACAAAAATTTTTATTAATATCTGCATTGTAATAAAAGTCATCACAATTAGAAGCAAAACGGAATGTTTTTCTTCTAGTTCTTTCATGGATTTTAATTCTGGCTTTTACTTCTTTATTTCTTGCAATTTCTTTCTATCTTGAACTAATTTCTTTTTTTCCCCAAATTCATCATCCTGTTATTTTTATCTCTTTTACCCTATTTTGCTGGATTTTCTCTTCTAACATATCTCCAAAAACCGCCCTGTATCATATAAATGGAATATTGATGATGGGAATAATAAGTTCATATGGTGTAGGATGAGCATCACTCCCCACCCAGTTACATCTGATTCTGAGCCCTTTTAAGCAAAACAAGTCCATTGTTTCAAAATTTGATTAATGTTTTGAGTGATACTATTTATACAGTTGGAATAAAATTGTCAAGATTACTGATAATGAGGATTTTAAGCTATAATACTTAATATAAAATGGGCATCTGGCTGAGGGGTTAGAACGTTCTGACCATGAGACCCAGGTTCAAATCTCACCATGGTTGATTTATAAAGAAGGAGACTTCCTGATATTAATGGACTGGAGGGGTCGATCCCAGCATGCAGCACCTTTAGAAAATACCTGAAAACCATACCATGGGTTGAACCAAGCCTTGTAAGTGAAATTTGGTAGACAGAACCCTTGGGTGCCATCAATAGCTGTGCTAGCATGAAGTCACAAGTCATTTTTGCCAAGGGCTTGAGCGTGCTGGCCTTGTTCAAATTGTTGATCACGCTAGATAACATGCTCTTTCCCAGAAACTGTAGCTATGGTCTGCTCAACATAGTTGCAGTATAAACTTCAGATGGGCTCTGTGGGTGTTGAATAAACACAAATGTGCCTGAGAAAGCATCTGTAATAGTGATTCGCTAACCGCCCTAGTAGACAGGTATCCTCAAACATGAGCGGCCAGCTATACTAGTATAATGATTCAGAAGTACGGTAAGCACTATTGTATGCTTTAACCAGCACATAAATCAAACTTAACCTTATTTTTGTATCCAAATTTAGATGTATCTAATTTAAAATTAGTGCTCCAACCTGGTTTGTGATAAATTCATCACAATTATAAGGATTTCAGACTACAATAAGGTTACGTTTCACTGGTATTATGCCTTCTAACTTCACTTCTAATTATTACATTCTACATAAATTGCTCCTGTGATGAATTTATTATAATTAGGCAAATTTTTATGTTGAAATATGCTATTCAGCATGTAAAATTGGGGATAGATATATGCAGATATGTAGCAAAATAGGAAAGAACACATTAGGTAAATAATCCGGAGTTCTTTAGTATTTTTGTTTTTATTTTTAAAAAACTGTCCTCCATACAGAAGTAGAGCTTTTTAATAATTATATTGAGGTTTTCACCTTTCGTTTTTGAAACATGAGAACTCTTATGTAGCGAAGGAATCATATTTTTTTTAAATAATTATAATTTATATATATATATATATATATATATATATATATATTAGTTTCCTCAACCTACTTTGCATTTTTCTAGAGATGTTTCTCTTGATTTTCCATTTGCTTTTATATCATTTTTCTTCCTACTTTTAGAATCCCAATTGTAACCCCACTTCTTCATCAAATAGAACATTTGATTCTAATTGTCTTTGTCAACTTCATTCTCTTCTTCTTCTTCTATGTGCATTAGCCCTTCAGGATATGAGCGATTATGACTCTCCACAACCTTCTGCCCTATGTAGTTCTTAGTAAGCTTTGTCTTTCTTTCTATCACTCCTAATCTCTGTTCAGCCAAACATTTACACAAACTCATTTGTTAGGTAATTCACAGCTTTCATCTGTCTCTCTTGCCTTCAGTATACCCTGTGAGTGTCGAAATTTCTAAGCCTTTTTTCCTCATTATATGTTGTAGAAATTTCAATTCTCTTTCTGATGTTAAGTATAAATGTGCTTTTTGTTTCTATCTTCCCTAAAACTGTCTTCTAATGAACTTTTCCTGTTTCTTAATACTTTTCTTTTGGAAGGCATCTTTTGCTAAGTCAATGCATATACAGCTTTCAGTATCACATTTTTCATTCTTTGTTAAAACACTACCTAGATATTTACATTTTTGTACTTGCTTTTGAGATGCCAACAAACACTCGTTGACATTTTTGTAATGTCAATGAATGCTCGTTGTCACTCTCGTAACACTCATTGTAGTTGAGACTTTGTAATCGCAGATACAATATAGTAACACTGTTGAACAATGCTGGCATCAGATGCCTTTGAATAGCACTTGTACTAATAGTACTTGCTTGATAATACTCGCTCAAATAGTAATCCACATAGTGATCCAAATAGAGGAATAGTATAGTGAATAGACAATAGCAGTCTCAATAGTAATAGAGGATAGACTAGAAATAGAGATCATTAGTCATCAGCTACTTCCTACATTTATGCATTTCCTCTATGGTCACGTGGTCTAATTAATTCAATAATGGGATCACCTGTGTTTGCTCACTGGTGATCTATGTTCAAACTCAAGTGTCAACAGTGACACTTTATTCCTATATAACATTTAGACATCTCCAATTTGTAATTCACATGTTGGGTTCTTCATTTTTCTGACAACCAAATTTTCTGACTTCTTACAATTGTTATCTAGTCTTTTCTTGCTTTCCTTTGCTATGTTCTATAGGAGTTCCTGTAGTTCTCTGTCTGCTATCAACAATGTGTCATCTGCATATCTAATGTTGTTAAGATTGTAGATACCAGTAATGAATCTTGGCCGGACTTCTAATTCTATCAGAATCACCTCACTATAAAAGTTGAATAAGTCAAGTGGGAAAACACAACCCTTGCCTTATACTTCCTCCTCCTCTTCAGTTCTTTATCAGACAAAACACTGTATTCTTCTGTAATTTCATTCCCTTGAAATAGTTTCTTTTTCTTTTCCTTATTGGTTTTCTTTTCTGTTTGAAAGTTTCATCACATATGCTAGGCCCTGAAGATCTCCTTAGTAGGCCGAGCATAGAAATAAATACAATATAGGAAGTGCTAATAAAGGAAGAAAGACAGATGACAGCAAGGCTTCAACAGCAGCAGCTGTTAAAACATAGCAAGCTGCAGCAACACTAATCAGCAGGCAGATTAAGATTAATGCTACAAGTTCACTACAGCTAATTGTCCTATTAGACAACAGTGTAGTGGATTAAAGTGTTGGTTTGTGAAATTGGTGGCAGTAATTTTGAGTTCAATCCCTGACTCGGGCAGTGTGTACTTGGACTCAGTGAAAACGGGTGAGCAATAACTGAGCAGAACTAAAAATGAGAACTAGATGATGTCCCTAGACATGGGCAGTGAATAAAGAACAGTCTACCCCTGTATATTAAATAAAGGGCTCAATTCTCTTTAGCTTATCCTACAGTGACAATTTTTTTTTAATTTTTGCTGAAAATGCAGAATAATGAGTTTATTACAATATACAACTTAATACACGCTAAAGAAAACATTCATTATCCTACCTAAAACATTTTTTATAGACTCTAGATCTGCAAATCTTTCCACAGGACTATTTACTTCTTTACAAGATCATGTTCTATTGACAAAATAACCAAAGAATAGAAAGAATTTAATGTGTCTTGAGTTATGGACGACTGCAAGTATGTTTTTATAAGCTATAGTTTACTAAAGCATTTGTCTCTAGTGGCTACAAATAATTCTTATGCCTGCTTCACCCACTCATTCATTTTTCTTTTATGGCGTTTGAACACAAAACCATGACAGAAAGAATTAATAATGATATTCTCAAAATTTTTACTCCACTCAAAAAATTTAATATTTTGTTTTTTTTGATTCATTTTATTTATTATTTTCACTTTTTTTCCTTTTTGTTTGGAAGTTCCTAAACACACGACATGGCGGCATGAGGGCATCCCAAGCAACTACTCAAGATGCCAGTACCTTGAGCCGACCATATATATATGTATATATATATATATATATATATATATATATATGTGTGTGTATGTGTGTGTGTGTGTGTGTGTGAAGATGATGAGACAAATATGAAAATTTATTAAAAATGCATCTCACTGGAGAGCGTCAGCTCTCTTTGGCTTCCTCAGGTTAGAATGAAAGAAAGACATAACTGTGTGTGAGAACAATGCCTTGGGTTCACTGGGGATAAGAGGGGATCGTAAATCAAATTAAATTACCTCAGCTTATCAGCTTCCAATGTCTAAACCTGAGAGAATGTCTGTCTGCCTTTCCATTTATTTGTTTTGTCTATATTTATATTAGAGCCATTTAGTATAGTGGATTTCAAATTAGGGAATTTATTTTGTTTGTGGATATATATCTAAATGCAGGAAAGAACAGGTGAAGTAAAATTCCACTGTTCATAGCAAAGTGCTCAGTACAAATTAAAGCAATATCTTATTATTTTTATTGTAAGAGATTATAATAAAAACACTGAAATTGCTACACAAAAGTGTTCATGTTTCAATACTTTTATTGTACTTCTTCAGGTAAGGGTAAGTAACTGGTGATTAAATCACCTAAAGAAGTACAATCAAAGTATTAAAACATGAAAGCTTTTGTGTAGCGATTTCAACATGTTTTTACTATAATCTTTTATAATAATAATATAGATATATATATATAAATACATACATTTGCACATACATGGCTAAGGAAGCCAAAGAGAGCATACACTCTTCAGTGAAATGTGTCGTTAATAGATTTTCCACTTTGTCTCATCATCTTCACGTTTATTTTGGATCCTGTTGTACATCCTACAGATGTACACATACATCCTTATTCCAAAATTCAGTAGTTCACATGACTTGCCGCATTAATCAGGGCAAATAAAATTATCAGATATGCAAGTTCTTATATACAAAAACGTTTATTATGGCCACATCAGTCAAATTCAAGTTTTTTTTTTTTTTTTTTAATTCACTTTATTTATTATTTCCTGATTTTTTTCCTTCTCTTTTCGAAGATCCCAAACACATGAGATGGTAGCACAATGGTACCCTCAGCCTTTGGTGGTACTCCAGGCAACTGCCCGAGTTGCCAGTACCTTGAGCTGGTCCTGGTTATCAAGATTGAATACACTGATGAAGGCTGGAAGGTAAAACAACCAAAACTTTGTGATAACAACAGCCACAATGACGAGAACAATAGTCTAAATAGTATAACTAATGATTTGATTTGATTTTTATTTCTATATGTCTCTTTACTGACTTTTCTTCTTTCTTTTTTTTTTTTATTCTCTATCCCTTTTTTTATTCTTTTATTCCTACTTAGAATATTGCTGCCACATAGGATCCAGTGCCTCTGCTATTTACCTCGAGCTCCTTTGATAAGATCCAAATAAGAATCTGCAATATTATTGGTCCTGGTCTGGCAATTCATCTCCACTCACTTTCTCACTGCCATAAGGTTACCTTTTTATGTTTTTCTATAAATACTTTTATTGTAATTGTTCAAATGAGTTCTTTGCTATATCACCTAGATTTTTTTTAATTTAATTGCAGCACTAGACAATTTACAGTTTAGCTAGCTAAATGTAACCATAACTTCTATGCTAACAGTTTATTTTCTAACACTTCTCTCTTGTGGAACTCCCTTCTGGCTCCATGCTTTCCAGCTAACATTAATCTTCAAAAATTTGAATGCAATGCCAATCACTATCTACTGTCCACCTGATTACTCTTTTCTCTTTCTGTTCCTAATTCCTCCAGACCTTTTAACCCCTTGAGTATTACTGATGTTACTCTGGCTTGCTTTAGATGATTCCAATTTTAAAAGAACTGCTTTTCTTCTTTCTCTTTTCTTCTCTTCTTTCTTTTCTTCTACTCATTCTTCATCTTCACCTTCCTCTTTCACCTTATACTTTCTCTTTCTCCCTCACCTTTGTTTTCATCATTTACTCTTTCAATTCCCATCTTCTTCCTTTACTTCTTTTCTTTATAATCTATTTCTTCCCCTTTTCTTCATCCTAATCAATTACATTTCTAGCACAAACCTATTTCCTTTATTCCTCTTCTTCATCTTATCACATTGTTTCTCTTAGGGGTCTATTTATGTTTGGGGTCTTCTATTATTTTAATTTTCAAAACTCTCTACAAGTACAATGGTAAATTCTTTCTTAGTTCTGATATTTTTTCAGAGATGCACAAAATTAACAGTAATTTGTTTTGTCCATAAAAAAATACATAAATAAAAAATTAATTATACTGTCATCGTGTTGTGTCAATAAAAAATAACAATTAATTATAGTGCCAAAAATAATTATAACAATTATAATTATCATTAATTCACTTATTCTAAGCCAATGATAATCAACCTCACTTTTCTCCTCTACACACACAAACGTATAACATTCTCACTATCAGGATAGTAGGTCATACAAACAGGTCATCAACACATGCAGCAATAAAAATTTTGTCTCCTTTTACATTTTTCAGATCATAATAGTAACATTTATCTTTTAGCACCCCCAAAAAATTTAAAGTAAGAAAAACCCCAGAAACTTCTTGTATTTTTCCAACTAAATTATCTGGACACTCATTACACGTATCTATAAAAAAAAAAAAAAAAAAAAAAACATACAAGAAAGATTGTATACACGTTACTTATTCTTTATCTTATCTTTCTGTCAGATTTCCAATTCATACTTGATCTACATTTGACCCCAAACTCTTAATTTTGCTCAGTATCCCATGTATCCAATATCACATAACAACCAAATGTCATTTTCATAAAAAATAAATAAAAATTTGTTATAGTGTCAAAAATAATTACAATGAAATAATTATAAAAATTATGATTTTCATTAATTCACTCATAAGAATCAACCTCACTTTTCATCCTCTACACACACAAACACTGGAACAAAAATCTTTCTTTTTTCAGGCCATAATGGTAGCATTTATCGCTTAGTGCTCAACAAAAATTTGAGGTAAGAAAACTCAAAATACTTATTGTATTTTCCAACTAAATTGCACACATCTATAAAAAATATACGGGAAAGACTGTATACACTCTACTTATTCTTTATCTGTCAGATTCTGATCCATATTTGATCTATATTTGATTCATATTTGATCTATATTTGATGCATATTTGAACTATATTTGATCCTTATTTGATCCCTATTTGATCTATATTTAATTTATAGTTGATCCATATTTGATCTATTTTTTATCTATATTTGATATATATATATATTTGATCCATATTTGATCCCTATTTAATCTGTATTTAATCCATATTTGATCTATATTTGATTTATATTTGATCCATATTTGATCAATGCTTGATCAATATTTCATCTATATTTGGCCCCAACTCATAATTTAGCTCAGTATTTCCAAAACTACATAACAACCAGATTAATAAATGATACTGATTATTTGTTTATATGTCTTGCTGTTTCTCATTTTTACAAGTATTTTTGTTTACATAGATGTTAAATGTTTAGAATTATTTACTAAAACTTAATATTCTGTAAACTTCACTTTGAAATAATTATAACAATTATGATTATTAGTAATTCACTCATGAGTATCAACCCCACTTTTCTCCTCTACACACACAAACATGTGATATTCTCACTATTAGATAGACAGTCAACTCAGACAGGCCATCAACACATGTGTCAACAAAAATTTTGACTCCTTTTCCTTTTTCCGGCGATATTGGTAGCATTTATCGCTTAGCACTCAACAAAAATTTGAGGAAACTCCAGACACTTCTTGTATTTTCCAACTAAATTATCTTGTCACTCATTACACACATCTATAAAAAATATATGAGAAACACTGTATACACTTTACTTATTCTTTATCTGTCAGATTCTGATTCATATTTGATCCATATTTGATCCATATTTGATTCATATTTGATCCATATTTGGCCCCAACTCATAATTTAGCTCAGTATTACTGTAGCATGTTTCCAACACTACATAACAACCAGATTAATAAATGATACTGATTATTTGTTTACACATCTTGCTGTTTCTCATTTTTATAAGTATTTTGTTTACATAAATGTTAAGTGTTTATAATTATTTACTAAAATATAATATTCTGTACCCTTCACTCTATAAGCAAAACACAAAAGAGTACAGAAAAAAAAATAACTGCAAATGCAGTTACATTGAAATTCTCTTTTCATGATTCAAAATTAATGAAATATAAAGTGGGTACAGAAAAGTTCTTAGCCTAAACAAGAAAGTGATTAAAAACAAAATTTGTTGTTTAGCTATTTGCTTAAATTTTGGGGAGCTGATCCAACTGAGAACTTTTAATCTCAACCACATATATGAAATATATATATATAGAGAGAGGGAAACATAAAATTTCCTTCCTTTCTGCTATGAGACAATGGCCTAGGGGTAAGATCACAGCTTGAAGCAATCAGATATCTAGCCACACTGAGGAGCTGTGATACAGAAATCAGTCTCTCTGTGGATGACTATATATGCTCCTGAAAATCTGGTTGAACTCTCTAAGGAAAGGGGGTTCTAAAAACAGTGGCTCCTACTGCTATTAAGCATTACTCTTCAAGTATAAATTGAGTTCTCCAAGCTGCTGATGTATTTCGTATAGAAAAAAATGTTAAATTCTCTTCTTTCCTGCCTTGTGAAAATGGCCTAGGGGTAAGATCCCGGTTTAAAGCAATCAGACGTCTAACCACACTGAGGAGATGTGATACAGTGAAACAGTCTGTCTGTGGATGACTATACATATATATATATATATGGTAGACTCTCCTATCATGAATGATAAATGAGGGTCAGCAGTGGATGGTGCCTTACATTTTACATGTATGCATGATAGCAGAGGCTATTGCGGAGAAAATCAGTTAAGAGAAAGACATATTTCATTTGTGCTTCCTTAGGCCAACTTTGCTGCGGGCAACAAAGCCAGACTGACAGATGAAATTTGTTAAAGCAGGATTTTGATGGCGTCTCTGCTTCAGAGCTTGACAAAGCTGATGATGGTGCTTTAGAACTTAATGAAACATGTTTTACACCACTCCTTTCAGTTTGATGCCTGAGCTTCCCGGTTTTTCAGATCAAAGTTGAGATGTTTCAAATTGTCTTTCAGTTTGTCTATGTAGTAATAGCATGGGATAATTGTTCACCCATAAAATGTTTAATATCTAAATTGAGTTTCTTTTTTCCAGGTTTTCAGATAAGACATTTAGCCATCTTGGCGCCATCTGTCATAAGAATCACTGAAAAACCTTTTGAGTTATTCAGATAAAATAGAACAGGTTAAAATCATTTTGTGTCAGACCCACTGTCTTCCCAACTGAGCAATGGTGAGAGGAAAAATATAATTTTGATCTTCAGTAATGGTACCAATTTTTATACTTTGACTTCCATCTTCAAAGTCTATTCAAGAACCATCAAGTGGACAGTGAATAAGTTTAAAAATTATTTTTATTATTTAAAAATAGTAGAGAGGAAAACTGGATCAAGAGGTCACAACAGCAAGAGTGATCATAATTTCAACAGAGCTAAAGAGATCAATTAGAAAAGATCCAACTCAATTCATAAGACGTGTTTGGCATGTGAGAGAGGAGTTTCAGCTATGACAGTCCAAAAAGCATTGAAAAAGGCTTGAAAATGATTTCATACATGAAATGTGTGAGGCACTATGTTACTCCAGGACAGGAAGTTAGATTGTTAGAAGAGCATGGAGATCGTCTTGAATAAGTTGGAAAATGATCCTGGAATTATATATATATATATATATATATATATATATTTGAACTTTATTTCAATATTTGATGAGCTTCCGATCCTTAGCTATGATTAATAATTGGTGAACATATAATTTTTGTTTATGATTGATTTCATCATGATCCTTCTGTTAAGCTTGGAGAGTAATTATACATTCTTATTGCTCAAAGTAGAGTCCAATAGTGTTATAAAAACCTTAGAGAATTCCAGTAACATATCCATTTCTTAATTGTTTTTGCTCCCACATTCACTCTGACCTGAGGTGGTAGCACCTGTTCGGGTCCAAGCTATGGGAAAATGGTTAATCCTCAAACTGGGGTCAAAACACTAAGTATAAAAATAGATTTTTATAGTAAAAAACTAGCAATATATTTTTGTAAAAAAATTACCAGCAATACATTTAACTCAGTGAAACGTGAACTAGAAACTGATTACTTACAAAGAATACATATTCTATTCATAAGAACCTACCCTAAAAATCTTGTTGGCAGTAAATATTCCATTGTGGTTTATATCCATAAAACAAAATAAAGCTAAATCCATACGTTTGTTTTGTTAATATACACATTGTCACACTGGACTGACATTCGAGACTGCAAAAAGTGTTGTGGAAAAAATATACCAGGAGACACATGTTTTATGCCTAAACACAACCAGTATTCCCACAACAACCTTTATAACATGAACTAAATAATTTGTGTAGATGTGTGTGGGTTTCTGAAATGCAGCATATCAAATATAAATTAAATCATGTTCATCTCCCACACCCAGTGGCGTAGCTAGAGTAAACGTCACCCAGGGCGGTCCGCTCAAATGTCACCCCAATGTCCCCGATTCACCCTATGCTGAATGGTTAGCTGTAGCTAAATTTTCATACATGCTCTACCTCTACTTTACTCTACTGACCGGTACGTTACTGTTTATGATCCAAGACAAAATCCAATACCACAAAATAATCAGTTCAAATCCAAAGATTTTTAAAATGCAACTGTTCACTTTCAGAACAACTAAATACAAAACACGGCAATACACAAAAGAATGACATTCAATACTATGGTGTTAGAATGAATGTTTTCTTGTTTTCATTGTGGCAAACTGGTCAATGACATCGTCAAAATCTGTTTGTCTTGTAAGCTCGTTTTCAATGGACAGCACAGCCAGATCCGACAGTCTCGACGGGCTCATGGTTGACGTAATTTTCTGTTGCTAATTTTCCGGTGTCCAATTTTCCGTTGCATCATTTTCTGGGTATCATTTAATTATCAATGATGTTTGAAAGTATTTTTCATGACAAAAATGTTCTATTTAATTTTTTAGCATTTTTCGTAACATTGTAAATCAACTAAAGGTTACCTAGAGAATTTATGCAAAGTTTATTTTTTTGTTTTTCTTTATACAAGTAAAATAAATTTACATCGTATTTTGATGTCATTATGATTTTAGTTTTAGTGATAATTTAAAAACAATAAATATTTATCATTAGTACCAATAATGGAAAATTAAGTTAAAAATTTAAAAGAATCGTTTTTGGAATCGGAAAATAGGCACAAATTTTTCCGTTTCCGATACCCCAAAAAGTTCCGATTTTTCCGATTCTCGATTCCGATTCCGATTAATCGTCCCAACACTAGTAGATATATTCAAAAGTATATCGCGCACTCAATAGAAAATTGTATCTCAGCGAATTGATACACAGGCAAGACTGAAATTGTTGCACTTTTGGCTTCGTATTTCGCTTTGTTGTTATTAATGATGCAGAGTTAAAACACCATATCATCCGAAAATGTTACAACAATGTCTCTTGTTAGTAACCAAGATTGTAGCAACTGAAACACATGAAAACTGAAAACATTGCCATTTTTCCTACTCACAAATTTCCCGACAATTTATTAGAAAATTTCTGACGGGGGGACAAAACTGGGGTGTCATAAATTATTTCTGGGGGGGGGGGTCATATGCCCGCCTGCGAAATCCTGTGTCTCCATCACTGTTTTCAGACGAATTTTGGCACCTTAGCCTGGTTGAAAAATTTTGTTGGGGGTGACATTGTGTCACCCCTCCTGTCCTGGCACCCGGGGCGGTCCGCCCCCCTCGCCCCCATTTAGCTACGCCACTGCCCACACCATATATATATATATAGTCGCATGATAAATTACAGGTTTTCTTTCTTTCTCCTTATCTTCCTTTCTTTTTTCTTTCTTTCCATATATATATATATATATATATATATATATATGTATGCAAGGGTGTACAAATAAGAGTCAATGTACTAGTGGAAACTAGCTATAATTTTTTCAGAGTCAAATGACACAGAAATAGAACAGAGATAGATGGATAGATAGCTATGAACAGACATTAGTACCTTGTCTCTCATTCTTAATGAAACATGCATAAATGAAGGATTGATGCCTAAATACATAACATATGTGTGTGTATGCGTGTGTGTCTCTGTTATATGTCTGTTATATTATATATATATATATATATATATATATATATATATATATATATATATAGATAGATAGATAGATAGATAGATACGCTGCGGGCCAAATTATTATCGAGATAACTTTTTTATAATATTTCAAAAACCATCAAATCAATTCACACAAAATTTTGACACAGTGTTGGCAACACTAACCTGCGCAATCACTGAAATTTTCGTACTGATCTACGCAATGTAAACAAACTGGCGCCATATTTGTTATCAGCATGGTGATTTGAGCGTGCGAAATTATTAGAAAACTCTAAGAATTTAGTGAAAAGATGGGCCGTAAAAGCAGTTTAAGTAATGCTGAAAAGAATCTATCACCTCAGAACTCTCAAAAAGTAAATCTATCCTAGAAATTTCTAAAATGATAGGGAGGTGTCATAAACAGTGAAAAAGTTCACCACCGACCCTACACAAGTACGCAAAAGGGCAGATAAAGGCAAGCCGAGGGTTATTTCACGTCATCTCATGTCACGACTTAAACGAGAGGCCACGAAGAACCCTGGACTTACCAGCCAAGAGCTTTTCAGTCGCATTGGGGATACTACTGTGTCTAAAAGTACTCGGTGCCAGTATCTGAGGGAAATAGCAACAACAGTCAAACCTGTATCGAAGTCTCCTTTAACGAGAAATCACATTCAAAATCGATTGAAATGGGCTGAGGACAATATGAAGATTGACTTCTCTCAAGTTTTGTTCACAGACGAAACTCGAGCAACACTTGATGGGCCAGATAAATAGTGCAAAGCCTGGGTAATGAACGGACAGAATCGCCATCAGCGTTTGAGACGCCAACAAGGCGGTGGAGGTGTTATAAAATAAAATAAGACATATCTCGGCTGATTTACAGGCAAATACTCAAGAGCGAGAACCGGATGTGAACGGGACAAAACCCCGTCACAAAATGACCATTATTTTCGTTTACAAATGTTCCTGACACTCGAGTTCCGGTCGAAAAATAAAATAATATTTAAAGTGTTCTATTTTTCGTCCAGTAAAAATGCTTCCCTCCTAATTATACTAGCTTCGTTTTTCGAGCCTGTTAAGCCATAAAAAAACGCTATAAAAGGGGTCACACGGAAGTTCAACAGACGATCAACAGGTGGCCACCGAAGAGACCTGTTCACAGCAGGGGAGTGCCAGCGTCAACATGTGTGAAGTACTATGAGAGATCGACCTAGATCCGAAGCCGGCTTATGAACTTTACCACAAGGGAGCTGTCCCTAACCCTCACGTTCCTGTTGAAATAAACCACGTAAATCTATTTCTGCTGTTGTCGTATTTCTTTCTTGCAACCATTCGCTTGTCTATAACAGAGATATAATGATCTGGGGTAGTATTATTGGAAAAACATTAGTAGGCCCATGGGGAGTAGCAGATGGCGTCGAAATGACTGCTGATGCATACATAGCGTTTATGAAGGAGCATCTTGAACCGTGGATGAAAAGGCAAAGAGTTGCCTTCAGAAGGGCCATTGTTTTTTATGCAAGATAATGCTCCCTCACACGCTGCTGACAAGACTACTGAATTGAAACAGTTAGGCTTCGATGGACCTTGAAAAATGAAGTAGCCAGCAAATTCTCCGGATTTGAACCCAATCGAAAACCATTGGACCATCATGAAGCGAAGACTGTACGCCAACGGACGACAATTCAAGAGCAACGCTGAGTTATGAGAAGCAATTCTTGACATATTTCACGGCATTACAGCTGATGACATCCTACAATTAACAAATTCTATGAATCGTCGACTTCTTCAAGTAATTTCAAAGCAGGGAAAGCACATTCCCTATTAATTTGTTTAAAACTGTGCCTTTGTTTGTATCTGTTATTATTTGTTTGATTATCTTATTAGCTTCTTTTGATCATAAACATTCACGTGCAACATTAATAAACGTTTTGTTTGCTCAATTCTGCGAATTTTACTAAACCTTTATAATAATTTGGCACACTCAAATCACCGTGCTGATAACAAATATGGCGCCAGTTTGTTTACTTTGCACAGATTAGTAGGATAATTTCAGTGTTGCCAACATTGTGTGAAAATTTTGTGTGAATTGATTGGATGGTTTTTAAAATATTATAAAAAAGTTATCTCAATAATAATTTGGCATGCAATGTAGATAGAGAGATAGATCTGAAGAGACTGAGATAAAGAGATAGATATGAACAGATGGAGAAAGAAATGGCTAAAGAGAAAAGAGATTTCAGTACAAATAAGAACTAAATTAGATGAAGATAGATAAATATGAAAATCCTGAAAGATACAGACAGATATGAAGAGTGATAGATAGATAGATAGATAGATAGATAGATAGATAGATATACAGATATAGAGAGAAGGATAAATATATATGAATAGACTGAGAAAGATGAATAGATATATATGACCAGAGATAAATATATATATATATATATATATATATATATATATATATATATATATATATATATATATATATATATGCACATTTCATTGAAAACGACAGACAAGGTACTTTTATTTAGTTTTTTACACAATTTCTCATGCGATCTAATAATTTTTTTCTTTTCAGATGATAAATTATATAAAACTGTCCGAATGATCTTTTTATCCGAGCGCTTTCGGCTATACATTTACTCATTTTCAAGGATTATATTTTAACTGTGTAACTTTTAAAATGAGAAATAGTTTGTTGTATGTATGTTTTATAAAATGTTTAATTTTTTTTTCAAAACACGGTCAAGATAATGGAAGCCTTTTTAATAAAAACAAACAAACCAACACTTAATAATATTAACTTTGAACATGGACATAATATCTTGACTGTGTTTTGAAAAATAAAAAAATGAAAACATTTTATAAAATATACATACAACAAACCATTTCTTTTTTTAACAGTTAAAATATAATCCTTGAAAATGGCTAAATGTATAGCCGAAAGCTCTCGGATAAAAAGATCATTCTGACAGTTTTTATACAATTTATCATCTGAAAAAATTAATTCAAAAATAATTATAACATAAATATGTTATAAAATCACTACAAAAATAGCCATTTTGTTTCGACACTTTTGGTGTCTTATCAAGTGGTGAAACAAAATGGCTTTTTTTGTAGTGATTTTATAATATATTTATTTTATAATTTTTGAATAAATAATTATATTTGCTTTATTCTGTATTGAGCACTCTTTTAAGAATAGTATTTGTTGGTTATTGGAATTTATTCTGTATACACTATACTTGGATATGTATATATATATAAACAGACTCACACACACACACACACATATATATATATATATATATATATATATATATATATATATAGGGTGTTTAAATGGTTTTCTTTTGTTTTTCCAGAAATAAATTGACCTCTCTTCATCACATAGGACTTGTATCGAATGTCTTCATGAACACACCTTCTGATTGTTTTTTCAGACACATGCAGCTTTTTGGCAACTGACCTCATTGATTGACCTCGGTTTTCATTAATTGTCTGCTTGACTTCCTGAATAAATTCAGATATTCTCACTTTATCAAAACATGCAGAATGTCTTTTATGTTTTGATACAGACATTGTGGAAATGTTAGCATCTTCTAACTCTTTTCGTATCTTGTAGACAAACGATCTTGCACCTCTGAGGAAACATGCAATATCCAATTCGCTATGATCAGCCTTTAATGCCACAATCACAGCATGCCTTTTCATTTCA
The DNA here is from genome assembly GCA_963932145.1 of Acanthosepion lycidas. Lineage (NCBI taxonomy): Eukaryota > Metazoa > Mollusca > Cephalopoda > Sepiida > Sepiidae > Acanthosepion > Acanthosepion lycidas. The sequence goes on from OZ010590.1 coordinate 8,952,042, forward strand.
TTTGTTATCATAGGGTTTGCCATTCTTGATTTCTGAAAAATAAAAGCATCAGAAGTTAGTGGGAAGCAGTATTAATCTTAAATCTGTATGTCCTCAAATACCGGGCTGCTGTCCCCTGTTCTGTCATCCATTCAAACAAGTTTGCCAGCTAAGTGGCTCATGCCTTCCTCTATATCTCTTGCCTTCAATATGCCCCATGAGATTTATGAGTTCCAAGATCTCCTTAGGTGTCCAAGAAATTTCAGCTTTCTTTTGCTGATTTTGGGTAAAAGTGTTCTTCCTGTTACAACAATTTATTATATTATATTCTTATGAATATTTAATATACTATGTTTGTCTTGGGTACAAAGATAAACTGTATCTGGTAGCAAGACCTCTGACTGGGAGGTTTTGAGGAGTGTGGAACCACCTCTAAATTGCTGTTGTTCCCAGGTCCATTATGACCCAGAGTGGTAGATGTTAGGGTCATAGTTATTGGCAAATAGTTAACCCACAAATCTGAGATTAAAACACTATGAAAGTAAAAAGTAAAAAAATATTAGCAGCAATACATTTTCATAGCATAGAAATTAACAGAAATAAATTTCTGTAAGAGAAAAAAATATTACTAGCAATACATTTTTGTACCAAAGAAGAACAAAAAATTACTAGCAATACATTTTTGTAACAAAAAAAATACTGACAGTATATTTTTGTCAAAGAAATTACTAATGCTCCCAGAATCTTATTTTGACATTAAATGACCCATTAGGAGTTGATATGCCGTTAAACAAATAAACAAACAAACACATTGTAATTGCTAATTTATTTATATTGACATGAATGACAGAACTTTACATTTTAATGTAACCTTTTTTTAAAAAAGAGGACATATTTTTGAGTTTGTACCATAGGCATTTTGTGCTCTAAAATATATGTGTACATCTAAACATAGATACAGATTCCTTACTATTGATGTTAGTGTATAATGGGGGTGGTGAAAAGATCTCAGCCGCACTGAGAATCCTTCACAAAAATTTTGCTGTTTCATCATTTGTTCTAATTTTGGGAAAATGTGCTGTGAACTTGACAGCACTTGCATGTATCTGACAACAAAACGCTTAAAATAGAAGTTGATAAAAGACAGAAGAAATGAATAGCCAAATATAACAGCAAAAAGAAAGGAAATTTTTTACTTTTTCTTTCAGAGATCTCATCTAGTTCAACTTGTTTCTTGTATCAATGCTTTTTTACACCATGAAGGCAGTGAAACGATATGTGTCAGTCCTATCTTTACACTTTCGTTTCCTTCAAGATTCTTCTACATCGATGTGCATGCCCCTTCAAGACATAGGCGATTATGGCTCTCCACAACTTCTTATCTGGTTTTCTTCCTTTGCTAAGACTGCTGTTCCTTGTTCTGTCATCCATTCAAACAAGCTTGCCAGCTAAGCTTCCTCTATATCTCTTGACTTCAATATACCCCATGAGATTTATGAGTTCCAAGATCTCCTTTTTCATTATGTGTCCAAGAAATTTCCGCTTTCTTTTGCTGATTTTGATTAAAAGTGTTCATTCTGTTACCATTTTATTTATTACTTGCTTGTTGCTTATTTGATCCGTCCATGGAATTTTCAGAATCTTTCTGTAGAAATACATTTCTGCTGCTTCTGGCTTTTTCACCAACTGTGGGGACATTGTCGAAATGTCACTACCATATAATTATTAATTTCTGCATGTATTTGATTTGTATTAGCTCTTTCCAGTGAATCACACTCTCTATCCAGTGGTGTCTCTTCTTGATGATAAAAAATCTAGACATTAACAGATTTTCTTATCTGTTTACAGAGTGGGTGCTACTCTTCCAGGAAATAACCAGCTGAAATTGAAAGTATCTGAAAAAAAAAGAAATGTATCTGACCTTGAACAAAAACTGTGGTGCATGTCACATGTACTTATCATTAATATCTAAATAAATAAACGGCAAATTCTGTCTGTCCGTCCATGTATCTGAAACCCCTTTAACTCAGGTCATACTTGCTCTACATAGACATATTATACCTTTTTGGAATCAGGATGATCATGGGATTGAGAATCTGTCCTTCATCTGGTTCTTGAACATCCAGATTTGTGCCCGGATGAGGATGGAAGAGTTAAAAATTCAAATCTTCTTATTATATATCTATTGATATCTGAATAAAAGAAATGGAAGGTCTGAATTGCACCTCTCCAAGACCATTCGACCTCACTTACCTGTACCCACTCCCAGTTCCAAAGTTGGAATCACCAAATCTTTCTTGATTTAATATTCATTCAAGAATCCACCAGATGACTTTGCCAGTCTTAATGTATATCAGTATCGTTGAAGTGAAAAATTTTTATTGTTATTTTTTGGTAATTTTCCTTGTTTTTTGCTATTGTTTGTTTTGTCCTTTTCACTTTTCTATGCCAACCTATTTCCAAATTTGATTCTTTTTTATTCTTCCATCATTGTTTTAATTTTCTCTTAATACGTGCCTCAGCATGTGTACACGTATGTGTGTGTGTATATATATATATATATATATATATATATATATATATATATATATATATATACACACATATATATCCAGGTAAAATGAAAACAAATGGAGTATAATTCCACTGTTCATAACATTTAATTTAAAAGAGGGCTCAATACAGAGTAGCACTAAATATTATTTATTTTAGGATATTAAAGCAACAGCTTGTTAAAAATTGCTACACAATGGCAATTAATTGGCATTGTGTAGCGATTTTAAAAATGGTTTTGTTCTAATATCCTAAAATAAATAATATATATATATATATATATATATATATATATATATATATATATATATATATATATATATATATATATATGCTTACATGCATGTGGGCATGTCTGCATTAAGTGCTTGCACATTAATTTAGTGTAAATTCTCCATATTACATTTTAATGGGAGTCTATCCTCAATGGTAAACTGAATGTGAAATTTGTCTTGACGTTTTCCCAAGAAAGTGGATATTAGGACTTATACCTTAAAATTTAATAAACTTTCATTTTAATCTGCTTCATTCAATTATGTGGTCCATAAATATATAATTTCAAGTACCATTCATTTGTGGCTGATTGGTTGTTCTTGATATCTGGAAATAACTCGAATTCTTTGACAGAAGCTGAGAGAAAAGTAGGTAGATCATTAAAAAATTGACCCTTCACCCCCTCCCGTACGATCACCACTCATCCCAAGTGAGAGGTTGTCATATACTTTCAGGCATTGAAATGAGAAAAATTAAGTCAGCTGCTCTGTCCATAAAGTGTCCATTTTAAATATTGGAAAGGAGCAATTGAAACGTCAATCTGTAAGATTCTAAGGACAGACCTCCTACTACCTATTACCTCTTCTCCCTGCTAATGTACTAGAATGTTAGTTAATCATTGTATGGTCAAAAAGTTCTCTGGGTCATAGATCAACATTCCAAATAAGTTATCTGAATGTACATTCTTTGAAATAACTAGAAGTCAAACCCAGAACTTTTTTTTTTATAATAGACTTTCTTATTACCTGGTCCGTATTCCTCCCCCTTCTCTTGAACAGGTGTAGAGGCACATCCCTTGTTTCCTGTTTAGGGAGGTGTTTCCAGTGCCTTTCCTTTTCTCAAGCCTTTATAGTGGTGCTGTTATGAATTTTTTTGGATATGTGTCGATGATCTCTTCATACTGAGGGTACCGAGTTGGCAGTTTTCTGGTTGCCGTTCCCGACTAGTAGTTAAGAGCCTGAATTCCTACCACTTCTGTAGTGTGTAATCGTTCCTCTTCAAAAAGTCTCTGGACATCATAGCTCTCTGCAAAAGTAATCTTAACTCCTCTGCTTTCTCGATTCATGGCTATCTTCCTCTTCTTAGTAATAACTCTAATGTCCACATGCATGGCCTGGGAGTTTATATCTGTGGACGTCTTCCGCTGGCTAGGGAACGCTCTCTTGAATCTCTAGACTATGTTTACATGTGTCTGTGTCTCTCTCTACTAAATTAAACTGTCTTTTCTTTTGCTATCATTACCTTTCTTCTCATGACTTTTGGGTGCTAGATAGTATTTTTGATAATGTAGACAACCGTTTACAAATATATTTGTGTTCAGTGACTTTAATGCCCACCATGCTAGGTGGCTTAAACACACTGTTACTGCCCTTGTTGGTATCAAAACCCTGAAATCCTTAACCACTCAATATCTCATGCAAGTGGTGTACTATGTAGCTCTGTCTTCTTGACAACTCATATGGTAGTATTTGTAAACATCTTTTCACTCCTCCAACAGTCAAAAAAATCCTACCAACAGAATATCTTCTTTATCTGTCTATATTTCTGCAATGAGGTATTATGTACATTATCTACATTATTCGGACAACTGTCCTCATCTTTGTCACCATATTCATTACAGCATTTCCTTAAGGACACATGGCACAGTGGATAAAGACGTTGGTTAGATCAAGTGACAGGACCCAAAGAGTGCGAGTTCAATACCCAGTTAAGGCGGTGGAGAACTTTCAGAGGGAAATTAACAGGAGATAACTGATAACTGACATCCATTAAACATGGCACGTGGAACTAGAACAGTCTACCCCAGTGAGCGAAATAAAGGGTTCAGTTCATTCCTACCACCTGAAGAAGGCCGGAGCATACAGCGGCCGAAACGTAATAAATATGGCGACAAAGATGAAGAAAATAGTCTGAATAATGTAAATAAAGAATATCTTCCTGTTATCAGCAAAGCAGATTGGGACTCATTCCATGATTTCCTTTCTGAAGTCCCTTGGAATTAAGTTTTTAATCTTCCTGTTATCAGCAAAGCAGATTGGGACTCATTCCATGATTTCCTTTCTGAAGTCCCTTGGAATTAAGTTTTTAATCTTCCTGTTATCAGCAAAGCAGATTGGGACTCATTCCATGATTTCCTTTCTGAAGTCCCTTGGAATTAAGTTTTTAATCTTCTTGTTCAAAAATGTCCATCTGATGTCTCCTCCTGGGTAAAAGCCAGTAATGATGCTTTCATTCCGATAAGGAAATACCAAGTTAAATCATGTTAATCTCCTTGGTTCTCACCAGCATGCTCGGACACTATAGCCCATAGGAATCACTTCTTCCAGCTATACCAGAGCAACATGTCAGATTGCAACAGATGTGTCTTTGTCACTGCTCATAACGAGTGCAAATGTGTCCTCAAAGAAGCAAAATTATTGTCTTCTGATAGAATGAAACAATGTATAGCATTTCACAAGTTAGATTCTAGAGATTATTGGTGGCTCTACAAGAGTGTCCTGAACAACAGTAATTCCTCAATCCTTCCTCTATTCAATCAATTCAAAGTCTTGACATCTACAGCAGATAAGGTTGAATGCTTTGCTCGAAAATTCTCTTCCAACTGAACACTCAACTCATTTGGAGTACCCCCACCAGATTTCCCCACTAGAACAGAGTCTCTAGTGAGTGATATGCACATAACCCCATCTTTAAATTAGACTCTCATAAGGCAAATGGAAGTGACAGGATACCAGCTGCCATCTTAAAGAAATGTGCTACCAAACTGACTCCTGTTGTCTCCAAACTCTACAATTATTGCTTTGCTGCTTCTGACTTCCTCTGTAGTTCCTGTTTTTAAGAATTTGTGAGAACCTTCTGACCCCTCTAATTATGACCCTATTGGTATTTGAGGCTTTTATTTAAGGCAGAAGTAGTTAAGCATCTTAACTTTCAAAACCTACTCTCTGACAAACAATATGGTTTCTGCTTTGCCCAGTCTACCACTGACGTGCTTATGGCCATAACTAAATTTGTATATCAAGCTCTTGATAATAATGGTGAGGCTTGAGCTGTAGCTTTAGATATCTGAAAGGCATTTGACAGGGTTTGATATGCTGGTCTTCTATGCAAGATCAAGGGATATCATATTATAGGATGATTGTTTGATTTAATCCAATTTTTCCTATCAACTCATGGAATGAAAATCATTTTGGATGGGCTTGCTTCCAAATCCTTTCACATGAATATAGGTGTCCTCCAAGGCTCTATACTGGGTCATATACTGTTTCTGATCTTCATCAATGATTTTCTTGATGTCATCAGTCCCCAAACTGGCATTTATACAGATGACACTATCACTTGCTTCTGACTCAATAGCAAATCTGTCAGAGTTGACAAAGTTAACTTGGCCACAGCTTTTGAAAAGGACTTCCAATCAGGGGCTAACCGGAGAAGGAAATGGCTTGTAAATTTTGATCCAAAATGAAATTGCTCTCATTTAGCCACTTTAGAAAAACTTTTACTGCCTGCCATCAGCATGGCTGATGCTAGACTCATGGAGAACAACACATGGCACTTTCTTGGCCTCATGTTTTCAACTCACTTGAAGTGGAACAACTACATTGAATCAATAGCTGCATCTACTGCAAGGAAAGTTGGGTCATCATGTTGTGTCAGAAGGCTTTTCTAATCTATCATAAAATTTACAAATCCACCATTCATTTGTGCATTGAATACTGTTGCCATATTTGGTCTGGGGCTCCTACCATTCATCTCAAGGTTCTTGACAAAATCCAAAGAAGTATCTGCAATGTAATCGATCCTGAGTTGATATGTTGACTTCAGTCACTTTCTCACCAAAGTGATGTGTCTTCCCTCTGTCTTTTCTACAAATATTTTCATGGAAACCGCTCTGATGAACGTTTTTTCTTGGTTTCCTGTCTACCTGAATTTAAGCGTGCTACTAGATTGACATTTAGGTCGCAGCCATTTACTGTTGAAATAGTTAAATGTAACCACCACTTCTGCTACAAGTTCAATTCTTCTTGAATCCCATTCATCTTTTATTCTTTCTTCAATCCACCCTATACTCTGTCTTTTCTCTTACTTTCACTCTTTGTAACGCCCTGCATACAAGTGGCATTCCTGCCTTGCTTCGAGTGAAATGATAAAAAAAAAAACAGAAAACAAAAAGAAAATTGCAAATTCAGGAAATCAATTATATTTCTTCAAAAATACCAAGGAATCTGAGTTAAAGTGGGAGGTTCCATGCCATGAGGTTTTGAACTGCAGAGTTTTTGATTTGAAGAACTCAACATAATTGAAGTTCCATGGAGTTTGTGATTTGAAAGAACTTAATTTTCAGCCTGAATTGGACTTTTGGCTGAAAGTTGAGTTTTAGCCAGAATCAGAGTTAAAGTGAGGTTTTGAAGTTCCGTGGAATGAAAAAGTAATTTCTTCAAAATTATCATTGGTGTTTTCTAAGCTGGACCAGAGGTCATTTTAGTCTTGATCTTGCATCTTGGTTTCAGTCACTTTCCCAGCACTATAATGAAAA
>OZ010590.1:8964383-8976883 GCA_963932145.1 Acanthosepion lycidas
TAATATTAGTTACTACAGGGAACCCAGTAAAAAAAAAAAAGTTGAAAATTCAGAAAGATGTGAGACAACCTTTGAAAACTGGTGACGACTGATGTGACTGAAAAATTCAGGAAGAATTTCTGCACATTTTTTCAATACCCACATTGGATGTTCTTTGAAAAGTACGATAACGGGATGCTCAAGATCAGTGAGTTGTTTAGCCATACAAGAATGGCAGAACAAAAGTCAAAAGTTGACTACAAATAACCTTTAAATGACAAGTCACAAGATCAAGCAACAATCAATTAATCGTTAAAAGAATCAATCAGAGTTAAGTAATTATGAGAGACTTGAATGATTATTCAAGGTCATGAATATTCAAAACATTTATTCAAGGTCAAGTATCTCTGAAAGATAAAATAGTGATAATAAATTTTCCGCTTCTTTACTGGGCACCCTGTATATTATCAATTCTTTGCCAAAAGAAAATGGTCTTATATAGAATTTACCTGATTTAATTCTGATTCCACCTGTTTTCAAAAATTTCTCATAATCAATTTAACAATATGTATTAGAAGGAGACACAGTGTAGTAATGGATAGTTGCTTGAATTGAGAAAATGGAGAGTCAATTTCGAATTCCAGTTGAATTTATTGCATTCACTTATGTGCTAATACCCTTGGGAAAAATATGAATCCTCTTCTTCTCCACCAGCTATGTATAAATAGCAGGACAGACCAGATGGCAACTGGTCTACTGCAGAAAGAAATGGCAACCTACTGCAAGAAAAAATCTGTCTCGTCAGTCATGTATTGAAAGATACATTATCGCTTAATTGTGTATCATGCATGACACATAACTGAATATGTCTCTTAAGTCAAAGACATCATCGTGGACAGCCTCCAAAACTTTGTTTCAATGTACCATGTACATAGATATAAAATTATTTCTCACATAACAATATTCAGCAATGCATAGTGATAATCCAAATTATTTAAACCATACACTACATTAATCTCTTCTATCTTATATATTCTTTAAATGATTATTGACACAAGATTGTCCATGAGATAACATTAATGTTAACATTTAAGAAACTATGATTATTCACATTCATACATAGAAGTATACTGTAGGGATATGTAAATGAGTGCCTAATTAGCATATCTAAGACATAGAAACTATATATGTGCCCAATCAGTAAGAGAAAGGAAAGAATACAATATGTAAGATTAACAGCTACTGCTGGCCTGAAAAAATATAAAGGAAATCACATTTCATAGCATCTACGCAGTCCAGTCAAACTTCTTGCAAAATTTGCTCTCTATCCACAAATATACCTAATTTTTTACATCATATAAATAGGAAATGGCTGGCAGCTCCAAAAATCTAATTAAGGTGCCAAGAAAAACTATGTAAAACTTCAAGAATATGATGACAAGTCTCTGGTTCTTTAGTTAGATTGGCAGTTGTAGCAATATGAGTTAAATTTAAGACAACTCAATACGGAACATTTACTTTCAGCTGATGGCTATCAGTAATTGGAATCAATTTCAAAGTACAAAAGCAAGAGTGAAAGAAAGTGAGGGCAGGAAGAATAATTGTTTGTTTTTTTTGGATGAAGATGACAGGACAAAGAAAACTGTTGTCTATAAAGCTGATGATCCCACACAAAGGAATACAGAGAAGGAACGGCATAGGTGAAGTAGAAAGACATAGAGAATGGCTGCTGAAGTGCACATCTCTCCCCCCCCTCACATATGCTTCAACCTACCTTATAGTAGTAAATCACTACCTAAGAATAAAATCTGGTTTACTATGAGAAATTATTTTGTTTTTCACTCATGAGTAACAAACTGGCTGAAGGGTAATCTTTAAGCCAAAAGCGTTTGACTAAAACAAGCTGCACTCTGTCAACAAACCTGGTGTCTTGTCTGAGCTGCAATGCAACATGGTGTTTGTTATGTCTGTTTTATGCATCTCTGTTAACAGTAGTCTATCAAAGTTAGATATCTATATATGTTATGTTAGAATGACTATGTCTATTGCTATATTTTGAGAGATATATATCTAGAGTAGTATCTCTCAACTTATTTCAAGCAATGGCACATCTATGAGCAAATGAAAATATCACGGCACACTTAACAAAAATTTTAAATGCTATATATTTAAATGTTATGAAATGAACCATAGATTTTCAAAAAATACACACACAAATATGGACTTAATTTATTTCAACGTTTCTTTTCAAATATTTGTGCAGGTTATTTAGTGTGAAACCTGTACTTAGTGTTTTTTTACAATTACTTAAATGTTTGGTTGAATGTGCAATAAGCAGACCAACATTTCTTTTGTTAATAGTAAATTTATATGCAATGTCTAGTCCTGTGTGTTTAGTCATATAAATTAATTGATGGTGAAATCAGAGTTTCTTAACATTTTTTAAGCAACGGCACACCTAGGAGCAAATGAAAATATCATGGCACACTTAGCAAAAATTTTAAACAGTATACATTTAAATGTTATGAAATGAAACCATAGATTTTTAAAAAATACACACACAAATATGAACTTATTTTATTTCAATGTTTCTTTTCAACTATTTGTGCAACTTATTTAGTGTGAAACCTGCACTTGGCGTTTTTCTGATTTCTTCAATGTTTAGTCTAATGTGCAATAAGCAGACCCCAATTTTTTCTTCAGCTGAGTGTAGTCTTTCTCGCTTTTTATTTTTGATGTTATTTAGAGTTGAGAAGCCTAATTCACATAAATAAGAAGTAGAAAATTGCAATAAAACTGATAAAGCCTTTTTAGCTAATGTTGGATATTCCTTTAGTATTGAAATCTGAAATGTACCATCGGATGTTTTATTTTGAGCCGTTGATCACTAGAAATGGTGGCTAATTCTTCTTCTTCTTCATGTAATTGAAGTATAATATTATTGAACATCAGTGAAAAGAATAATTTGAAAAAGAAGTTTGATACTTATTCATTTATTCAAATACTAACACTCTACCATTGCTACTTCTGCACACACACACACACACACACACACACGCACACACATATATGCCATGATATTTTATGGCACAGCAGTTAAGAATCCCTGATCTAGAAGATCAGTTGAAATAATACAAGAAAAAGTACAAAATTAGTCTGAGAAAGAGCACCTGCTCAACCATCCACTCTCTTCCATGATATCCATTGTGTCAGGACACTTACAAGAGATTTTATTAAGATTTCTAGAAATTTTTATAAATTGTTCCCCCATTACGAGGCCTAACAGCCACTCAAGGTAGAAGGTTACTGAATTTAATGCACAAAGGAAGAAGTGCAGGTTATGAGGATATGTAGGAAAGATAATGGTTAACCGTAGTCTAGAAGACATTAAGAGTCTCCTCCATAAAATAACAGTTTTTGGGAAGAAGCTGATTGGAAGTTCTCCTTTCAAATGAAAAACTAAGGGAATGGTAATGATTCATTCTTGTGTATGAAAAATGGTGGGTCTAAGCTGTGAGGGTCAGAGCAATGTAGCTCATAACATCTGCATTGGAAATAGGGATAGATTAGCAGTAAGCTTGTGATATTTCATCTGTGGAATAGGCAGTGGTGACACCCTACTGGTTTACACCAATCAATTCTTAAAGTCATAAAACCTTAGCAAAATGGTTATTGGATTATCCAAAAATAATCTTATATATTAATAGCCAATATATAATAGCTAAAAATATAATTTAAAATGAATGAAACATTTGGATTAAACTATACAAGAAAGAGACCAGCTTAGCAAGTTAGGATTCCAGGGGAAGTAATTCAAATCAAAACCAGAGGAAGTCAAAAAAGCACCAGTATATAGAAGGGGAGCATGAAAAACCTTTTTTCATTGGCTGACACTAATGTATGTATTTCAATAAGAACGGTTGGACTCCTGGTTATGTTGTGATTTTGCAATGCCATGGTGCATAGCACATTTTCAATGAGGCAGCCTGACTCGTCTTGAATCAGGTTGGGTTGCTGTTTGAACCAATATGATGTAAAACCTGAAATCAGTGATGAGGACAGTTCATCACTGAAGACCACCCTTGATGCATCTAAGAAATGTATTATGCAACTAATTCTGTTGCTGTAAGTTCTGCAGAGCCTGAAAGAGGTTTTTCTGTGATGAACATAATTTATTCGGACAAAAGAAACCATCTTAAAGTTAAAAATATAGTAAACTTTCCAGTCATTAATTTGACAGGTCTTCCATTGGTTCTTTGAGATTGCAGCAATTCAGTTCAAATATGGCTAAGAAACCATAACACAGCTGATAGCACTAGAATCAAAAATATCTTCTGAAAAGAAATATGATGAGAACAGAATTTCTATCTGGAAATATCTTTTGGAAATTTTATTTTCTTTCAAAAAATAAACCTGCTGCAAAAGTATTTTCACTATTGCCCGAATTAATAATGAAAAAGAAAGGAAAAAAATGCAAATCAGATTCAATTACAAAGAAAAAATATTTATTTCTAACCAGCTAAATAAGGGTTCTTACAAAAATTTGTCACTTTTTGCTGAGAATAAGATAACCTATTCTCTGAGTAATACAATTAAAAAAAATACATAGCAGAAAACAAACTTAAAAATTACAATGTACCAAAAACAAAAAAAAAAAAGGAATAGCACCCACGTGCTGTGTCAATGATAACAATAAAAAAGGTGTGGGGGGGGAGATCTTTAGCTCTTCAGTGCCCTTTCAGTCCTTTCAAGGTTCAAAAGTTTTTATCTTTTTTCTTTTCTCTCTTGTGTAGACAAAGTTCTCTTCTTGGTGACCAAACTCCCTTCTTTCTACACTTATTTTCCTCCTGTCTGCCTGGATATTATGCCTTATTTTTACGGCCGCTAGAAGGTGAAAATTTACTTAAACACACACTAAAACACTTTTTGAAAACACATATGTTTGCTCCTTCTTCTTCTTCTTCTCAAATGGCTTTAGCTCCAAACTCCACTTACCATGAAAGTATTTATAAAAAAGAAAGCAGCCTTATGCTGATGAAAAAGTGACTTATGTTGAGACATCAGGTCAGGACCAATAATATTGCTGATTCTTCTTTTCAAACTTTCTTTTCTGGGGCTTCTTCGAGAGGACTTTCACTGAAGGGGAAACTTGTCCTCAGCAACTTTGTTACCCATGCATCCTTCACTTATGGGCAAATGCAGCCTGCCTTTTCAGCAGGGAGAGAGAAAATAAATCTCTTCTTTCTAAGCTGTCTCATTTCCAACTGCTGCTAAGGTCCAATCCTAGTTCTCCCTTCCCTTTCAAAGGAAGGCAATTCACCTTTGAACCATCCAATCACAGTCCATTAAAAAAATATCAGCAGGTTCTTAGGGCCAGCAACACAGTGAGTGTCTTTTGTTCTCTCTTCACCTAAAAGTTTTCAAATATTTTAATAAATAAATGTTTTATTTGTCAAAATGGTTTTATTTTTTTTTGGTACTATAAAGTGATTTACTTCCATTCTCAGATTCAGCATAAAATGAGCAGAATAGGTTCATAAAGATTACCTGCCTTTATAGACCCAGTTCCTGAAAATCTGGGATGCCATTATTGGGAATAGGGGGTTTAGAGTATCAACCTTGCAAAAAATGCTATGAAGACTGAAAAGTGGGAATAGAGCAGGTCCAACTCAGATGTGGCAACAATACTCCATTTTTGGTCTGATCTGGCTCTTGTGAAGATACAGCATTAAAGGAAGAGTCATGTACTTACTGGAGCAATATGATGGACCAATCATTTATCCAGCATCTTCTGCTTCAAGTCTGAGATAAACTTGAGCCCTAAGATAAGGAGAACCTATGAGAGAACAACCATTAGTCATGATAAATTGAAGTGTCTGCTCAGAGATAATGGAACATTACTTGATTAGACAGAGTACATTAATTCTGTTTTTAATTATTTCACCTGCAGCAAATTGATAATATCATTAAGATGCAAGGGGTTATTGCATTACCGAGGTGGGAAAGGATAATAAAAGAACAGGAGAAAAGGAGACAGAAGCCGATGGATGCATTTAAATTTTGGAAAATTATAGTTGATAGAAACAGCAGGAAACTGAAAGAAATTTACACAAGTGAGAAGTGTGAGAAAAGAAACTATTATAATAGAACGTAGCAATTTCAGAAGTAAAATGATGAGACAGTTGTTAATCTAGTACTGAGCATAAATTTGTGAAGTCGAGGAACTCAACATAGAAATTAAATGATAATACTTATAGAAAAAAAAACAGAAGCTATATTACAGAATGGGAAAGGGAAACCAAGATGCCAGGTTATGACCAATAACATTGCATATTCTTCTTTACATTTTATCAAGAATCTCTAAATATATAGCAGAAGTACCAAGCCAGATGTGACAGCAATATTCAGCGCATGGACAAATCATCAATTTCAAAAAGTGTAATATAGATTCAGGCAAGAAAAACAGTTTTATCAAGCATCTCTAGATACATGTCAGATGTTCCTGACCAGATGTGGAAGCAATATTCAATACATGGATGAATGGTAGACTTATAAATGTGCAAGATAGATTCTGTTGAGAAAATCGTCCAGTCTGTCATAGTGAATCAAGCTTCTGAGCAGTAACAGACCCCTAGCAATGGATTCAATATAATTATTCCACTTCATGTCAGTAAAAAAAAACATTAGACTGACAAGGTGCAATGAGTTACTATCCTGGCGGTTAGCAAAAGAGGTTGACAAAAAATATTCTCCAAGTTGATTAAACAAGAGCAGATATATATTGGAGCCATTAAATTTAACATGCCATTTCTTGCTACAGTTAACAACAGACTGTTGATTGTTTTTGGTTGATTTTGTTTTGTGGCATATCAACACTTCTATGGGTTATTCAATGCTGAAATCTAAATATTTTGCATGCAATTTTATGCAGATATTTTATACAGATATTTTATACATAATTTTATACTTTCAGTGTAAAGGCATGTTTTTAGGTATATAGCTTGTAGATCATAAAATGTATTGTTGGTAATTTAAAAAATGTAGTCAATTTTTAAAAAATATATGTATTATTAGTAATTTCACTACAAAAATGTGTTGTTATACTTTTTAGTGTTGTATTGATTGTTGATTTGTTATAAAAATTTATTACTGATAATTTTACTATAAAAATGTACTCTTGATTTTTGTTTGGGGGTTCATTATTTACCCATAGCTGGTATCCTAATAGGTCAGAGTGTACCTTGGAACAACAATAATTAATAGGTGGTTCCACACTCCTCAAAACCTCCAATCATCTGATCAGAGGCCTTGCTGCCAGATGTAGTTTATCATCATACCCAGGACTATATGGTGCTAGTATATATGTATATGTGAATCCATTCCTAAACAGTATATTGTTTTGTTTTCACTAGCAATGTAAATTGTACATATTTATTTTGTTGCATTAGTATCTATCTATCTATCTATATATATATATATATATGTATATTTATGTATCATTTTTTTTTATGTGGACAGCATATGTTATTAATATTTTTAATCAATTCACCCAAAGCAAGGAAATAATACACTAAGATGCAAGGGGCCACTGGGTCTGAAAGTGAATAAAAATTTTTTAGAAGGAACCAGAAACCCAATCCTAAGCAAGAAATAAGGGATAAACCTATACTCCTGTTCAATAGACAAGGGAAAAATGTCTGTGCATGTGTTTAATTCTTGATATTTTAGTGTAATTTAAGTGTGTATTAAAATTGGGTTTATTGCAGTATTTTAATTCCATGATAAAAATGATGAATTTTGAAAGTAAATATGTAAAACTAAGTTATATCATCTCCAAATGTTTGGATCTTAAATTCTTTAAGTGTAGGTTTTATAAATATTGGTGATATGATGAAGTGACTTTGGTTTTTATTATATGTTAATCATTTATGAATATTCCTTTAAGGTATTTTCTCCATAATATAGCAGCAATTAATCTGTGGTTCCATACTCCTCAAAACCTCCGATCTCCTGATCAGAGGCCTTGCTGCCAGATGTAGTTTATCGTCTTACCCAGGACAGAACAACAGATTGAAAGTCATCTTAGACATCAGCTGACAATTTTTTTAACTGATCCACTATTTCTTATCAAATCACAAAATGAAAGTTGTCCTGAAGGACCACTCTTCTGGATAATTTTTTACTTGTGCAGGTATGTCCAGGGATCTATCCTTGGACCTACTTTGTCTTCATCAATGACCTTCCTGATGGCATCAGCACTCAATTTGGCATCTATGCTGATGATATAATCAAAACTCCTGTCTCAATAATAAGTTTAACCTACAGTTTGTTGTTAACTGGATTAAAGAAAGACTCCAAAATGAAACTTCTTGCTATTAATCATCTGAGGGATTCCTCTCCACCCTCCATCAGCATGGCTGATGCTAACCTCCAGGTGAGTTACTCATTGCATCTTTTTGGGCTAACATTCTTGTCTGACATGAAGTGGGAAGACTATATTGAATCCATTGCTAGGTAAGAAAGTTGGTTCACTGTGTCATGCTAGACAATTTTTCTCTCCAGAATTTATCTTACACTTTTATAAGTCTACCATTCCTCTATGCTTAGAATATTGCTGCCACATCTGGTTTGGTGCTCTTGCTATATATTTAGAGATTCTTCATAAAATCCAAAGAAGAATCAGCAATATTATTGGTCCTGGCCTGATGTCTCAACATAAGTCACTTTTTCACCAGCATAAGGCTGTTTTCTTTTTTATAAATACTTTCATGGTAATTGTCAAGATGAGCTCTTCACTATGGTACCTAGACTGTATAAATTTAAGTGCAGTAACAGATTGGCAAGAAATATTCACCAGTTTACATTTACTATGCTAACAGTTTCTTTTCTCGCACTTCTGACTTGTGGAACCCTCTTCCATTTCCATTCTTTCCAGTCAACTTTGATCTTCAAAAATTTAAATGCAATGTCAATTATTACTCTTCTATTGTTCTTGCACATTAATAATGTTTCTGTTTTCTAACTCTGTAACATCTTGTGTCTTAGTGACTTTATTCCCTTGCATGAGATGAAATAATTTTTATATAAATGCTACCAATTGGATTTATCAAGCCTATCGGGCTTACCATGAAGTAAATCGTATCATATACATACTGAGTCAAAGACTGATGTCTTTGAGAAGGTTGTTGATGGAAATTAGGAACAAAGAATCTTTTTTTCTATGTGCCTTGTACATTCAGGTTGTGGGGGATCATAGCTTCCCACTACTTCCTATCTCTTCTGGCTCTTAGCAGCAGTTCTCTTATTGCTAAGTCTTGCATCTGCTTTCCACTATCTCTTTTGCCCACAATATGCTCTGTGAGGGTTAAGTTTTCCAGACCTTCCTTCCTCATTATGTATCCAAGAAATTTCAGATGACACTTTCTGATTCTTTCTCTTACCATTTCCTTTTAGCTAGTGGAACATGGAAGAACCATTACTGCAAACAAATAAATTCAAAGAATCTGTTTTGGGTTGTACTGATGATATGTTGGCCTTGTTTGAATGTACTTTTTTTTTATCGGGTTATTTTGTTTGGGGTTAAAAAAAACATCATCAGCCTCACAACAAATATATAAATAACAAAAAATATCTTATACAAGATACAATACAATAAGCATAAAGAAAAGTGATAAAAGGCTTTTGTATACATTTCAGAGAAAATTATATATTTTAAAGAATATATTTGTATATAGAGATAAAAAGTTTTTGCTTATCTGGTTTGGTAGCAACATGTGCTATCAGAGCGCTGTTCCTGGACATCTGTTTTGTTTGGCTGTTGGAGATCAAGAGAGAGAAAATTTAATGTATGTTTCAATTGGTGGTAAAAACATCTGTTCTGGTGCATGATGGGAGTTTTCAAATTTTATTTAACTATTTTTTTATAATCTGACTTTTTCTTTCTTTATTGTTAATTATCATTCTTACTAAATAAAGTAATTTTATTACTTAACTTTTAAGTTTTCTATTATAATTAATTATTTATTATTTTGGTTTCATACTCCTACATGAGTAATGGGTTAATGAGTGATTTGTTTGTTGCTATCACTATAAATCAAAGACATTGATACTAAACTTCAGTAGAGTGACTCATTGCACCTTCTCAGGCTAACATTCTTGGTTCACAGGAGGTGGAAAGACTATATTGAATCCATTGCTAGATCAGCTGCTAAGAAAGTTGGTTCCCTGTGTTGTGAGAGACAATTTTTATCTTCAAAATCTATCTTACATATCTATAAGTCTACCAGTCATCCATGCTTAGAATATTGCTGTCACATATGGTCTGATGCTCCTGCTATTTACCTTGAGCTCCTTGACAAAATCCAAAGAAAAATCAGCAATATTATTGGTCCTGATCTACCAGCTGGGCTTCAGCCATTTTCGCACTTACATAAGTTTGCCTGTCTGTGTCTTTCTATAAATACTTTCATGGTAAATTTTCAAATGAGCTCTTCACTAAGGTACCTACGTGTTAGTATATGTTTTTTTCATTTATTTATGTTTAATGATCAGTTCGATAAGGTCAAATTGGCAGCTGATCTCAAAAATGACCTACAGTCTTTTGTTAACTGGGACAAGGAATGGCTTGTTAATTTTAATACCTCCAAATCAAAACGTTTCTCTATTAATCACCTGAAAGACCCATTCTTGCTTCTCATCAGCATGGCTGATACTAACTTTCATGAAAGTGACTTGTTGCACCTTTTTGGGCTTACATTCTTGGCTGACATGAAGTGAAAAGACTATATTGAATCCATTGCTAGGTCAGCTGCTAACAAACTTGGTTAACTTTGTCATTCTAGAAAATCTTTATCTTCAGAATCTATCTTACATATCTATAAATCTAACAGTCTTTAAAATCTCTTGAGGATGAAAGACACAATTTCTTTAAAAGGGCAATTGAAAATTCCCCTTCGCATTCAACTGCTGTGTTTGAAAATGAAAGTGAATCTGTATTTGATAAATAATATTTAAATAGATATAACTTAAATTTGTTTTTATATTCTTTCTATTAAGACGTAATTACTTTCCAAACACTCTAATATTAAATGAAAAAACTGAGCCTAATAAAATGTGTGAAGAGCTTCCAAAAAGGATACATATTTGTCTTCATGAACCAGTTGCAGTCAAGTGGTATGTGAATAAAGCAAGAATGCCATAAGGCATGAAAGACTTGACCAAGATGTTGGCAATATGCTTGTAAAGTCAGAAATTTAATTCTCAGACAGAAAAGTCACACAAATTGTTTTTGTAAGAACAAGAATAATTCTGTGTTAGTCACATATTTTGGATTAGTTTGCTTACGGTCATAGTATACTTCGGTTTTGTTTTTCAACTTTCTATTAGGTTCTTGCTGTTGGCATTGTCTCCTTGAATATCTGTTTCTTTTATTCATGTTATTTATTTATTTTTTATCTATTCCTTATTTTGTTGAAGTTACAGTGAATTTCCATTTGTCAGGCTAATAAGTTTGTTATAGCATTTCATTCCTTTTTTTCTTTCTTTTTTTTGGCACCTTTTTATATGATCTGGGTCAGTTTTTGTGAGGTTTTTTTTTTTCATTTTTGTTTCCCCCCTTATTTTTTATAGAATTCTATTACAAATTCTCCTGAGGGCCCCGAAAACTATTTTTTTCAGTCTTACTTCAATAAACAGAATGGAACTCAAGATATATTCAACATCTTGAACTTCTGTTGTCTCAATGTGTGAATAACATTTTTCTCTAGTTTACAATGTTTTTGTATCCTTTGCGGGTGGAGGTATCTGACACAAATTTTGAACACACCTATTGAGGAATGTCGCAATTATATGAGCTGGATATTATATATCTAGTTTTCAAATAATGCAAGTGTCACATTATGCGGGTGTCTGCTTTTTTACTCCTGTCAAACATTATTTCTTGAAACTTTATTTCTGGGAAAGACATTTTGGGTTGAATTTCTGGGAGAAGGAATTATCAGTTCATAGTACCTAGACTCTTTAAGCACAGTACTAGATTGGCAGCAAGGTCTCATCATTTTACAGATGAAGTAGTTAAATGTAAGTTTTATGCTAACAGTTTCCTTTCTCATACTTCTCACTTGTGGAACTCTCTTTTTGCTTCTTGCTTTCCAGTCACCTTTGATCTTTAAAAAATTAAATGCAATTTCAATCATTATCTTCTGTCTTAAGTTTTGTTCTTTTATTGTTCTTGCTCCTTAATAATGTTTTGCTTATATTCTTTCACACTGAGTAACCCCTGAATGTTCGTGTCTTTGATTTATAATTCTGTAGTGCCAGTCCACAATGTTCAAAGCTAGATTATCTTTGCCAAGACTATCAGGCTTTACTTGCTCAAAGCTTTTTTTACACTATTGATCTGAGGAAGCGGGTGTATACAGTTAACAGTTTAGATATTTCTGAATGGGTATGGGACCATGCAAGATTTCTTTATGAAAGTCTTGATGTGATGCGTCTATTTTAAAACATGATGCAAGTTTTCA
>OZ010590.1:8981883-9111883 GCA_963932145.1 Acanthosepion lycidas
AAAAAAAATTTGTGGATTTACCAAATTACAAAATTCATAAAAATTCTCTCTTGAAATATTTGAACTTTAACGTTGTGACCTGCATGCTCCAACACTACATAACCGTTAATAAATAGCTCATTCTTAAAAACATCTTTCGGTCGAAAAAACACATTTATTTCATCTTCCAGATTTGATTCTAAAGGAAAAAAATACAGCCTGAAGATGAATGCGTGAACCATTTGAAAGTACTAGCTGAATTAAAAAATACACCATATCCATTTTATACATAAGGATCTCATCATTCAGTGGATTATTAGTAGTATAATGCTTATAACTATGTCTACTAGTGAAGAGATTTCGCCAATAATTGCATTAATATTGCTAAGTGATTCAAGGTATGATTAACTCTTTGTAATATATATATATATATATATATATATATATGTCTATAGGTTATAGGTTAGGATTACCCAGGATGTCCCAGGCCAGGTGTGTAGACACAAGCCTCTGACATCCAAGTGTTCACAGACACTCATGACTATACTATCGGCGAGCATTTATTAAATTCTGTTGCTTACAGGATGGACTGTTCTCTTGTGTTTTTCTGTGTCTTGCAGAAGGCACAGACCAGACTCCATTTAGACACACAGGAGACAAAGGGGGAGTTAAAATATGAGTTGACCTTATTGGGGAATCAGTCACCTAACTAGGAAGAAAATAATTTTTTTTTTCATTTCCCTCCCATAGTTTTGGTAATTCATATTCATGTGTTGATAATAATTTTTCTTGTTAATTGCTTTGTTATATTTTGTCGACAATTATATATTTCTGAAGAAGTATCTTCCAAAATATACCTTACATTTTAAACATTGTGATACTTTTGTATCCTATTTCAATAATAAATTATGATCCCTTTCCTTAAGATTATATATATATATATATATATATGTATGTATGTATGTATGTATGTATTTTGTCTATCAATTTCTTCATTAAATCTTTCAAATTTGCAAATAAGTTGTTTTGTTTTAATGGCAAATTTACCAAAATTCATACATATTGCTTCTAAAATAAAAATATCTCTCTTTTAGAATATGCATTTTTCTTAATTACTCTCAGCAAGAAGCTAGGGTATAAAATGGTGGGTAAAATATATTGAAGTGTATTCAAAAAAGCATACAGACACACAGGCAACAGTTTCCGTGTGTCTGCGTGTGTGTGTATACATATATATATATATATATATATATATATATATATATATATATATATATATATCAGTCTATCCTGATATTTACCCAGAGCAGAGGAAAAAACAGATGGATTAATACATTTCCCAAGGATATTTGCACATAAATGAATGCAAGAAGCTCAGCCTGTATTTGAATTTGGCTCTCCACCATGCGTCTAAATACATATATATACATATATATATATATATATATATATATGTATATATTTGTGTGTGTGTAGTGCGTATGTGTGTATATATACATATATATATATATATATATATATATGCATATAAATACATATATATATATGTATATAAATACATATATATATATATATATATATATATATATATATATATATATATATATATATGTGTGTATATAAATACATACAAATATATATATATATGTATGTATGTATGAATGTTGTTAAATTTTTTTTCTAATCTCACCTTTCCTCGGAAATGGTTATATTCATCACTTCACTCTTTGAAGATGTGCAGCATAAAACGTCCATCTCATACCATAACAATCTAATCACAATCCAAACAATATTCATTCAATTTTCTTTCACCAGACCTTGAATTATGAAACTTCCGTCTTTGACATGGTTTGACTGACCTTTCTACTACTTGAACATTCATTAACGATCTCAGATTTATAAGCTTTGATAAGATAGTGATAACCTCACCCTTCAGAGGACGAAATGCATCGGCTAAGTGTAATTTTTCCTCTTGACACTGTACATATATATATACATCTATATCTATATCTATATATATATCTATATCTATATCTATATATATATATATCTATATCTATATCTATATCTATCTATCTATCTATCTATCTATATATATATATATATATATATATATATATATATATATATTATATATATAGTAAAGGTAACAAATCTGTTGGTTTATAATCCAAGTGGATCCTAGTAATATATATTATTCAGAGAGAATGAATAATAGTAAAGCAAAAAAATCACAAATTACCCCAATTTGGGTATAGACCTATTTCAACTGATGAAACATTTGTCAGTCTTATTCAACCCCAGTAGAAAGACATATATACTGGAGTTGAATAAGACTGACAAAATTTTGACTGGTTGAAATAGATCCATACTCCATATGAGGTAATTTTTTTTTTTTTGCTTACTACTACTATATATATATATATATATATATATATATATATATATATATTCGCTGCATGTTTTCATTAAGATATGTCTCATAATTACAATTTTTTAGTATTTTTATTAAATGAAGAAAGAAAATTAGCATGTTGCTCTACATCGTTTTTTTTCCGAGTACATTCGACATTAGCACAATGTCATTATCAGTGTCTTGTTTTTTCTAAGACAAAATTGTTGTGTTCATCTGAAAATTTTTACTTGTGAAATAAAAAATGCTAAGTTTATATAATGTATAATTTCAAAATTGTAGGATGTAAACTCATGATAAACGTTAATGGAGGTAACTAAGTTACTAAAATGTCTAAATATTTAAAACAAAAATATTTAAAACTATTAGTTAAAATCTAGATATTTTAAACTATCAACTGTAAACATTTTAAATTTTAAAATAGTTGTGTAGAATTCATAATTCATTTTATTAAGGGTTGGTTTCAAGTTTTGAACATAAATAGCTTCAAGAATTTTTATTTTATACTTATTATGTTCATGAAAAAAAGTATAGATGTATTTTCAACAAGAATTTCCCTAAATTGCAAATCTGGACGAGCATACTGTTGTAAAAGGCGCACTTATAATCAGTATATATATAATCAATACATACATATATATATATATATATATATATATATATATATATATATATATATATATATATATATATATATATATATATATATATGCATGTATGTATATCAGTATAGATATGAGTTTTTCAATTGCAATTCTTTGTGATCTTCTATTAATTTCCGTCTTATTGTGCTATTGGGAGTAGAGTAAAGTTAATTCAGCATGTACCGCATTATATAGGTGTGATGGATTTCTTTTATGCTATCTTGATGGCATGTTGGTTACTCAGCATCTACTGTATATATCAGTTTTCAAAATAATTTTTAAAGGTACTCAACAGTTTATCATCTTATATATTAATTATATATTATTAATTAAAATATTCATTAATTAAAATATTCATTAATTAAAATGTTCATATGAATATTTTCAATCAATAAATCTATACCTATCTACGATTTTTAATTAGTTACTCTATTTAGTTCATTTTAGAATAGTAACACTAATAGAGATTATTATCTTTTTAAAATATTCTTTGGATCTAATATACTTACATTTAACTATATTTTACAGAAAGTAATGGATTTTTTATTAATCCGACAGACTTTTTATCACTTTAAACATTATAAGTAGTGGATATTCACATTTGAGTAGAAGCTTCATTTATTTATTAAACAGCATATTTTTTTAGTTTTGTCTACCAGTCTGAATATTCAAGAATTCTTATTAAAGAAAAAATATTTACTCTCTCTGGCATTTTTCAAATCTAAATATGTTCTGACCAACTGAACTAGAAAGAACCATTTAATCAGGTGTGGCTCAAAATGTACCTTTAAACAAAATTTCTTTCATCATAGATCTCCTGAAATTGTCATATCTGCATGATTTTTTATCCAAATGTAAACAAAGAGAATTTCAAAATATGTAATGGATTTTTAATTAATCCAACAGATTATCCTTTTATCATATTAAATGTTATTTTTAGTGGATACTTGTAATTGAGTAGATACGCCATTTATTTATTAAGAAGTATGTTTAATTAGTATTAAAATTGACTGCTCCCACTTAGTGTTGATGTGAGTGTCCACCATTGCCGAAATGCATTACCTACTACCTGTGATCACATCCACTCTTTGGTCTCCATAAGTGGTCAGCAAGTGTTGATGAATGTCAGTGGGTGCATTCTCCCTCCCCAATGAAGGAATGAAATTACATGCTCTTTTATATCAGTTGCTCAAGTGCTATCTGTAGCAAGCACCCCTCCCCATTATTAGTTATTGATAGAAACATTCAACCTCTACCATTCTACCATTTACATCTGCTTTTGATAAAATAGAAGGCATAAGTTTTTTAGTAACCCACATCCAAGTACTGGTCCGGTTATTTTGCAAACACATAATTTCTATCACATTAAATTTTGTTTTTAGAGGATACTCGTATTTGAGTAGACACTCCATTTATTTATTAAACTTTATGTTTAATTAGTATCCACTAAAAGTAACAATTAAAATCCATACCTATCTACAATTTTTAATTAGTTACTCTATTTTGTTCATTTATATATATATATATATATATATATATATATATATGGTGTGTTTATGAAAAAATAAATATGCAAAAATTAATCTGCAAATATATATATGGTGTGTTTATAAAAAAAGAAATACGCAAAAACTTGCCTTTCTCTCTGCCGGGCATCTCTGACTGATACCAAATCGGTCAGGTTTTGGTCCATGCCTGAAGCATTTGGATGTCTGTGATACAGTGAAACAGTTTGTCTGTGGATGACTATCTATCTATCTATCTATCTATCTATCTATCTATCTATATATATATATATATATATATATATATATATATATATATAGAGAGAGAGAGAGATGTGCATCTACAGTATTTAAAATGATTCTTACATAAATGACAAGAAAATCATCAATATATATATGTATATATATATATATATATATATATATATATAGATATAGATAGATAGATAGATAGACAGACAGAGATTCATGCATACTATTTAAAATATACACTTATATACAATATATTTCCCTATCAATATATGAATTGCTTCAATTGCAGTTCTTCTAAATATTTGATACATTTCAATCTTATTCTGCCATTGGGAGCAAAGAAAAGTTAATTTCAGTACATACCTTATTATTTAAGTGCACTGTTTTTCTTTCATACCATCTTTGTGGTATCATGGTTCATCAGTGTGCACATGTACATATGTGTTCAGTTGTGTGTGTGTGTATATATATATATATATATATATATATATATATATATATATATTTATAAAAGTGAACATTGAAGTCAACACTCAGAGGTGACAAATTGTTTCATGCAAGGTGCAATCTTCAGGCCACAGATGTTGGGTATTTCTTTGACTATTTATATATATGGGTCAATGGTGCATTGTGGGTAATGCAGCTATTTATGTGGGAGTGGCTTGTTTGTTTATTTATTTATTTGTTTGGGTTAATTTATTTGTTTTTTATTTTCATTTTGTATTATTTATTTTTTGATTTATTAACCTTTACTGACCTCCATTTAGCTCTGTCAAGTGAGTTTCGAAACCGGTTAGATAGCCCATTTTTCAGTTTTACTTTTTGTCTATTATCATCATATATATATATATATATATATATATATATATATATATATATATATATATATTCAAAAATTATAACATAAATATGTTATAAAATCACTACAAAAATAGCCATTTTGTTTCCACACCTATGCAGGTTTGTGTCAATGTGAAGACATTTAGCAACATATGTAGAATAATGAAGTTTTGGAGAATTCCCCAAAATCTCTGAAAATGGTTTTGGTCACTTGGAACTAACACTCTTGGAAAAGGCATGCATTTCCTTACCCGGAGTGCAATCAGGTTGGAGATTAACTTCATTCTGCTGGTATTATCTAACAGAATATAACCTTTCACATGTGCTCCAGGGTAGGTTTAACATATTCCAGCAGGAATCTACTCCTTATACATTGCTTACATGACCCATAATGGGTAGGAGGCTGGTGCTGACCAAAAAAGATCCAAATCATATCACGCCCAGTATTTGGACTCCTCGTTTTCCTGATTTGAATCAATTGGACTACTAACATACAGTAGGGAAAATAAGTATTTCATCCCCTGCTGTTTACCACCTTACAAAAATGGGAATGGTCTATAATTTTTGGGGTAGGTCTGTCTTGAAAGTGAGAGATAGAATATACAAAAAATTCTAGAAAATCACATTATATTGATTTTTGAATATTTATTTCTTTTTTATTGAAAAAATAAATATTTCACCCCTTACCGACAATGATTCAGGCCCTACAGACCAGTTATGTGCCCAGGAGGCATATAGGCTAGTCCTATTACTCAATTATTACTCGTAATTAGATTCTGATTCATTAAAGGATTCTGTGAACTAGTGTCTTTTATACAGGTAACGATTACTTAATTAGGAGACTAGTGTCTTTTATACAGGTAACGATTACTTAATTAGGAGAACTAGTGTCTTTTATACAGGTAACGATTACTTAATTATAGACTATTCCCACTTTTGTGACAAAATCAGAAAATCAGCAGGGGATGAAATACTTATTTTCTGCACTGTAACTGATGCATTATTGTGGCAGGGACCCAACAGCACCCCACACAATTTTAAGAACTTATTGAAGGCTGGTGTCAGATATCTGATGGCTGACATGAGAGCTACTTTATTTGAATTTACAGTCACTTCCAAGGTATATTCAAGGTCAAAGTCAATAATTTATTTATTAATTCAATAACTCTTGTTGAGTTTTCTAAAAATGTCCTTTTGGCAACATGGATCATAATATGTAATATCTATTAATATTTTGTTCCAATCATCTATTAGAAAGCAACCACCTATTCATAAGATTTTTTTCCATTACCAGCATGCTGATTGGGATTTACTTCATGACTTTCTTCAAGACGTTCCTTGGATTGATAATTAACCTTCCTATTCCCTCTTTGAAATACAAATGATTCACATCAGCATGATTCATATTGTCACTATATCCCACAGGAATCAATATTTTGGGCTATACCAACATGACATCTCCAATCACAACAGACACCTATTCATGGTTGTATGTAATGTGAATGTATCCAGGCTCCTTAAAACCTCCTGACCAGATGCCTTGCTGCCAGATGTAGTTTAAATATAAGAAGTGTGGACACTGATGTCAAAGCTGAGTGGCAATAGTCTGTTTCATGCTTGAATTCTGTTATACCGTACCCCTATGGAAGATAATGGGTATGTCTCAATTCCTATAAATACAATGGTGTATACTATATGTCGTCTTCCACTTGGCATTCACCTTGACTTAATTTATGTTGTTCCTGTAATAAATATTATCGTTCATTTCCAACCTTTGTTTTCATTATTCTTATTCAGTTACCTTTTCCTACGTTACAACAAAATGCAGTCTTCAAGTATGAAACAGACTGTCGCCATTCGGTGTTGATACTAAATTTATTCAAATATTATGAAATTAATACAAATTACCTTCAATGTTCGCAAGAGATGCCTTTAGATTCCAGACATTTATTAGTATAGCGAACTACTGCTTGGGTTATGGTTGGCCAGAGTGTCCAGTGGGATGGCTGCTCATGTATTTTCAATTACTTATCTAATGGCCGCCAGTGTAATCCCACCTGTTAAAAAGATATGGCTGAATGTGATGTAAATGTGTCCTTGAAAGAGGTGAAACTTTGCTGAGAGAATGAGGTACCGTATTGCATCTAACAACTTTGACCTTTGTGATTACTGGCGGTTGTGTAATCGTGTATTAAATAAGAGATAAGATTTCTATTCCTCCTCTCTTCAATCAATTTGATGTGTTAGCATCCTTTGCTGATAAAGCAAAGGGTTTTTGTCTGTGAATTTACTTTAAACTCTACTCTTGACTTATCAGCAAAATCCTTGCCTAATTTTCCACGTAGAACTGAGTCTTTTTTGAGTGATATGCATGTAATCACTTCCATGGTTTTTGCTGTCATCTCTAATCTGAATCCCTATAAAGCATGGTATCCCTGTAAAAGTCCTTAAGAAATGTGCTCCTGAACTGGCTCCTGTTTACTTTGTTATGAGAAGTATTCTCTCTGACAGATGTAGTCTTGTCAAGAGAAGATAACTCTTACAGAGCTATGGTGATACTGCCTTTTATACTATACCTAATTTACATATCACCACACCTCCCTGAACCTAAGAGGCTTTATACCCTTAGTTAACCTTTGACATCTACAAACAAACCTGGGAAACATAATCCATCTCTCAGAGTGAGTCTCTTTATTTCTTTTTATAGATCTAAGTTTTAATTGATTCTCCTTATTTGAAGCATCATGATATCTCCGGTCACTTTCATCCCCAAATTGTTCATAACTACTATGGGGTATACTCATTCTCTCTTCCCTCTCTTGTTCTTCACTTTCATCTTTCTGGTAGTCTTCTTGATCATTCTCAATACTGGATTCATTCATTCTTTCTTGCATCATCTGTTCTTCTGCTTCCTCTTCCTCCTCCTTTTCCAAACTTCATGCTCTCTTGTGACTCTAAATTGTTCTTCTTGAGCCAGTATCCTCTGTTCCTTCTTTCTTAGCACTTCTGTGTTAAATCCCTTTTGCATCCTAAAGTTTGCCTTTTCAGAACTCAAATCCTTTTCTTTCTGTACCACACGCTTTCTTTCATTGCAAATGACATGGTAATCCAAGCTCTTATTTGTCTTCCCATCAATGCAAATGGGCTTTGTCTTCTGCCTGAATGTGGAATAGCTCTATAATTTAGGAGTAGTCTGAGTAAATATTTCTCTATATTACAATCAACTGGAGAGAATGATTTTAATCCCATTTTTACCATTTGAGCCATTCTCTCCACAATTCCATTTGACTGTGGGTGGTAAGGTGGTGTTTTGTATGAAATGCAGTCAATATGTTTTAACCATGCACATAAACCTTCCGCACAAAACTCAGGTACATTGTTGGAGACCAATATTTTTGGAACTCCGTTTCTTGAAAACACTATCTTCAACACCTGCTTCACCATAGTGGCTTTTCTATCCATGACTTTAATAACTTCAGGCCAACCTGAATACAAGTCAACTAATATCAAAAATAGTCTTATAACTTTAATGTAGTCATGAACCATATGTACTTGTGTCTACAATTCTATTTCCGTTGGCCAAGAGTGAATTTTAGTTTGCCTAAATTTCTTTATTTCTGCACATATTTTTTAACATACATGTCTCTTGAGCAGTGTGGCCTCCACACTTGCAACTTTAACCGCATTTGCACAGCCAATATACCTCCATTTATATCATCGTGCATGACTTTAATTAATTTTTTTCTCAGAGACTGTGGAGGTACTATATCTCCATTACATATAATTCCTTTTTCTATTGTTTGTGTCTTGTCTCTTTATAAGGCCTCTCGGCCATAAAGCAATTACTCCATGGATTTCTCTTTATTCTATCCATAATTCTATTCAACACTGGATCCTGCCCAGTTCCCAACCTAAACCGATTTAAGGGTAATACATTCGTTTCTATCCAGTGCCAAATCCTATCCTTACAATTTTCACTTGCTTCAGCATTTTTACTCTCAAGATTTAACCGAGATAATGGATCGACATGTGGAATAGTATTTCCTTTAATATATACAATGTCAAAGTCGAATGCCATAAGTTTAATTGGCCATCTTAATATCCTGGCAGATGTGACATTTGGCAATTCTCTTCTGGGGTCGAATATAAATTCCAAAGATTTATGATCAGATTTTAATAGAAATTTCCTTCCTAGCAAAAAATTCCTAGCTCTTTCCGTGCTCCACACAATTACCAATGGTTCCTTCGCAATATGCAAATACTTTACCACTGCCAATGTTAGTTTTCTGGATAAGTACATTACACAGTGATCCCCCTATGACAATATTGCAGCTATGGCACAGTCAATAGCATCAGTAGTTAATGTTAATTCTTTTGCTGGATCGAAGATTTTAACAACCGGTTCATTTATGAGTGCCATTTTTAATTTCTTGAAAGCAACCTCGTCTTTTTGTCCATTGAAACTCAGTATTCTTCTTCCTTATTTTGTTAAATCGTTCCACAAGGTCACTGTATCACAGTAGATATCTGCTATAGAAATTGGTTAATCCTGAAAAAGATTCTGACTCTTTCCTATTTCTGGGTGAATCTATCTCTCATATCTTATTAATGAGTTTATCATTCAGTGATATACCATCTTTGGATATTTGATATCTTAAGTATGAAATTTTGTCACAATTAAACTCGCATTTATCATGATTAATTGTCATACACACACTAATTAATTTTCCCAAAACTTGTTCTGTTTTACTTTTGAGCTTTTTTTTACTGCACATGCCAATGTCATTCTGATATACAATTATATTTTTAATCTCCTCTAAAACTTTTATGATGGCTTTTTGGAAAATTTAACTTGATATTTTTACTCAAAACAGCAGACGAGCATATCTTAGTAATTCAATAGGAGTGATTATTGTGGTGAATTCTTGACATGTCAATTCCTAAAAGACCATGATTTTTGACATTTCTCACCACGATTACAAGTATTATCTCGAATCTAATTTTTGTCTCAAATATGCCTTCAAAGAATCCTAAAATTTTGATGATTGACCCAAAGAACTGTTTCAACTGGAGATTACTTTTCTCTAACTTCGGTCTACCCATTCTTTCTCCAAAATTCCTCAGTATCAACATAACATCACTTCCAGTATCCAATCTGCATGAGTAAAGTTACTCTGTTCAACTTCACTATTTCCCTACTTTTATCCAGCTTCTGTACTTTCAATCAGAGGATCTATATTTTCCACTTTTCCCATTTACTTTTCATATGTGCATAACGTCTGGAAATGATTCCTCTTTGTACACTTAAAACACCATTTCCCAAAGGCCAGACACTTATTTTTGCTCTTTTCATGTTCCTTATTGCAATATCTGCATACAAGTAAGCTTTTAGTAGCACTGTAAGTCTCCATGCTGCATTTGGAGGCGTTAAATTTTTTAATCAATTCCAAAATATGTAAAAAGTCCATACATGCTCCCAGATTCATATTATGAGCTTGAAGCCACTCTAGAATTTTGCACTTGTATGAGATGTCAGACACTCCTTCAATTAGTCTTAGCACAATTAGCTCATATTCCACAGACATTTGTTTTGAACGCATTCTTTCAAACTCACAATATTTCAACATTACTATCACTCACAATACATACAGCATAATAGTTTCATCCAGTCTCTGTCTACTTTTGAGAAATTTAGTTCTTTCAGCTATGACCAATCTTTTTTCAATAATACATTTCCTTTTATGATGGCAGCAATTTTTTCATATGCTAAGTCTTTCAATGCTTTGGGATAGACCATGACGGAGATTTTTTTATGGCCCCACACCCCACTGAGGCCAAAAACAAATCCGTAATTTCATTTTCTCTTCCACTAGCTTTAGTGTCTTTTAACTTTTTAACACTGACCGATGCTGCAAAACACCTAAGCTAGGTCTCCACATCTTCATGATCCTCCATCATGGCTAAGTAACTGATTGATGATGCCATATTGTTATAATAGATATTCTCTCTGACAGATATGGTCTTGTCAGGGGAAGATAACTCTCCTGTAGGTATGGTGATACTCTCTTTTATAGAGTACCTAATTTACATATCACTACACTATATATCTCTATCTATAAAAGGCAGGATGTGTGTGTATGTGTGTGTGTAATGAATGCACAGCTGCAATTTTCGACGAATTTGCACCAAATTTACATGCACATGTTCCAAGTTAGTGGGAAGGCCGAGGCTGATTTTGCATTTCCCAACTCCCATCGATAGTGGAAATAATTGATTTTTTCATGCTTCTATGGCAGTTTTCATGTAGTTTGTGGCCATTTTCTACTGGCCAGAGTGAGAGCCTATAGCTGACTGATATGAATGTTAACTATCATGCTAGCATGTAAAAAAAATCGATAGCTGCATTCGTCACAAGCAGGAAAAATTTAAATCTGCATGGCACTTTACTCCAATTGGCTCATTCGCTTGCTTAAACTCAATGTTGATTCTGATTCCGCAGAACTGGGTTGGGTGTGAAAAAGTATTTGTTGTTAACATTCTTTTTTCATTCGATTTTTCCAGTTATGAGTCCTTTTTTAATGCTGATCGTTTTGTGTTCATTTTGTTTAGTTCTTTTTTCGTAACAGATTTAATGATTAGTATAGAGCTTAGAAAAAATTTGCATTGTGAGATAGGCAAGAAGTAAGGCATGTAGCAACATCAGCTCGGCAAAGGGCACTCCTTTAGAGGTAAGAAGGGCAAAAATATTTTAAGTCAATTGATAGCGATTGCTGTATGAGTTGTACGATTTTTGAATAAAGAGCGAGCAACGCCGGGCCATGCTGCTAGTATATATATATATAATATAATATATAATCTTATTAAAGACAAATTTTTCAGATCTGTGATAAAAAAACAGCCAGATTAATAAAAATTACATTCTAAAAATTATCTTTGTTTATATTTTGGAGATCTATGATGCAAGAAGTTTTAATTAAAGGTACAATTCAGGCCTTTACTTGCCTAATTGGTTGTTTTTTGCTCAGTTGCTCAGAATGAATTAACAATAAACAACAGTCTATTTCATACTAAAGCGAAATCTTCAGGCCATATATATATATATATATATATATATATATATATACACTGCGTGCCAAATTATTATCGAGATAACTTCTTTTCTAATATTTAAGAAACCGTCCAATCAATTCACATAAAATTTTCACCCAATGTTAGCAACACTGATCTGCGCAATCACTGAAATTTTTGTACTGATCTACATAATGCAAACAAAGTCTGTTTCATACTTGAAGATTGCATTCAAACATGAAACAGACTGTTGCTATTCAGTGTTGACATCAGAGTCCACACTACTTGTATTTAAACTACATCTGGGAGCAAAGTCCCTGATCAGGAGATTTTGAGGAGCATGGAAGGACCTCTCAGTTGTTGTTGTTCCCAGGTTCTCCCTGTCCTATGGTGGGAGCACCTGTTAGGGTAAAAATTTCCAGTAATAGATAGTAAAAAAGAAATTACCAAACCTCTCAAGGAAATTAAATTTTGACATTAAGTGACCCAGAAGGAGTTGATATTCAAATAAACAAACTAAACGAAACATATAATAATTCTATAATAATTATTCTCTCAGTAATTTCCTTATTTACAAGCAGTGACCCTAAGAAATCTCAGGAACTCATTGAAGAACTGCAACCTTTTATGAACATGCACTCAATAGTCATGATTGAGGACAATTTTATTGAATAGACGTTTTCTGATTTTCTATTGAATATCTTTGTTTGTAATAATATTATTGTTTTTCACCTCTGCAGTAGCCAAGTACTAAATTCACAACTCTTTGTGTTAAGTCACTGAATTACATCAACCAATAAGATTATCCATTTGGATTATTGAGTTAAAGGGAAATAACTGAAATTGAAACTAAGATATCCTGAAGAGGCATGACACAATCTACCCTGGTGGATGAAATAAAGGGTCCAATTTGAAATTCCAATCACCTGAAGAAGGTCAGAGCATACAACAGCTGAAACATTGTAATTATGGCAATAAAGATGAGGACAACAGACTGAACAATGTAAATAGTTTATATATATTATTTTGTGCATATTTTTATTTCAGAAGATATAAAAAATTATAACTATAGTTCACTGTGTTTTCATGTCCTCTCATTTCTTTGTTTATCTATACACCAGAAGTTAATGTTTTCTGACAAACATGACATATTTTTCTCATCTGGTTAGGAATGTTCTCAGATCATTGATAAACATCTGTGCTGATGATATTACAGTTTATAGAAGAACTTAGAAAAATCAAGATGATCAAAAACTTGCAGCTGATCTCTCCTCTGGTCAAGCTCATCACTGATCAGATTCTGAGTTTTCTCCATTTAGTTCTTGAAGGTGAATATGGCAATAAAGATGAGGACAACAGTCCAAACAATGTAAATAGTTACAATACCTCATCTCAGAAATAGAGACTGCTTTTGAAGGTGAATATGGCAATGAAGATGAGGACAACAGTCCAAACAATGTCAATAGTGTAAATAGTTACAGTACCTAATCTCAGAAATAGAGACTGCTTTTGAAGGCGAATATGACAATAAAGATGAGGACAATAGTCCAAACAATGTAAATAGTGTAAATAGTAACAATACCTCATCTCAGAAATAGAGACAGCTTTTGAAGATGAATATGACAATAAAGATGAGGACAATAGTCCAAACAATGTAAATTGTGTAAATAGTTACAATACCTCATCTGAGAAATAGAGACAGATGTTGAAGGTGAATATGGCAATAAAGATGAGGACAACAGTTCAAACAATGTAAATAGTGTAAATAGTTACAATACCTCATCTCAGAGACAGATATCCTACCACCTTCTATTCCATTTATATCACTCACTCCATTCAGCATTACCATTCTAACTGTAATTCTTAATCTTGAGCGACTCTTGCGTCTTTTACTGTGTTAAATTTTATTACATATATTCAAAAAAATGCGATCATGCATTCTGTACAATTGTGCTTGCATGTTTGCTTAAAATATAATTTGATACTAAATCTGAAACATTCAATATAATTAGCAATTTTAAAGTTTTTTCTAATCTATTTTTAAGACAGTTTGTATTTCTTTCATGCACACGCACATTCCACATATATATATATATATATATATATATATATATGTGTGTGTGTGTGTGTGTGTGTGTGTGTGTAGGTGTAGGTGATATGTTTAAAATATTGTTTAAAATTCTTTCTGATATGGAAACAGTGGTATGGTAAATGTTTTCCCATATAATTAGATTTTCACCTCTTCTACAAGTTTTCTGAATTCACATTTGGTATTGTGAAACTAATGATAGCACTCAAAGAAAAAAATTATCAGGTTCTAGAGTTGAGAGTATTTTTTTCAAAATGGTTGAAAGAAAGAAGAAAAGAGTTTTTTCTGCAAATTCTACAGAAGATGAAGCGCTAAATGGTGAAATATGGAAAACTGGGCTTTTGCAGAACCAAGAATAAAAATATGATATAAAGATGCTTCAACAAATAAGAAACTTTCATTGGTAGTTTCAGTGTTTATTATATATATATATATATATATATATATATATATATACAGTGGGAAGAAATAAATATTCGTACACTTGAAAAATTGTATTTTTATAAATGTAAAAGCCTTAAATAAAACAAATCTCGGCACATTTTATGTATAAAGACACATACTATTAAAAAATAATAATAAACTTAATTAATTCTTATTCTAACAGAAATTAATGCATTTTTTCAATTTTGACTGGTGAAAAAAGTATTCGTACAAATCAATTATTAGAATAAAATAATCATTTAATTATGAAAAAACTTTATTCTAGAACGTTCCAGTAATGTTATCAGTAATTATAGTTAACACTATTAGCCATTATCAGAGCATTCTGCAATTTCTAGTCTTACGAGAAGGTTCTAATAATGTCTAAAGGTAAAGAATTCACTATTTCACAAAAACAATACATTTTGTCTCTTTGGAAATATAGGAACAGCTACAGAACGATTTTTAACAACCTGAATATTCCTTTTACTATAATTGCTTTGTTCATTGCAAGGTTTAAAACTCGTAACAGCGTCGAAAACCAAAGATGAACAGGTGCTCCGAGGAAGATTTCTCTAAGATTAGCAAGGATATTAGGACACCAGATCCAACAAAATCCACAGGTTACCCAAGAAGAGCTGCAGGAACATCTGCGTGCATTAGGGATTAAAGTAACCAAGCATACAATAAATAATAAAGTACACAAAAAAGGTCTGAAATCACACATCCCAAGGAAAACACCACTCCTCTTGAAACAACACAGGATAAAGAATATACATTTTGCAAAAATGTACTATGGACAGATGAAATCAAATAAATAGTTGTTTGGTCATAATTATCGAAATCATGTGTGGAGGAAGGATGGTGAAGACTAGTTACCAAAGTTTGGTGGTGGCAGTATCATGATCTGTGGCTGTTTTTCTGCAAAAGGTGTTGGCAGAATATCAATAATAGATGGCAAGATGAATGCCGAAAGATACCATAAAATCCTGCAAGACAATTTAATGCGTTCTGTTGAGAGACTTTGGCTACCTCTTGATTTTCCAACTGGATAATGATCCTAAGCATACCGCTACAAGGAAATGGCTAGCTGAAAGTAATGTTGATGTCTTGCAATGGCCAAGTCAGTCCCCAGACTTGAACCCAATTGAGAATTTATGGCGATATTTGAAAATTCAAATTGGGAAAAGAGCACCAACAAATATCAAGAAATTGAAGACAATATGCCAAGAAGAATGGGACAAAATACCACTCAATGTGTGCAAATCATTAGTTGAGATGTACAGGAATAGACTGGTAGCTGTTGAACTCAATAAAGGATATTCCACAAAGTATTAAATTAAGTTAATATGCTTTTTTTGTTTTGTACGAATACTTTCTTCATCAGTCAGAATGAAAAAAAATGTATTAATTTCTGTTAGAATAAGAACTAATTAAGTTTATTACTATTTTTTAATAAAATGTAACTTTATACATAAAAAGTATCAAAATTTGTTTTATTTAAAGCTTTTACATTTATAAAAATACAATTTTTCAAGTGTACGAATATTTATTTCCCCACTGCATATATATATATATATATATATATATATATATATATATATATATATATATATATATCACCATAACAAAACTGACCACAACTTTCCCTAACAAATGCTACTCTAATTAAAAGAGAAAAGAAAGAATAAAAGTATGACATAAAGATGTTTCAGCAAATAAGAAACTTCCATTGGTAGATTCAGTGTTTATTATATATATATATATATATATATATATATATATATATATATATATATATATATATATATATATATATATTATATATATATATATATATATATAACCATAACAAAACTGACTACAATTTTACATAAAAAATGCTACTCTAATTAAAAGAGAAAATTATTCACTAAGATGAAAATGTCTAGAGATTGCTTTAATCATCAATTAAGATGCAGTAAATTTACATCCATGTTCTTATAACATATTACCATTCTTGGCAGATTTTCTGTTAAAACAAAGATTATGGAAAGAAAAAGAATATAGATGAATTTGATTAGATTACAAAAAAAGAAGAAATATAATTTTTAATGTGTGCTATATTTATGTGATAAAGTGTTCAACATCAGAGATAAAGCTTATGTAAATCTAAATATAAAAGGGAACACTGAAGTCAACACTCACAGGTGACAGACAGTTTCAGGCTAAAGACAATCCTCATAATTTCAAACATTGAGTGCTAATAAAATAATGTTCAATGTATTATAACAGAGCTATAATTTGTAAATTTTTCTATGTTCACTTTTGTCTCTTTATGTAAATGTGGATGTATATAATGTATAATATATAATATATTTGTATATATATCTGATATTTCATGATATTTTTGTGTACATTTGTATTATATTTGAATCTATATATTAGATGTGTATATTTTTATGTAAATTATATGTTTATATTTAGAGGCATTTAAGTGTGTGTGCATATATATATATATATATATATATATATATATATTACATGAATCATTCATACAAAAAACAGATATAGAATACATATATATAGATATATATGATTCATGTAATGTAAATTGTACTGCACCACATACTTGATATATATATATATATATATTGAGAGAGAGAGAGAGAGAGGCATGGTGGAGTAATGGTTAGCGGCTTGGATTGAGGAATCAGAGAGCAGAGTTTGAATTCCAGTTGAATCCATTATGTCCACTTGGGTGCTAATACCCTTGGAAAAGGGATGAATCCTCTTCTTCTCCCTCCATCTATGGGTAAAAAGCAGAACAGACTATGTTGTATACCCTTGGACGGGGACTGGTCTCGGAGAAGGACAACTCTGAATTCAAAACCTGTGGAGGATCATTTGGGGACCTTGTGTCTCTGTATTCAGCCCTTCAGAAAAGTGTGGTTGGTTCTGCACAAAACCATCACCACTATAATCAAATCATATGTGCTGGTGTCTGGGCTGTCAGCTCCTAGGAAGTGATCTGCTTGACCCTCGTATGTCGAATAAGCGGGAGAGTCGAGTACATATATATATATATATATATATATATAAAGTTTCATTAAATATGCCTGACAAGGTACTGAATTTAAGTATTTATTTAATTTATCTCGTATTCTTATAATTTGCTTCTTTTACAGACATGAATTATGTAGAAATTGACATA
Source organism: Acanthosepion lycidas (assembly GCA_963932145.1). Lineage (NCBI taxonomy): Eukaryota > Metazoa > Mollusca > Cephalopoda > Sepiida > Sepiidae > Acanthosepion > Acanthosepion lycidas. The sequence continues at coordinate 9,000,290 of OZ010590.1, forward strand.
CAAAAAATTTGGACAATTTCTAATAATTTATGTCTAGAAAAAAAAAATTATAAGAACACAGGAAAAATTAAATAAAAAACATAACCACTTATTATCAATCTTATTATTATTATTATTATTTTATCTCATTAACAGTATGGTATAAATATCAATATTTAAATTATGGAATGGTCAGTTTTCAATCAGCAGTTGATAATTGCATTTTGCATGAAACTCAAAGTTGTGGTACCAGTGACAAAAATATATATATATATATATATCTATATATATATATATATATATATATATATATATATATATATGTATATATATATATATAGGTAAATATAGGGATATATCTTCAAGTAAACTAATATATATATATATGTGTGTGTGTGTGTGTGCATATATATATATATATATATATATATATATATATATATATATATATTTTAGTTTAGTTGAAGAAATATTCCTGCACATAAAAAATGTTATATTAGTGTTTGAGCCTTTTATATTATATTCTTGCTCTGTATTGTACATTGAGCTCCACTTGGATTTTATCCTTTTGGAAATATTGACCACTAATATTATCAATATACATATATATATATATATATATATATATATATATATATATATAAAAGGCAGGATGTGTGTGTGTGTGTAACAAATGCATGACCGCAATTTTCAAAGGATTTGCGCCAAAATTTACATACACATGCTCCAAGTTAGTTGGAAGACCAAGACTTTGCATTTCCCAAGTCCCATCGATAGTGGAAATAATCGATTTTTTGTGCTTCTACAGCAGTTTTCATGTAGTTTGCAGCCATTTCCTACTGGCCAGAGTGAGAGCCTATAGCTGGCTGCCACGAATATGCAGGAAGATTCAATTGGGCAGGATGAGAGCCAACAGCTGACTGACATGAATGTTAACTAGCATGCTAGCATTCAAAAAAAATCAATAGCTGCAACTGTCAAAAATTTAAATCTGCATGGCACTTTACTCCAATTGGCTTATTCGTTTGCTTAAACTCAACGTTGATTCTGATTCCGCAGAACTGGGTTGGGTGTGAAAAAGTGTTCGGTGTTAACATTCTTTTTTCATTTGGTTTTTCCAGTTATGAGTCCTTTTTTAAAGCTGATTGTTTTGTGTTCATTTTGTTTAGTTCTTTTTTCATAACAGATTTAATGTTTAGTATAGAGCTTAGAAAAAATTTGCAGTGTGAGATAGGCAAGAAGTAAGGCATGTAGCAACATCAGCATGGCAAAGGGCACTCCTTTAAAGGCAAGGAAGGGCAAAAATATTTTAAGTCAAGTGATAGTGACTGCTGTATGAGTCGTACTATTTTTGAATCAAGCACAGGCAACGCCACGCCATGCTGCTAGTATATATATATATATATATATATGAAGAAATATAGCTTTAAGGAGTGCTATATTTATGGAATAAAGTGCTTAATATCAGAGGTAGAGCATATGTAAATATAAAACATACAAAAAAATAAAGACCATTAACATTTTCTAGAATAATCTAATTCCTGGTAACTATAAGCAAGATGAATCTTACCTTAGAAACATTATATATATATATATATATATATATATAAAAGGGAACATTGAAGTCAACACTCAGAGGCGACAAGCTGTTTCATGCTGGACACAATCAGCCTGTCACCTCTGAATGTTGACTTCAATGTTCGCTTTTATATATATATATATATGTATATATATATATATATATATATATATAAAGAAATATAGTCTTAAGGTGTGCTATATTTATGGGATAAAGTGCTCAATATCAGAGACAGAGCGTGTGTAAATATAAAAGTGAACATAGAAGTCAACACTTAGAGGCGACAGTCTGTTTCATGCTGCATGCAATCGTCAGGCCACTATATATATATATATATAGAGAGAGAGAGAGAAAGAGAGAGAGAGGTAGACAGACAGAGAGACAGAGAAAGGAATATTTCTTCAGCTAAAATAAATAGACATCTACTCGCTGTTTGGAAAGCATTTAATAAAAATGCATATACACTCTTCTTCTATATGCTATGTCCATTCAGGTTGTAGGCAATCATGGCTCTCCAATTTTCCTTTTCTCTGTAGCTCTTAGTAAAGTCTGTATTTGAAAAGTCTACAAATAGGAGAATAACTCCCTGTTTCTTTGCTTGCACTCCTTCAATAATGGATCAATTTTGGAGAAAGCCATTCCGTTTTTTTTTTTCATAGAACCTCCTCAATTTCTGGTTGGATATGATTGAGCAGAGCATGGTATTATAGATTGTAACAGTTATGGATTATGTGAATTATACTTCACACTCATAAAGAGCAGATATCAAGCAGAAACCTTCACAGATGCAGATTATGCCAACGACCTTCCAATTTTGCAGATAGAATTGCACAGGCTGCACCTCTATTGTGCAGTTGAGAGAAAGTAGCAACAGAAAAATGGCATTTATGTAAATGCAGAGAAAACAGGTTTCAACAAGGCTCCATCAATTTCCCTGACAGGTAAGCCATTAAAAATGGCCGATCAGTTCATCTATCTTGGCAGTAATATCTCCTTCACTAAAAGTGATGTGAATGTTCCCATTGCTAAAACTTGAACTGCAATGGACAAGCTATTAATAGCCTTTGAATTTGTTGTACCAGATAAAATGAAATGAGATTTTTCCAAGACATAGCCGTTTCTGTCTTACTCTATGATGAACATTGATAAAATGATTGAAAAAGAAGCCAGACAGCATGTATACAAGAGTGCTATGCATTGCATTAGATCTATCCTGAAAATAGTACCCAACAAAAAAAAAAACAGTTTAATAGCCACCCACCTTCCATCTTATGAGTCATTGGAGATCTAAGAAAAGCATTTGGTGAGCATTCCTGCGGGGAGTAAGAATTAGTTTGTCAGTGACATTCTCTTGTGGACAGTACAATATGAATAAAATAGCAATGGTCATCCATTGAATGCATACACCCAGGAGACATGCAGGATGCCAACCTGAAGATCTATCAGGTGCAACAGATAAGTGTAAAGACGAGAGAGATTGATAGATAGATAGTTGCAAGAACCTATGTTATTGGCATGCTCTGATGATGATGATGATAATGATGATGGTGATGATGATGATGATGAATCAAGATGATGTTGACAAATCTTTATTACTCATTCACACCTCCGATGTGTAATGACCTCAGCTCTCAACAAACTAAACACTGATGCTGTTATAGTTTCTGTAGTAAGTAGGTTCTTAAGAAATGTTAACCCATGCCCAAAAAGATTTGAATTAAAAGCAGTCCTTCTCTTAGGTTGGTTGCTAACCATAACTAGGGAGCCCAGTCTATGTGCATGGTAACCCTGTGGACTTCTCTGTCGAGTATATGGCCACAACCTCACCTATCTATTTTTGTGTGTTTAAGCAGCAAATGTTCTTTCAGGCAATGAACTTTGAACAATTTTCTGACAAAATTTCTTTCTTTTGTGAGAAGAATTTTTTTTTTTATTTTACATCTTACTCCAAGCAAGACAATAAAGCCACTAAGATGCAAGAAGTTGTTGAATGTTAGAGAATATGAGAAAAAAACCTGTTAAGGGGTGAGAACAAGAATTAAGAAAACAGTAGATAACATTTAAATTTTTAAAGATCAAAACTGAGTTTGAAGCAAGAAGCCAAAAAAGAGTTCCACAAGCAAGAAGTGCGATAGAAGAAACTGTTAACATAGTACTTACGTTTACATTGAGCCAATGCAGCTGTAAAATGATGAGACCTTTTTGTGAATTTATTACTGCACTTAAATTCATAAAGTCTAGGTACTATAGAGGAAAGTTCATCAAACAGTTACAATAAAATTATTTATAGAAGGCATAAGAATGTTACATTACAGCAGTGATAAAGTGACTGAAGCTGAGATGCCAGGTCAGGACCAATAACATTTCAGATTCTTTTTTCGATCTTATCAAGAATCTCTAAATATATGTAAAAGTCAATCATTAAAATTACTGTGCCTCCTACATTTTCTACACAAACCAGATGTTGACTGTCAATGACCGAAAGCAGACTGTGTAAATACATTTTCTGTGCATCATTTCAAAACATAGATCCACTTTAAAAAAAAAATTAATAATATATTATGATGAATAATTTTCCCACTGAAAAAACAAGACCTTAATTTAGAACTGACTAAAAAGTATATATGCCCAAATTCAGTGTTTGATGTCAACCTGACATGCCAAGAGGAAGTCACCACTGCGACCAATGATGACAAGGTAGCAAGTGTGGCCACCACCAAGTGTCTAATCACTTCTAATTTCACCTTGCTCTCTCCCTGTTGATTTAGCAACAGCAACAGATAGTTGTTACTAGTCTTTGTATATATGTAAATGTATATGTATTTATCAATGGCCTATTGTTTGACACTTAGATTTACATTTGCTGTAGTGCTGAAGGTATTGACTTCCACAGCAGTAACAACAAGGTTTTTCTGTCTCCACAAAAAACTGAATCAACACAAAATGTATGTTGCTTTTAATAATATTTGCTTATCTATATAATCTATGTCTAGAAAAAGGAGAGTCAAAATGGCTACGACTGAAAAGGAGAGAAAGATAGAAAAGGTGAAGGTATGAGAGTAAAGTGAAAAAAAACACAAAAAGAACAAATAAATATGACATCCTACACATACACACATACATACAGGCAGGTGCATGGGCCCGAATGCACACACATATACACACACACATACATACGCTATGAAAAAAAAAAAAGAAAAATCCAGATGTATAGGATGTCAATAGCTGATAGCCCCTGAGGAAAGGCTTTTCCTGGAGGGTTTGTCTACAAAACTCTGGAGTTAAGATGTTGAAGGTAACATCAAACAGCTAAGTGGCAATTACTTGTATTCTCTCTCTCTCTCTCTCTCTCTCTCTCTATATATATATATATATATATATATATATATATATATGTATATATAATAGATAGGAAAAGACAATATTTATAAGGCATTTTTAAAAGCAAAAGCTAAAATAAAAACAACTGGTTTCATCCAAGGACTTATCAAGTTTATTTATTCTGGGAATTTAAAAAAGCGTGTAAATTAATTTTTAATTAACGAATGTAATCAAATGGGGAAAAACAAAAATATTATGAATTTCAAGAAACTAGAGTCTGATAATATTCAGACCCAGCAAGCATTCCCTCTGTTTACAAAGGGAAGGCTCACACAATCTGATATTCAAGGACTCTAGAACCTTGAGGTGAAATGTGGAGTGGGACCTAGATAAAATTATAAATCGGTCACCACTAAAATTTTCCATACATTCCCTTCTATTTATTAAATGTACAGCAATAGCAGAACCAGAACTGTTGGTCAGTTGGCTATTCCTAGAGGACGCATTCAAAATCCTGGAAGGTAAATGCTGTTTTATTCTCGAATCCAAACACACGTCCTCCCTATGTAGTCGTGTCCACAACTACACTTGTATTGGTAAATCACTGAATTAACATGATGGGGAGGGAGGACATCCTTACGAATGGAAGAGAAAAATTCAATTACATTCATTGGATGTTTTAGACTCCGTTATTCAAGACATCATTAGTAAATTCCATAGAGTGAAGCCGCAATTAGCTGATAAATGCCCAGTTTATTTGTGTCTTCCCTATATTGGTACAGAGGGTGAGAGTTTATCGAAACGTATTTCACGTTTAATCAATAGTTGTTATTTTTCGGCGAATGTTAGGGTAATATTTGTTACCCGTCCTGTTTTTTTAAATTCCCAGAATAAATAAACTTGATAAGTCCTGGGACGAAACCGGTTGTTTTTATTTTAGCTTTTGCTTTTAAAAATGCCTTATAAATATTGTCTTTTCCTATCTATTATTAAATTCTGTACCATGAAAAACTTATTTAAATATATATATACATATATATATATATATATATATATATATATATATATATATATATATATATTTATATATATATATATATACAGTCCTCTCCATATGTATTGGAACAGTAAATCCAATTCCTTTGTTTCTGTTGTTCACTGAAGAGATTTTGATTTAATATCAAAAGATGAATATGAGAAAAGAGTTCAAAATTTCAGCTTTTATTTCCTGGTATTTACATTTAGATGTATTAAACAGCTGAGGACATACCACCTTTTGTATCAGATCACCCCATTTTTAAATGTGAAAAAGTAAAGGAACAGACAGTCTTAAAGAAAATAACATTTAATATTTGGTTCCATAACCCCAGCTTGAAATCATTGCATCAAGCATGAGACCCATTGACATTACCAAACTGTTGCATTCTTCATTTGTGATGCTTTTGCAGACTTTCAACCCAGTCTTTTTCAGATCTTGTTTGTTTCAGGTGGATTCTTCTCTCAGTTTCATCTTCAGGAGATGAAACGCATGCTCTATTGGATTAAGGCCCGGTGATTGAATTGGCCAGTCTAAAATTGTCCACTTTTTCCCCTGAAGAAGACGTTGTTCTGGCAGTAGTTTGGTTGCATTTCTCTGTAAATTGGCAGACAAAATGTTTCTATAAACTTCTGAATTCAGTCTGCTGCTACCATCATGAATTACATCATCAATAAATATGAATGAGTCTGTTCCAGAAGCCAAAATACTTCCTCCACCATGCTTCACATATGAGCTTGTATGCTTTGGATCATAAGCAGATCCGTTCTTTCTCCACACATTGGCTTTTTCATTACTTTGGTAGAAATTAATCTTGATCTCATCAGCCTGTAAAAATTCCTTCTAAAATTTTGCCACTCACCTCTGTACTTCTTTGCAATTACAATCTGGCCTTCTGATCTTTATTGCTGATGAGTGGCTTGCAACTTGTCGTATGACCTTCTATATTTCCGCTCTTGAAGTCTTCTTCAAACAATGGATTGTGAAATGTTCATCCCTACACGGTGGAGATTGTTGGTGATGTCACTGACTGTTAATTTTGGGTTTTTACTCACAGATCTCACAATGATTCTGTCATCGACTGCTGTTGTTTTCCTTGGCTAACCAGTTATATATCTGTTGCTCAGTACAGCAGTATTCTTTCTTTTTCAGTGGTTGTGTTGGTTATGCCCAATGTTTTTCCAATGGCTCTAATTGATATTCCTTCTTTTCTCAGCTTAAAAATTGCTTTTTCTGCCCATAGACAGCTCTCTCATCTTTGTGTGGGTTTATCTTTTTTAACAAGAAATTCTTTGCGGGTGAAACCTGAGGCTAAAACCAAGATTAGTTATTCAGGGCTATTTAATGTTTATACTATCAATCTAAAAGGCGACACCTAGGCAACAAGAAACACCTGTCAGTCACATGTTCCAATAGTTTTGCTCACTTGAAAAATGGGTGGATTCAAACAAAAGGTGGTGTGTCCTAAGTTGTTTAGCATATCTAGGAAATAAAAGCTGAAATTCTGAACTTTTGTCTCATATTCATCTTTTGATCTTAAATTGAAAATTCTTCAGCGAACAACAAAACCAAAAGAATTGGCCTTGCCATTCCAATATTTTGGAGGGAACTGTATGTTGTTGAGTTATTTAATTTCCATTTTGGGAACAGATTGCAATGAAGAATTTACCATACTAATTACTAATCATGTGTGTTAGTTAATAATAAATGTTGGAGTTCCTTAGCATAAAACATTGCTCAGTAGATAAATTGATTGATAAGAATCAATCTTCACAACCAAAAAAAAAAAACCAAAATATGAAAAATATATGAAAGAATATGAAAAATTTAGGCTGATTACAAAGATAGAGCAGGCCAGGAAAAAACTCACTCTGATTGTTCTGAAAATTTGTTGGTGAGAGCCTCAGACTCAACATGGAGGCCTACCTTTAGGAAGTAGTGCTGCCATGGGTCAAAAGGGTGGAAAACACTGTGTCTGGCAACAGGACTCTGCACCATATCACACAAGCAGGAGAAACCAGTCATGGCTGTCAGAGAATTTCTGCAACCACATCACACCTTATATCTGGAAACCAAACTGCCCAGACTGCAATGCCCTTGATTATTTTATGTGCGGCACAGTTGAGTGAGAGACCAACAAAATTCCTTGTGACACCAAAGGCAAGGATTATGGCAGCATTCACCAACTTAAACAAGGAGACCATCCAGAAGAGATTCAGGAGATACTGAAGTCATCTGGGGTCTAAGGTTGAAGCCAATAATGATTTTATTGAATAAATTTTTCTTTAGTATTTCAAGATATTTTTGTGTAACTTTGGGAATTATAAAGAGATGTCAGCATTATTTCCATTTTTGCATAATTTAGATGATAAAGTTTGTCATTGAATTGCCTATCATTTTTCTGATATATAGATATCATATTCATCTATCACTTTTGAACACTTTTTGCTGTTGGAGGCACATTTGCGTTCTTGACAAATTTTTTATGTCTTGAGGTTAGTACAATTCAGGCAGGTGCCATCAGTAATTACTCAGCATAGGCAGCTAGTAACATTTATGTAATAAATCTACAAAAAAATAAAATATTTTGGATTTCATACATAATAATCAGATTAAGCTTAATAATTTTATTTGATTAGGTTCATATTGTCAGTATTGTACAAACTTTGATACGTGATATGTACTAAAAATACAAAAAGTATTCAAAAGTATTGGAAACCATTATTATAGTGACACACATGCACACACATACATACACACACGCATACACACGCATACAAACATACATACACACACACAAACACACAAATAGTGTGCAAATATATAGAAAAATAGCAAAGGACCATTAGGCTAATAATCTGAAATTCTTTAGTATTTTTGTTTTATTTTTAAAAAACTGTGCTCATTGTACAAGTAGAGCCTATATTATAATATATTATATATATATATATATATATATATATATATATATATGTCTGTGAAAAGTGTGTGTATATAAATATAGATATAAATATAAATATATATATATATATATATATATATATATATATATATAATTATTATTATTATTATTATTATTATTATTATTTATGTATTATATGTGCAGTACTTATTAGAACACCAATACACGCAATCTACATAAAATCAAAATTTTAAAAAATTAATCAGTTTGTCTGACGATCACAAAAGCGCGAAACCGAGGGTCACAAACTCACATCAATCCAACCAAATATATATATATATATATATATATATATATATATATATATATATATATATCGAAATATATGATTGGTGTATACAGAATAAATTTCAATAACAAAAAATACTATTCTTAAAAGAGTGCTCAATACAGAGCAGAGCAAATATAATTTATTTGAAAATTATGACATAAATATGTTACAAAATAACTACAAAAATAACCATTTTGCTTCGATAATTTTGGTGTCTTATATATATATATATATATATATATATATATATATATATATATATGTGTGTATATTCTGTTTATACATTATTTTAATAGATAAATAAACAAAAAAAAATTTAATAATTGTTGGACTTAATTCATTTGATGATATATACATATATATACATATATATATATATATATATATGATGAAATATAATTTTAAGATATCCTTTGTTTATAGGTTAAAATAAATATCAGGGATAGAGTGCATGTACATAGAAAAGTGGACATTGAATTCAACACCCAGAGGTCACAGTCTGTTTCATCCTTAACCCAATCATCTGACCTGGTTGTTGATTTTAATGTCCACTTTCATATTTACATCTACATCTCATTATTTATTATACAACAAATAGTTTTGAAAATAATCTCTGAAAAGCTCTCAAATTCCTGAATCAAGAAAAATTTCCTTCTCCACTCAGGGTAACCTGAATAGAACAATGTCATGTCAATGTGTTCCAAGGGAAACAAATTCAATAAACTTGAAAGATGGGGTAACTTTACTCACTGAAGCATGCAATTACTTGGTTCATTGGATTCAAGGCATTACCATTCAACAGAAACAGTTTGAGTTGACTCACATGATCTTGGCTTAGTACAGGAAGTGACTTAACTTAGATAACAGGAAGTGACCCAGATCAATGGAGTCAATTCATAAGCAGGATTAAGGAAAGGGTTTAAAACAAACACTTTTATAAGCTAATAATATTGAAACAAATATACAGACTTTTAAATAGTATCTTGACAATTTAAGAATATACAAAGTACTCCACAAAAGTCAATGGGATTTGAACTAGTACAGAATTTTGCCCCTATTTGAGTAAGCAGTAACTGGCAGGGTTCATTGTGCAGTCAACTACTAAACTGAGGGAATGTATTTTGGGGTTATGAGGACTTTCTAGGAGTGTGTTTGGTGGGTTGGTAATTTTTTTCCTGTCTGAATTCATTATTTGATAATGCTTATCTGATAAACAGATAGATATTAAAAAACTGTAATCCTAGTATAATATATATCTATGCTAATATTACAACAACTAGATAAACTTTTTAAATTTATATTATGTTATATTCCATGCTAATAGGAATATATACTTGAAAAACAAGGTGGATAAAATAAGTAAAGGTTTAATGTAAAAAACCAGTACAATAAGAATAAAGATAACAGTTATGCACAAGGTCATTGCAAGTCAATCCAGTAGTGAGTGCTACTATTGGGAGGTCGGTAGTACTTGCATAAGTTTGAGTTGTACTCAGCAGATCCCAGCTAGACTGTAGTCCGTTGGTTTACAGATACTTATAGGTAGTTACTACCTATAGTGCAGTCACACCTGGGGGTAACAGGTTATTCCATTACATCATATTACATAACAGTCCATACTCAACACCTGAAGATTGCATTGGCCATGAAACTCTGAGTCATGCTATCGGTGAGGGATAATATATATATATATATATATATATATACACTGATGCACTGTGATACAGCAAAACAGTCTGGTTGTGGATGATATATACATTATATTAGGTTGGTGCAAAAATAATGACGTAATAATGTCGTTTTTTGACGTTAAAAATACGTCAAAAAACGACATTATTACGTCATTATTTTTGCACCAACCTTATATATATATATATATATATATATATATATATATATATATGTGTGTGTGTGTGTGTGTAAGATTAGTTTTCATCATGGTCCATCATGCTTGAAGGATTTGTTTGTTCTTCAAGTATTTTAAACAGAGAACTTGCAAGGATCCAGAAGATTTTTGTATAAAATGGTTTTCCTGCTAATATCATTAAGTCTGTTATCAAATGCAAAATCAGACATTTTAAAGAACCAGTAGTTTTTAGGACCAAGTCAATGCCCAATTTACCTTAAATTGCCATGGTTGGCATGAAGTGACCGTTTCTTGCTGAGAAGGTTATGCTAGCATTACTTTGTGCTATAACACTGTTAAGTTGCATACTGTCTTTCAGACTAGATCTATGTTTCTATCCTTTAACAAAGATCGGTTATCCTATTTTCAGAATTTATGTACAACTTTAAATGCCGTTGTGATGTGGTATACACAGGAGAAACCAATGAAAGGTTGGAAACTCACATTATGCAACCCGTGCCTGCTTATTTCAGATCCAGTAGTCAGTCTTTTGTTAAGAACCACCTAATCTATTCAGGAAGCCATTCATTGGGCAATATTTATTCGACACTCTGGACTGTGTTACTGAATATAATGACACATTTTTCTCTTTTTCAATTAGAGTAGGCTCTGTCCACCAACTTAGAGATCTCAAGGCTGTTTACATCAAATTTCTTCAGATTAGCTTATGTAAGCAAAAGGATCACTTTATTCATTCTTTGTGTTTGTGTTCAGGGGAAAAAACTTTCTATTTTATAAACTTTTTGGAATCTTACAATTAAAATCTATTTTAATCGTGTTCCTGTTTCCCCTCATCATTCGCTATTTCTGAAATTGGGTCTACATTATTTTGTTCCATTTGCCATCATCCAGGTTTTGATAAAGTTTTGGCTAACAGGGTTTTCTTCGAAGTATAATGACATCTCTATAGATAAAAACATGAAACATGCATACTATTTAAAATGTACGTGTATAAACAGTATATATATATATATATATATATATGTATATATATATATATATACATGTATATATATATATATATATATATATATATATATATATAAATACATGTATATATATATATATATATATATATATATATATATATATACATACACATATATATATGTTATAGAAAAACGTATTACGTGATTTATTTCAACAGGAATGTGAGGGTTTGGGACAGCTACCTTGTGGTATAGTTCATAAGACGGCTTCGGATCTAGGTTGATCTCTCATAGTAGTTGACACATGTTGACGGTGGTTGATGCTCAGCTGCTGACCGCTCATCTGACCGTGATAGGTCTCTTCCCCGGCCACCTGTTGACTGCCTGTTAAACTTCCATGTGACCTCTTTTATAGCAATTTTTTAATGCCTTAACAGGCTCGAAAAACGAAGTGAGTATAATTAGCAGGGAAGCATTTTTATTGGACGAAAAATACAACACTTTAAATATTATTTTATTTTTCGACCGGAACTCGTGAGTCGGGAACATTTGCAAATGAAGATAATGGTCATTTTGTGATGGGTCTTTGTCCCATTCACATCCGGCTCTCGCTCTTGAGTATTTGCCTGTAAATCAGCCGAGATATGTCTTATTTTATAACATATATATATATATATATATATATATATATATATATATATATATATATATATATATATATATACCCAAATATGTGATTGGTGCATATAAAATAAATTCCAATAAACAACAAATACTATTCTTAAAAGAGTGCTCAATACAGAGTAGAGCAAACATATTTATGTTATAATTTTTGAATAAATGTGTGTGTATGTATATCAGTATAGATATGAGTTTTTCAATTGCAATTCCTTGTGATCTTCTATTAATTTCCGTCTTATTGTGCTATTGGGAGTAGAGTAAAGTTAATTCAGCATGTACCGCATTATATAGGTGTGATGGATTTCTTTTATGCTATCTTGATGGCATGTTGGTTACTCAGCATCTACTGTATATATCAGTTTTCAAAATAATTTTTAAAGGTACTCAACAGTTTATCATCTTATATATTAATTATATATTATTAATTAAAATATTCATTAATTAAAATGTTCATATGAATATTTTCAATCAATAAATCTATACCTATCTACAATTTTTAATTAGTTACTCTATTTAGTTCATTTTAGAATAGTAACACTAATAGATTATTATCTTTTTAAAATATTCTTTGGATCTAATATATTTACATTTAACTATATTTTACAGAAAGTAACGGATTTTTTATTAATCCGACAGACTTTTTATCACTTTAAACATTATAAGTAGTGGATATTCACATTTGAGTAGAAGCTTCATTTATTTATTAAACAGCATATTTTTTTAGTTTTGTTTACCAGTCTGAATATTCAAGAATTCTTATTAAAGAAAAAATATTTACTCTCTCTGACATTTTTCAAATCTAAATATGTTCTGACCAACTGAACTACAAAGAACCATTTAATCAGGTGTGGCTCAAAATGTACCTTTAAACAAAATTTCTTTCATCATAGATCTCCTGAAATTGTCATATCTGCATGATTTTTTATCCAAATGTAAACAAAGAGAATTTCAAAATATGTAATGGATTTTTAATTAATCCAACAGATTATCCTTTTATCATATTAAATGTTATTTTTAGTGGATACTTGTAATTGAGTAGATACTCCATTTATTTATTAAGAAGTATGTTTAATTAGTATTCACTAAAAGTAACAATTAAAATTGACTGCTCCCACTTAGTGTTGATGTGAGTGTCCACCATTGCCGAAATGCATTACCTACTACCTGTGATCACATCCACTCTTTGGTCTCCATAAGTGGTTAGCAAGTGTTGATGAATGTCAGTGGGTGCATTCTCCCTCCCCAATGAAGGAATGAAATTACATGCTCTTTTATATCAGTTGCTCAAGTGCTATCTGTAGCAAGCATCCCTCCCCATTATTAGTTATTGATAGAAACATTCAACCTCTACCATTCTACCATTTACATCTGCTTTTGATAAAATAGAAGGCATAAGTTTTTTAGTAACCCACATCCAAGTACTGGTCCGGTTATTTTGCAAACACATAATTTCTATCACATTAAATTTTGTTTTTAGAGGATACTCGTATTTGAGTAGACACTCCATTTATTTATTAAACATTATGTTTAATTAGTATCCACTAAAAGTAACAATTAAAATTGACTGTCCCCACTCAGTGTTGATGTGAGTGTCCACTTATATATATATATATATATATATATATATATATATATATATATATAATATAGTATAAAAGGCTCAAATACTAATATTCCATGCTTATAATTTACTACATTGGAATTGTAATCACAATCCAATTCATCAGACCTACCAATTCAAAAAGAAATCAGAAAATATATATAAAGATATTTTCTGACTTTTTTTTTGAATTTGTGGGTCTGATGAATTGGATTGTGATTACGATTCCAATGTAGTAAATTATAACCATGGAATATTAGTTTTTGTGCCTTTTATATTATATTCTTACTCTGTCCTGGACATTGAGTTATACCTAGATTCTATTCTCTTTATATATATATATAAAGCCACTAAGACACAAGTGGTTACTGAGTTTGAAAGAATAAGAAAAAGAAAAACATTATTAAAGAGTGAGAATAATAAAAGAAGAGGAATCAAGAAGACAGAAGATAACAGTTGACATTGCATTTAAATTTTTGAAGATCAAAGTTGGCTAGAAAGTAAAAAGCTGGAAAAGAGTTACACAAGTGAGAAGTGTGAGAAAAAAACTGTTAGGATAGAACTTATGGTTACATTTAATTAAATTCAATAAGACCTTGTTGCCAATCTAGTACAGCACTTAAATACATAAATTGTAGGTACCAAAGTGGAAAGTTCATCGGGTCAATTAAAAGAAAAATATTTATAGAAAAGGCCCAGGGTAACTACATTATGGCAATGGGAAACTGACAGAAACCAAGATGCCAGGTCAAGACCAATAACATTGCAGATTCTTCTTTAGATTTTATCAAGATTCTCAAAATACATAGCAGGCCAGATGTGGTGGTAATATTCAAAGCAAGGATGAATGAAATACTTATAACTATTCAAAATAGATTCTGACAAGAAAAATTATCTCACATAACACAGGGAACCGACAATTCTAGCAATTGTTTCAATATTATCTTTCTACTTCTTATTAACAGAAAATGTTAGTCTGAGAAGATGCAATGAGTAACTCTTCTGGAGGTTAGCATCAGCCATGCTGATAAAAGACAGAAGAGAGAGACAGAGAAAGATTATTTGACTCTGTTGAGAAAAATGGGACCAAGTTTGATAACTCAGACAATTATCTCCCTTACATTTTACTCTTCTGCAGTATAAGTTTTAAGAAAAATTATCCCTTCCTTGTAAATATGTGTATTATCTTACTCTGTCCATTTGACTTGTTCCCACAATCTTTTTACCCATATTCCACTTTTAATATGGCAAACGTAACAGATACCAATTTGCTTCATTGCTTCAAAATGTCTATAGTATTCAAATTCTATATATATTTTTCAAGCAATAAAATCCAATCAGAAGTTTTGTTTGAAAAACAATAATTACTAGGGTGAATACAGCCAAAATACTTGGCAGATGTAGTTGTAGACCTACCACATTTTATTTTTGGACCATTTAGAATATCACAATAATAACTTCACCACTCCTGCAAATTCGAGAAAAAGATTTTTGCGAGCCAGTGTGAAATTATTTTCTAACTAATGACAAACTTGTATTCAAAAAGTTCACACCTGTATGTAAAATTAGATTTTGAATTTCCCTGATGGATATAAAAACTGAAGCATACTTCTTAGGGTTCAAAACAATTTTTAGTGGCCAGTTTGATCTACACATGCCTACACACACACACATATGCATACATACACACACACAAACAGACATCCAATGGAAGAGACGACAAACATCAAGCACTGACTAAGGCCTTGTCCACAGAATGACAGAAACATTAGCCTGACTGTCATAAAGTCTGTCCCCACATATTATTCTGCACTACGAACACTTAATTACTAGATAAAACCAACTTCACTGCAAAGAAATTTGAACATTTTATTCTTATTGTATATTTCTGAAAAGAATATATGTATATATACACACATACATACATATACACATACATATATATATATATATATATATATATATATATATATATATGTATATGTGTGTGGAGATAGAACAATATAAATGTTATTTCAACTGATATTCAGCTTGTACTTTTCCTTCAGAAAATAATCTTTTTTATGTTTCAGTTAAAAGATGTGTTGTTGTTGTTGTTAAATGTTTGGAATCCTAAACTTCGATATCAACAAAAACCTGAGAAGATTGATCCCAACATGTCTCTCTTCTTGATCATCTGCTTACTGTTGATAAGAAGTGGTTTCTGTATGATAATCAGGAAGATGGTTATCTTTAGCTTGACAGATTTGCTGTCCACCCTTAAAATAAATCTTCATATCCAGAAGATGTACCTGATCATAGAGAGTTATTGCAATGAATGACTCTAATACAGTCTCTCATAACATTATGAAGGCAGTGACATATTTTCATGATTTGGAACTGATGTATCAAAAGTTGCAAACATTTTGTCCAGCAGTGTTGAAGAGAATAGAGCTTATCTTGCTACAGGATAATGCAAGACTTCATAAATTACTAACCAGTCAACAAAAACTAATGTTGTTAAGCATCAAAGTCCAGCACCACACACTCTAATAAATGCGTCAATCTACGACTGATTTTTCTGCATCTTACATATATATATGCACTAGAAGACGTATCGCAACTTAGACAATATTGAAAATGTATATTGTTAGTTTATCAATTCTCATAACCCCATCATCTATCATGATGGAATAAATTCATTGTTAAATCATTGGCAGTATTATGTCAATTATAAAGCTTCTTAATTTGACAATTAAACTTGTGTTTGAACTGAGCTTTTATTGTGTAGATCTATTATGCACGAACACACATACATACATACAAAAATACAAATCGCATAAAACGCTAAGCATTCATTGGTTAATTAATCACCACTACGTTATTATAGACAATTTACAAATCGCAGCAATGCGACAATTTTGTAATCGCTCTATTTTCATGTAGTCAGTTTTGTGCATTTTTGGGAGAAACAGATCACAGAAAGCTTTCTTAAGTCTCCCCAAAGCTCACTCACTGATTGGTCGATGCCAACCAATCAGATCATCTGCATGTGAAGAATAATTCTTCCTGCACAGTGATCTGGAGCCTATAGTCACTTATTTAAGCAAGAATTTTTCTTAGCTAATTAGCGAGAATTCAACTGCCAAACGAATCTACAACAGTTGAAACCATTCACCAATCTTCTCACTCACACCACCACTCACATGCTGAACATACCTTGTATACACTCACATAATCTTTTCTTACACAGAAATTCTTTCAAGAACTATTATTACAAGAAACTCTCATGAACATTCTTCCAGTGAACTTTGAAATACTAAAATAACAGATAAAGAGAGACAACTCTTGTTTATTTCAACCTTTTCTTACTTAAATGCATGCTTTCTTTCATATCGTTGTTCAATATTGTACATCTTGTTAAATATATATTTTATGTGTAACAATGTCTTTGGCTTATCCTTTTCTGTGTCAGCCCTGTTTCCTAATCTAAAGTTAAATTAATGTGGTGAAGTCTGCCACATTATGTTTTAAAATATATGATTTAAATTCATTATTTAAGCTGTGGATGTTATAACAAGGTTGTGGGTTTAGTGTATATTTTTAGATGAATGTGTGTATCCAGTATATAAATGAAGTAGAAAAAACATACAAAACACTTGAGTTTCTGCTATGGATGTTTATTCCTTTTACGTTGATGTACTGAAATAAAGTTAAAAGGTCTCTTGAGTAGACCCATTTTTCTTTCAGGTTCTGAAATGATTTATGGAAAATAAGGATAGGAACAGGTGAACATGTCTGAGCTCAAGTCATCCTTGTGCTGAGTTGGGAAGACTGAACCTCTACTTGATGAGTAGGGCTGCTTAAATACATCCAACAATGTTGCTGGTAGGTGGAAAAGTTCAGTCATCAGTGCACCAGGGAAACTAACATTCCACAATGGGAATGCATTTACAATGTGGTTGGTTCACATATTGAGGGCAAGGGGATAAAGGGGAAAATTATCTCCTTTCCAGAAGTGGGGTAATAAAATTGCACATGTAACCAGAAAGCTTTTCTGTTTTTTTTTTATAACCTGCATCATGAGAAAATTAATTTAATTTTTTTATCTGTTATTATTTCATTTATTGGTTTCATTTCATTGTCTCCCACAAAGTTTTTCTGATCATGTGCTGCATGCTGTGTTGTCTCAGGATCCCAAAGCTATTAATAAAATCGGTATCAACGAAAAGGGTCATTTACTTTTGGTATTTGATTTATTAAGAGTCGCAGCTTGGATTCTAAGAGGCAGAAGTAGGACTGATGTGACAGGAATGCATATCTTACATTGGCTCAGCATCCCACTGCAGGTGGGGTAATAGCCAGTCACAAACCTAAGTGTGGGAGGCAATTAGATGCATCAGAATTCTTGAGGCCCTCTGTTGAATTTGCACCATTTTTGGATTTATATTCAAAACCCACACAAAGGCAATCCATCACTGTCAGAATGCCCTGTCCATGAGTCATTCCAACCAATCCCTGACCATTCTGTTTAAATGAGTCCTAATTGAGCTATGGTTGGATAGGTGTAACGTAAGTCATCGGATAGGCATGTAGTAGTTTGACCAATGTAATTATTTATGAGTTTGGTTTAATCAAGAACACAGTTCCTTCAGGGGCATTTAAACATACACAATTAAATACACATAAAATCCTACCAGACACTATCTGAAATATACTAGTAGAAAATACAAGCATAATAACTTCATCCACATAGAAAATACAAGCATAATAACTTCATCCACATATAAAAAAAAAAAAAAGATTCAAAATAATGGAAGCCCTAATAATAAAAAAGAAAAAAGTCAATGCTCAATAACATTAAATATGAACAATGTGCTGAGCGTGTTTGGAAAATAAAATATTCCTATAACTCTCGATACATAAATAACACAGTTCATACATCCAGTTTTAAAGTAAATATAAAATCAGCCTTGATAATGGCTGAAAGTATAGCTGAAAGCATTTGGAAATGCAGAACATTTGGAGAGTTTTTACAAACTTTGTGTCCAGAAAAGATAACACTTGTACTGATACAAGAAAAATTAAAGCATAATCACGGTACCTTGTCAGTCATCTTTAATGAAACAGATATATATATATGTCTATATGTACATATATATATGTATGTCTATATGTACATATATATATGTATGTCTATATGTACATATATATATATATGTCTATATGTACATATATATATGTATGTCTATATGTATATGTACAGTGTGCAATGGTTAACTTGTCACCATTTTATATTGTTAATTTAGCACATGCATGTTGACTGTTTTTGATTTTGTCAAATGCACTGTATAGTAGGGTCAATTGGGCATTGTGAGAAAAAGAGCACCATGATAGAATTGAAATTCAAAAATGAAGACACAGATTCTGTTGTCATTGACATGTGTATGTTTTCCTCATTCAAACTTTTATTATTTTTTTCTATTTTATACAATAGATGTTTAATGTTTCAGCCAGTTTTGTATTTTGGTTTTGTGCTGCTTTGTCGAAAACATACTGAGTTGTAAAGATACCTACTCAATAGACGTACATGGCATTTCGACATATTCCCCCTGCTGTTAAACATACACAGGGCACATCATTTCCTTAATCCCTCTTGGTGTTTGGTAAATGGAATATTGGTTCTAAGAAGTGAATCTAGCTGAGAACTTTTCAGCCTCTATTCATATAAAGATTACTTGATGTTCTTTCTCTATACTAAATGGCATCATGGATCATCTATTTATTATATATACTTTGTTGTCTATTTATTCCTATTGGAGTTATCTTGATTCAATCAAGTTCTACAGGCATTAATTCTCTTAAGAACATCCACATTCTTGCATGTTTTAAAAAATTCATTCTATCATTTCTTTCATGTTCATTCAAATTTCAGCTTTCGGAATCTGAAAAGAAAATAGAAATATCAAGCATTCCTTTACACTGCCCCAAGGAAATTTGAAATGATGACGTTTGCTGAATCATCATTTTTTTTTTTTAAATGCTCTACCAGAATTTTGAAAATGTACAAACTGAACAAAACTACAAAAGAACAAACACCGGAATGAGCAAAAAAACAATAATGATTCAGATCAGTTGTTAATTTATTGATGTTTTCAAGATGTTTAAATTTTTCTTTTCAATTTATGCATTATAAATTTAGTATACATTTTATTTCTTTCATTAAGTAAATTAAAAGATATAGAAATATGATTGAATACAGTAAAATCTTTCAAGTGTTTTTACACTTTACATCTTTGGAAACTAGAAGTTCTGGTGCCATTTGTAAGGATGCTGGAATTTTTTTTTCTCCAAATGAAAATATGGAATAAATAAAAACAACATTCTTGCACTTGGTATGAAAATGAGAATGATATTTGTTTGAATTCCCATCTATTGCATTCACTTTCTCACAAATAGCAATGTATGAATCTTGGTTGGTGCAAAAATAATGACGTAATAATGTCGTTTTTTGACGTATTTTTTAACGTCAAAAACATTATTACGTCATTATTTTTGCACCAACCTAATATCTCTTTTCCCCTTAGCTATTGGTTAAACAGAATGCAAGGGTCAATCCTAGCAGGCGGCACCTTTGGAAAGTGCCTGAAAACCATACCAGGTGTTGACCGAAGCCTTGTGAGTGAAATTAGGTAGACAGAACCAATTGAAGGCTGTTGATAGCTGTCCTAGCACAAAGTTACAAGTCATCCTGACTCAGGACTTGAGTGTTCTGACCTTGTTCAAATTGTCAATCACACAAGATAACACGCTCTTTCCCATAAACTCTACCTAAAGTCTGCTCAGCATAGTTTCAGTATAAATCACGGGTGGGCTCTTTGACTGTTGAATAAACATAAATGAACCTGAGCAAGCATCTTTAATGGGGATTAGCTAGCTGCACTAGTAGACGGGTATCCTTAAATACGAGTGAACAGCTATACATACTAATAAAAACACAAGTGTCTCTCACAGATTAAATTATGGTTTATTCAACTCTGAAGGGACGATACCTAGACTTTATTAATTTAAAAGAAGTACAAGATTTGTGGCAAAGTC
The DNA here is from genome assembly GCA_963932145.1 of Acanthosepion lycidas. NCBI lineage: Eukaryota > Metazoa > Mollusca > Cephalopoda > Sepiida > Sepiidae > Acanthosepion > Acanthosepion lycidas. The sequence goes on from OZ010590.1 coordinate 9,021,631, forward strand.
ACATCATTTTACAATTGAATTGGCTAGATGTAACTGTAAGTAATATGATAAGAGTTTCTTCTATTACACTTCTCACTTGTAGAACTCTCTTCTAGCTTTTTATCACACCCAGACACTATTGTCATGATTGTCAATTAGTTGTCCTAAAGTCATTTTCAGCAATGGACATTACTCCAAAGAAATGTATGAAAATTGTAACACTGCACAAACACACTGGCAAACCTTTACCTGTGAGTAAATCAAGATACTATCGATTGGTCCAGAAACGCTCCTGATTTAGACCCCATCAAGAATCTGTGGTCAGTCTACAAGGAATGACTTTGTGGAATGGCTATATGAAGTACTAACATGTGCACTGGGTCATATTTCATTGTAAAAATATGAAAAAAAGTAAATAATGGAATTATTCATTTTGTTTCAATTAATTTGCACAAGGGTGTGCAATCTTTTGTTAAATGAAGTAGTTTCTTAATTTTGATGCCTCAAAAAGAAAATTGCTCTCTTTTAATCATCTGAAAATACTTTTTATGCGATCTATCAGTATGGCTGATGCTAACCTCCAGGAGAGTGGCTCATTGCACCTTCTCAGACTAACGTTTTCAGCTGAAATGATGTGGAAAGAGTATATTGACTCAATTGCTAAGTCTGCAGCTAGAAAAGTCGGTTTACTATATTCTGCTAGACAATTTCTCTTATTAGAATCTATCTTACTTAGTCTGCCATTCATTCTTGCTTTGAATATTGCTGCCACATCTTGTTTTGTGCTTTTGCTGTATATTTAGAGATTCTTGATAAAATCCAAAGAAGAATCTGCAATGTTATTGGTCCTGACCTGGCATCATCTTGGCATCAGTCACTTAAAGCAGTAATTTGACCTTGGTAACCAGATGCTTCTACTGTAGCTCAATGGTATTGCACATCAGGCTATATGATGGTTACATGTAGGATACAGGTTTGATTCCTGTTGGAAGACAAATATTTTCTATGACTATTTCTCAGACATTCAGGCCAGGAAATGTTGTTAATACTGTTTATTATAAACAAAGCATTTACTTAAATATTTATATCCATAAAAATAATGTATAAACAGAAAATATATTAAATAATTGTAATACTTAATCTATTTCATATATATGTGTGTATGTGTGTGTATGTGTAGATGTATATATTGTTTAAAATTTACTATATATATATGGGTGAAGTTAGCTGAAAATCAGGAATAGTGTTTGTAGATATAAACAGTATCGACTTGAAAATCAATACTACATGATGACTTGCAATTACATACTTTAAGTGATCATCAGACGATCTGATGGTTGCATAGTGCACAAAACAGTCAACTTTCTATCTATTTAATTCTCTCCCTCTTTATATATATATATATATATATATATATATATGTGTGTGTGTGTGTGTTGATAATACAGACATAATAGCCTCATCTGTATGTACTAAAAGGATGAAAATAATGGAATCATTATTAAAAAAGAAAAAGCCAATACTCATTAATATCAACTATAAACACAGCCAGAATGTGCTGGCCATGTTTGGAAAATAAAACATTTTTCTAAATAAACACATAAAACAATCAGTATATTATGTTCAAAATAAAAATAAAATCATCCTTAATAATACCTAAAATTATAACTGAAAGTGCTCATATATGCATAACAAATTCTATATAATTTACATCCAGAAAAAAAGGAGATTATAAGAACACAAGAAAAATTAAATAAAAAACTTAATTTTAATGAAACTTGCATCTATGTCTATATATATATATATATAGATAGATAGATAGATAGATAGATATAAAGCATAAAAGTTAATGGTCAGAGTTGAATCATACCAGGTAACAGTAGTATTAAAAAGTGCTCAATACATGTGTGAAAAAACAAGTGTAAAAACATGTAGAGCTTTTAACTTTAAAAATCAGGAGGTCAGTTGAATCTGCTGCCTTAGTTTCAACCTTCCAGCATCCTCAGGTGAGTTTTATCAAGAAGAAGAAGGGGAAAGAGAAGAAAAGCAAGTGTATTGTAAATGTATTGGCAGGAGTCTAAATTTTTTTATCCAGATTCATATGCGCTTAAGCGAAATAATCTTCTTCAGCTTCTTCTTCTTTTCTATTACACCCAACATTGTGCATTTTTTCAAAATAATTATGTAGTGTTCTTTAGTTCATTTTTTTAAATAAAGCGAATATATATATATATATATATATATATATATATATATATATATATATATGATTGTATTTGTGTGTGTATGCCTATATAATTTGTTGCCTGACACATAGTTATTAATAAAATTTTGATGAAAAGTTTTCACTTCATAATCATTGATCCATCTCAGAAATATTCAGCACAAAATTAAATACATTGACAAAAAAGGAGCTTATGTTGCAAATAGTTATTTGTTATTTAAAATAAATGCCTTTTTCATCATCAGGCTAGAGATTTATTGATATAACTGTTAAAGACATCAACTGTTCAGTTATTTACAAAAGGTAATATGCCAGAATCAGAGCTTACATGTACAAGTGTAGTTCAATACATATTTATTAGCTGAATTTTTTATAACCATCTTGCACATCTGTGAGACTTAATACTTGTTTGGCTTGTAAATTTATGTGTCTTTTAAATCTGTGCATCTCTAAATCTATGTGTCTTGTAAATCTATGCCATGTAAATCTGTAGGGTTTGCAAATCTGTGTCTTATAAAACTGTATGCTGTATAAATCCATGTCACTATAAATGTGTTCGGCATGTAAATTTCTGACTTGTAAATCAGTGTATCAGTAAATCTGTGTGTCTTGCATATCAGTGTGTCTTGTAAATCTGTTTGGTGTGAAAATTTGTGTGTGCCTTAAAATCTATTTGGCTTGTAAATCTGTGTCTTTTAAATCTTTACATTTATAAATCCTTTAGGCATGTAAATCTGTATGTTTTGTAAAACTGTGTGTCTCATAAATCTGTATGTCCCATAAATCTTCATCTAGTATATCTGTATGCTTGAAAATCTGTCATATAAATAATTTTGCCTGTAAATTTATGAGTCTTGTAAATCTATATTTCTTGTACAACTGTATGGCACTCATGTCTGTGTGGCATGTAAATCTGTGCATCCACAAATCTGTGTGTCTTGCAAAACTGTGTGTCTGGTAAATCTGGTTTGTAAATCCATGTGTCTTTTAAATCTGTTCATCCATAAATCTATGTGTCTTCTGAATCTGTGCATCTGTAATCCTTTTGACATGTGAATCTGTGTGCCTTGTAAGTCTGTGCATCCATAAATCTGTGCATCCATAAATCTGTGTCTTATAAATCTGTGAATCTGTATATCATTTTGGCATGCAAATCTGTGTGTCTTGTAAATCTGTGCATCCATAAATCTGTGTTTCTTGTAAATACTTGCATCCATAAATCTGTGTGTTTTGTAAATCTGTGCATCTGTAAATCTTTTTAGCATGTGAATCTGTGTGCCTTGTAAGTCTGTGCATCCATAAATCTGTGTCTTATAAATCTGTGCATCTGTATATCATTTTGGCATGCAAATCTGTGTGTCTTGTAAACCTGTGCATCTATAAATCTGTGTCTTGTAAATCCTATCAGATTATAAATAAATATACATAATAATATTGTAATTGCTGTTTAATTTTTAATTTTGATATGTCAAGACAGACAACATGATTTGGTCATGACATGAAGTAATTTCGTGGTGGGTGGGGTTAATTATTGAAGGTATTGAACTTATCATCTTTTCAAAATTGATGATGATATTAGGATAAATTCTAAGTTTAAAAGGTTTTTTGAGTTGTACTCATCAAAACCATGCAACTTAAGCTAATGAGTATATTTATGCAGGATTCTGCCGAGCTGACTATTGGCCACTTTGGCAGCCAAAGTAACATTTTAAAGACAGCAAATTAATGAAAGATTCCTACAGTATCTGTCTATATTTCTGAGATGAGGTATTATGTATATTATTTACATTATTTGGACTATTGTCCTCATCTTTATCGCCATATTTATTACAGCGCTTCTGCTGCCGTACACTCCGGCCCTCCTCAGGTGGTTGGAAGGTCGAACTGAACCCTTTATTTCACTCACTGTGGTAGACTGTTCTAGTTCCACATGCCATGTCTAATGGATGTCAGTTATCGGTTATCTCTTGTTAATTCCCCTCTGAAAGTTCTCCACTGCCTTAACCAGGTATTGAACTCACAGTCTTTGGGTCTTGTCACTGGATCTAACAAACAAGGACACATGACACAGTGGATAAAGGTGTTAGTTGTGTCTTAGTGGCATTGTTACCTTGCTTGGGGCAAATTGACTAAAAAAAGAAAGAATAAACCTAAAACCTCAAGACATGTTCTTAAATAGCTGTGTCAGTCTGAGACTTTCATATAGACTTTATGCACGGTGCCAAACATATAGACATTATGCACGGTGCCAAACATATAGACTTTATGCATGGTGCCAAACATATAGACATTATGCATGGTGCCAAACATATAGACATTATGCACGGTGCCAAACATATAGACTTTATGCATGGTGCCAAACATATAGACTTTATGCATGGTGCCAAACATATAGACATTATGCACGGTGCCAAACATATATACTTTATGCACGGTGCCAAACATATAGACATTATGCACGGTGCCAAACATATAGACATTATGCACGGTGCCAAACATATAGACATTATGCACGGTGCCAAACATATAGACATTATGCACGGTGCCAAACTTATTCAGAATACAACTACTCTCTCAGCAAAGACTATCCATCTTTGAAATTCATGAACTGGTGCTAAAAATCTCCAAAGAGGTGTATCAAATAACAGAAACCAAATTATTGGAGGAATTCCAACAGAAAGATAGAGAGAAAGTAGGCATGGTGGAGTCATGGATAGTGTCTCGGATTGAGAAATCAGAGTGCGGAGTTTGAATTCCAGTCAAATCCATTACATTCACTTACACTCTAATACCCTTGAGAAAGGTATGAATCCTCTTCTCCCCCAGCTATGGGTAAATAGCAGAACAGACTGGGTTCTATAGCCTTGGGCGGCAGCTAATCTAAGAGAAAGTAACTCTGAATTCACAACTGTATGTAGCCTTGGAGTAGCACATACTATACAGATAAAGAAAGGATCATTTGCATTGGTTCGAGGGTCATAACTATGGTCAACCTGGATGGATGGATAATAAATGAATTATTCAGAAATATGGAATATTGTATTACTCAAATTACCATTTCAATGGACTGTATCTTTTATTTATATATAAAAATTTTAAATATAAATAAATAATTTGCAAAATAAAAACTGATATCCTTAAAAAAAATCTGTCTATATTTCTGAGATGAGGTATTATGTACACTATTTACATTATTTGGACTATTGTCCTCATCTTTCTCGCCATATTTATTACAACGTTTCGGCCTTTCAGTATCTGTCTATATTTCTGAGATGAGGTATTATGTACACTATTTACATTATTTGGACTATTGTCCTCATCTTTCTCGCCATATTTATTACAACGTTTCGGCCTTTCAGTATCTGTCTATATTTCTGAGATGAGGTATTATGTACACTATTTACATTATTTGGACTATTGTCCTCATCTTTGTCGCCATATTTATTACAATGTTTCAGCCATTGTACGCACCAGCCTTCTTCAGGTGGCTGGAATGTCAAACTGAATCCTTTATTTTGCTCACTAGGGTAGACTGTTCTAGTTCCGCATGTCATGTTTAATGGATGTCAGTTATCTCCTGTTAATTCAAGGACACATGGCACAGTGGATAAAGGCGTTGGTTAGATCCAGTGACAGAACCCAAAGAGTGTCAAGGCACTGGAGAACGAGAACAGTCTACCCCAGTGAGCGAAATAAAGGGTTCAGTTCAACATTTCAACCACCAGAAGAAGGCAGGAGTGTACAGTGGCTGAAACGTTGTAATAAATACGACGAAAAAGATGAGGACAATAGTCCAAATAATGTAAATAGTCTTAAAAAAAATGATTATTAATATTTTTAATTATTATTAATTTTAATTAATTTAATTGAAATAATATTAATAGCCATCTCAACTGGAAATTGATGAAATCTTGATGCCAGTCTAGTGCAGCGCTTAAATTCAAAATCTCTAGGTACCAGAGTGAAGAGCTCATCTGAACAATTGCCATGAAATTATTTATAGAAAAGACATAGAAAAGCAACCTTATAGCAGTGAGAAAATGACTGGAACTGAGATGCCAGATCAGGATTAATAGAATTGCAGATTCTTCTTTGGATCTTATCAAGAAGCTCAAGGTAAATAGCAGGGGTACTAGGTCATATGTAGCAGCAATATTCTAAGCATGGACTTATACATCTACCATTCACCCATGCTTTGAATATTGCAGCAACATCTGGTCTGGTGCTTCCGCTATATATTTAGAGATTCTTGATAAAATCCAAAGAAGAATCTGCAATGTCACTGGCCCTAACCTGGCATCTCAGCTTCAGTCACTTTCCACCACTGTAAACGGCGCTTCCCTTTGCTTTTTCAATAAATAATTTCACAGTAATTGGTCTGGTGAGCTTTTTGCTTTGGTACTTAGACTTTATGAATTTAAGTGCAGTACTAGATTGACAGCTAGGTCTCATCATTTTACAGTTGAAGTGGTGGCTAGACATTTTCTTTTGTCAGACTTTTCGCTTGTAGAAGCCTCTTTTGCCTTTTTGCTTCTTCAAAAATTGAAATGCAATGTCAATTATTATCTTCTGTCTTCTTAATTCTTGTCTTTTATTGTACTCTCTCTTTAAATGTCATTATTTTCTTGTATTTTCTCACACTCAGTAATCCCCTTGTATCTTAGTGGCTTTATTGCCTTACTTGGGGGGAAATGATTAAAGAAAAATATCATATGCTGAAACTTAGCATATCATGAAAATGGTACCAATGTTGATTGGTTAATACTAATTTTACCCTGAAAACATTGACTTTCATAATAAAATCTGATATAGTGTATTAGGTTGGTGCAAAAATAATGACGTAATAATGTTGTTTTTTGACGTTAAAAAATACGTCAAGAAACGACATTGTTACCTCATTATCTTTGCACCAACCTAATAGTTTATATTTAAGGTTATTATGAAATAAAGATGTTATAAATATGATAGACATTAATACTGTATAATACCAAAAATTCTTCTTGAAAAGATGGAATAGTAAATCACATCTAGATTTGTGCTTTGTATAAAGCCATAATCTTATAATTGAATTTGAAAAAACTTTGGAACATTAACACAAACCTTTAAGCTTGTAATGAAGCATTATTCAAAGCAATTCAACCACTGCACATATGTGAGGTCTGACCATCACCTTTAATAGTCAAGTAGTTCGATAGGGAGACGACAATCGTTGCCTTCACCACAGGCACCTAAAAGATTAAACAATACAAATTTCTTTTTGGCATGAATGAAACTAATGTATCAGAAATGGAAAATCAAAAGATGCAACTTTTGACTTGTTCAAGTTATGAACAATTTGAAAGGAGCCAAAAATCATCTAGACACTTTTTCAGACTTTAGTCAGTTTTTAACTTATTAGAAACAAAGAAAAGAGTAGGAAACTGTTAGGTAATATTAGTCCTCCAATATGGCGGTGAATGTTGGACAATTTTCTCACAGATGAAGAAGACGCTTGAGACAACAGAAATGCAGTTCTACAGAAGGATGCCGAGAATACCATAGACCGAACATGTGAGCAATGACAAAATTTTAGAGAAAATGAAAACACAAAGGAAATATACTTAACGTCAGGAAGAGACAGTTGCAGCTTCAAGGGAACATAATTGTGAAATAACCACAACAGCAATGTTAATAGGAATTCTCAATTACTATATTCCCATAATGAGATACACATATAAAAATACACTTGGCCACTGATTACTCATCTATTTATACAACACCAGGAAAGGTAACATGTTCTCCAGTGTCTGCCTGTGGAAGTCCCCCGTTATTTAATGAGACCTTTCATTTCTACTTTACAATTATGAGGAAAGAGGGCTTGGAAAATTTGACACTCACAGCACATATTGAATGTAAGAGGGACAGGAGAAAGCAGAGCATAGCCAAGCTTATATAAATGGTTGGCAGACCAGGGATCAGGAGAGATTGCAAAATGATGAAATTAGCTAAGATCTACAATAACCAGAAAATTGTGGGAAAAATGACAGGACTTGGCATATAGATGAAGAATTTAAAAAAAAGTTAGTCATTGACTGATTGCAGCATTGGGGTGCTTACTAAATATTTTCGGATCAATAACTATAATCCACAGATAACAGGCAACACAACATAAGATGAGGAAATAAAGAATATTTCCAAAATTTCACAATTTAAAAATTGAGCTGAAATAACGGTCTACACTATGTCAGAGGTCAAAATTAGTTCTAATGACAGTACACTGATTACTTAGTACTGATGGTGAACTGATCTGCCTTATGCAGTAGTTCCCAAGCAGCGTACATGCTTTATAGGTGTGGCAGTGGGAATAACAGGTGAGGCGGAATGACTGAAAGACAATCAAAGATTTAGAAACAGTTCCAAAAAATTCATATGCCAAAAATAAATATAATTTCCAAATTTTAAATATTATTATGGATTACTTATAACTGCATGCATGACTCCCATTGTGATATTCTTGCACTACATCAAGTATTAAGAATATAGTAACTAAGGTCTGCAAATTGGAGGAGAGAGTTATCAATAATAATGTTATTCCATAAATGTGGCTCAGAGAAAAAAAGTCTGGGAACTATTGGCCTAATGGAACAATGAAGAATTGACTTCACTCTATAAAAAATTCTTAAAAATGCTTCCTGTAAGTCTTAGTGAAGACAATCCTTCTTCCAACCTCGTGAACTGGCGATGCAGAATCATAAAGAACTCTACCAAATAGCAGAAACCACATCACTTGATAACTTTCAAGATGTTAACATTCCATATTGTTTGGAGCTAAAAGTTAGGAAGGAAACCTTTCATCAATACTGAAAAGAGCAATAACAGTTAATGGAATAGAGAAACCAATTTTCCTGAAAAATTGTTTTAAAAAAAAGATTTAATAATTTCATCTGAAAATGTCACAAGCTGTTTCAGTCAATGAATGCCGAATATTTCCATATAAGTTAATATTTTTCTTATTTTTCTATGTGCCATGTCCCATTCAGGATGTTGACGATCATGGCTCTCCACAATATCCATAGCACTGAATAATTTTTGTCTCTTTGTTATCTCTTCTAAAACCTGTTCTGCCATTCATTTTCACAAGCTCACTAGGTTAATTATGCATTGTTTTCAGCTATCCTTCTTGCCTTCAATCCATCCTGCGAGTATCAAATTTTCCACACCCTCTTTCTCCATTATGTTCCCAAGAAATTTCAAATATCTTTTTCTGATGTTAAGTATAAGTGTCCTTTTTGTTTCTATTTTCTCTAAAACTTCTTTGTTGTCCACATGTCTATGATATCCTCAGCATCATTCTGTATAACAACATTTCAGTTTCTATAAATTTCTTCTACATCTGTAAGGAAATTGTCCAGAATTCATTGCCATATAGGAGGCCTGATATTATGCAACAGTTCAATACTCTTCTATTTGTTTCAAATTAAATTTTTCTATTTCTTAATACTTTGCTTAGCTTTTGGCAGGCATTTTTCATTATCCCAATGCGTCTTTGGATATCAGTGTCACACATGTTAAAACACTTCCCAGATATTTGAATTGTTATACATGTTTTATTTTGGTATCATTAATTTGTAATTTGCATGTTGCGATGTTCCTTTTGCTAACAATTATGCAATTCTGTTTTCTTTCTTTCAATTGACGTCTATTCCTTTTCTTTTTGCTTTCCTTTACTACCTCCCAGTAGAAGTTCTTATAGATTCTTTTCTTTGTCTACTATCAACACTGTCATTTACATTCTATTTGCCATAAGAAATCAACAATAGCAAAACCTAATTTGTTGAGTAGTGGCCCCCATCTATACAGGAGAATCTACAAGGTTGACAAAAATATGACAAATTTTAGGGTATGTAGACAAACAGTTCTCAATTTATATATAGAAAGGCACAGATCAGCTCAAGTGTTCATATCTTAACAGAAAATATTGTTTGATTTGATATTTTGAATTTATGTTTACATCTAGCCATTCCATCTGTATGACGAGACTTTGCATCCATTCTAGTAATATGTTTAAATTTGTAAAGTCAAAATATTAAAAAACAATTATCATGAAAATATTTATTGAAATTTACAGGGATGCAAAATTACAGTGGAGGGGAAGTGACTGAAGCTGAGATGCCAGGCTAGGACCAATAACATTGCAGATTTTTCTTCCTGATTATATCAAGAATCATTAAATTCATAGCAGAAGCACCAAACTTTGCATCAAATTCTTGTTGATTCTTTTTCATTCACCTTTCACTCAGAAAAGGCATAAATTTTGCATCCTCCTGGTATAACTTAAACTGGAGGGCAGTTTGGGCTAACTTTGGTTGGCAACCAATATAGGAGAAAGAAAACTCTTAATTCAAACCAGGAAAAGACTGTTTGGAGATTTTATGAGATACTGTGTACTATTTCCATGTTATCTGTTCTACTGAAAAGTGATTGGTTTTACACAATCATTCCCTACTATAATCAAATCATCTGTGTGGTAGCCTAGAGGTTCAGTTGCAAATATATTTGTTGGGTTCTCATATATGAAAATTTGATGGGAGAGACCCCTATATATATATATATATATATATATATATGCACATACATATATATATGCACATACATACATACATATATATATATATATATATATATATATATATATATATATATATATATATATAATAGATAGGAAAAGACAAAATTTATAAGGCATTTTTAAAAGAAAAAGCTAAAAAAACAACCAATTTCATCCCAGGACTTATCAAGTTTATTTTTCTGGGAATAGAAAATTTAAAAAGCGTGTTAAATTAAATTAAATTAACAAATGGAATGGAATGAAAGAGAGAAAAAAAAAAGAATTTCAAGAAACTAGAGTCCAATAATATTCAGACCCAGTAAACATTCCCTTCCATACAAAGAGAAGGCTCACAGGATCTGTGTACAAGGACTCTAGAACCTTGAGGTGAAATGTGGAGTGGGACCTAGATAAAATCAGAAAAACGATCCACACTAAAATTAACCACACATTTCCTACTATTTATTATATGCTCAGCAATAGCAGAGCCAAACGTATTGGTTAGTTGTCTCTTCCTGGCAGCCAGATTTATAATCCTGGGGAGTAAATGTTGTTTTATTCTCGAATCCAAATGCTGGGATGTCCTCCCTATGTAGTCAAGTCCACAACTACACTTGTATTGGTAAATCACTGAATTAACATGATGGGGAGGGAGGACGTCCTTACGAATGGAAGAGAAAACAGGACCGATAACAAATATTACCCTAACAATCGCCGAAGAATAACAGCTATTGATCAGACATGAAATTCGTCTAGATAGACTCTCACCCTCTGTACCAAAATAGGGAAGATGCAGATAAACTGGATATTTATCAACAAAATGCAGCTTAACCCTATGAAATTTACTAATGACGTCTTGGATAATGGAGTCTTAAACATCCAAAGGATATCCGTTTTTTGATAGTGTCATTCTAACAAAGTCAATTTCACCGCAGAGAAGGCCATCAGAACATAACTTAAGTGCCCTGTGAATTAAGGCCTTAATCAAATCAATCTTTTGTTGTCTGGGACAATAAGACAGTGAGGACTGGGAAGGTCCCACTCAAATATGACATTAATACAGAAGAAGATATATTTATAAAGGAATATTCTTCATAAAGCCAAAACTTACTTGTGATGCAATTTTACTGGCATATGAAAGCAAAATTTAATTTAATTTAATTTTTTTATACTGATGATGAACAGATTTGAAATTGTGTCCTTTTTTTATTCACATCATTGTAATCAATATTTTGTACAAATAACAATTTATAGTTCTCCTTCTTCTACCTGCCATGTTCCTTCAAGACATGTGTGATCATGGCTCTCCTGTCTTTAATAGCACTTTAAAAATTTTGTCACTTTGCTATCTCTCCTAAACCCTGTTCTGTCCTCCGTTTGCATAAGTTCATTAGGTAGTTTATGCATTGTTTTCCTTTATCCCTCTTGACTCTGAGTATCAAATTTTCCAAGCTTCTTTCCTCAATGTGTTCCTTAGATATTTCAACTGGCTAATTATAAATATCCTTTTTGCTTCCATTTTCTCTAAAACTTTGTTATTGCTCATGTGTTCAGTCAATGGCATTCTCAGTATCCTTCTGTAGTACAACATTTGTGTTACTTCTTCTTCATCTGTGAGGAGACTGTTCATGATTAACTTCCATGCCATATAGTTGAAACAGCATTAAATAAAAATTAATTTCCCTTTTCTTTGTTTCTAATGAAATTTTCCTGTTTCTTAATACTTTTTCTTTTGAAAGGCATCTTCTCTGTACCAATGTGCCTTTGCATTTTCGTGTTGCACTTTCTGTCCGAAAACTAAGTATGGAAAATTACACTCATCAGGAATATTAATTTAATCTAAATCACTTCTTGATGTTTATGTGTGTATGTGTTTGAGTGGTCACTTGGTTAGAATGTTCATTTTACCACCATGCTATCTTGGTTCAAATCTCACCATTGTTGATGTATCAGGAAAGTCATTTCTTGATGTTATCAGCTTGGGATGGCAATCACAGTAAGCAGCCCTTTTGGAAAGTGCCTGAAAAACACGCCATGAGTTGATTCATGCCTTGTGAGTGAAATGTGAAATTGTGAAATTGTGTAGATGGAACTGTGGATGTTTGTTGCAGGCCAGTGTACATGTTGAGAGATCAACACATGTGTCTCCTGAAATGCCCACAACCCACATGGCAGACTCAGAATATGAGTCCAAGTAAAAAAAAGACTAATATATATGTATACAAAGAAATGATAATGTATTAACAATAAAGGGTTATCTAAACAATAGAGTATTGTTGCATGTTACTGAACAATAAATATGAAGTAAACATTTAAGCTAGTGAATTGTTTGCGTAGATGTAATTTGGTGCAGGGGAAAGTTTTAGAAAAAATGAAGTGAAAGTTGCATATGTACATGTGCATGTGTGTGTATTGTTCATGCATTTCTCAAAAAGGGAAAGCATTCTTCCACGAGAGACTTACATGTTGAAGTGTAAGCGGAAGAAGGCGAGAAAACATATCGCCGAGTATTTACAGTTTGGAAAGTGTCCCCTAGTAGCAGTTTCAAAAATTAGCAGTTAACCCAATTGTGTTCAACAAACTTGAAATTTGCCTCTGCAGGACTAGAAACCCCATGCACATACACACACCACCACCACGACTGCTGCCATCAGCAAACTAGTGTGCCTGGAAACAAGTAACCAGTCATTATGTGTCTTTCTGTTCTGATAAAAGAAAAAGGTAGTTTTGTAAATTCATACAAGAAAAACTATTTGAAACTGACACTCATGACGCATGGTTTTAAAGAAATTCTTGAACATTTTGCAGTGTGTGTGTGGGGGGGGCTTAAACTTTTGGCAACAGCAGCTTTTCGATTGTTAATAATCATTCAGCAAAGCCATCCAGCAAGTATTCAGCAGATGTTCATGAGAAGGCTTTTTGCATGATTGAATTGAGCGAAACAAATTTTGTTAGTGTTTGCCAACAGCATTTCTGAACACATGTTGGCCAAATCACTTCCAACCACTTTCCAACATTGTTTTGACTAATGTTCACCCAATACAAGGTCCAAGAGCCACTCAAGTATTAACAAGGACAAGTTTTAGAAGTATAGAGTTGAAGAAGACTTTAGAAAGAATCAAAAACCCAATCTAAGCAGGAAACAAGAGATAAACCCCTACTCTTGTTTAAAAGACTGGAGAGGAGTGTGAACCAGACAATAGGTAAATGTATCTACTCCTATAAAAATACAATTGGTACAAGATTTTACATAATGGTCATAAGTGTGTATATATATATATATATATATATATATACACACACACTTTTTTTTACAATTGGAATTAAGATACATTTAGTTAATGACCATTTTCACCTACTTTAGATAAGTGAAAGTGGTCATTATCTGAAGGTATCTTAATTCCAATTGTAAAGAAAATTTGCTCTGTTTAATGAAAGTAAACACTGAGCACTCTTTTGTGAGTTAGTTTTAACATATTTCAAATTCTGTTGTGTTAATAGGACTCACCTGGATTATAACAAATTTGTATAGTCATGAAATAAATTATAACTGAATGGATTTTTAAGGATTGCCTGTACTCATGATTATATTGCTCTGTTACTTACATTGAGATCTCTCTGGAATTATCCTTACTAATTATCAATAGATATTATATATATATATATATATATATATGAAGAAATATAAGTTGTGCTATATTTATGGGATAAAGTGTTCAATATCAGAGATACAGTGTATGAAAATATAAAAGTGAACATTATAGCCAACACACACACACATATATATATATATATATATATATATATGTGTGTGTGTGTGTGTATGTGTGTCTGATTGAATAATAACAAACATTACGTATGTTATTTTTTCACAATCCTTTCATATTCACAAATATTTTTCCATGTATTACAATTGAATAAGGCAAGAAATGTAATATACAGAAAAATATTTGTAAATATGAGAGCATTAGGAAAAAAATAGATAGACATTATGTTTGTAATTTATACAATCAGACATGCCTAAAAGAGAATTTGCAGTCTAAATACACAAATGTGTGTGTATATATATATATATATATATATATATATATATATATATATGTGTGTGTGTGTGTGTGTGTGTGTGTCTTTGAAGATGTACAACACAATCTAACCAATATTCATTTAAATAAAAATATACCTTGAATATTACTCACTTACTTTTTATCAGACTTTGAATTATGGCACTTTGTGTCCTCTAATCACCTGATGAATATTCTCAAATTTAAAAGCCTTGATAAACCAAAGACATCCTTGCTTTTGTATATATGTGCAACAAAATAAATTGTACATTGCCTTGATAAATTAACTTGGAGGATGAACCACATTGGCTAAGAATAGTTTTTCCTTTTTGTCTCTTTTCATTTGTTTTGTCCCTTCAAAGATACACTCTATCTGAAAAGTATGAAACAGACTGTTGCCTCTAAGTGTTGACTTCTATGTTCACTTGTATATTTACACACGCTCTATCTCTGATATTGAGCAGTTTATCCCATAAACATAACACTTTATCCCATAAATATAGCACAGCTTAAGACTATATTTCTTCATATATACATGTATATATATTTATATATATATATATATATATTTCTAAGGAATTAATAGATTTATTTTTAATCCAACATTTTATGACTTCAAATGTTAGTTTTAGCGGATACTTGTGTTTCAAATGGATGCCATATTTTTTTAAATTTTTGAACAGTGTCTATTATATCTATTAGCCTGCACACTCAAGAAAACTCAATAAAGAAAATCTGCTCTTTTGCACATCTCTGTACCAGGTTCAAACCCTGCCGTAGACTAAATTTTTTTAATAAAAACATATGAAGCACCATTCCCAGAATGCGCAAATGAGATTTATCTGCAGCAGAAACTAATATGCTCCGTGTATGCATTTAATGCCAAGTTATATGCTGGTTTCAAAACTCATGTTCATTCCCATAGCAGAAATATTCTATGGCAAGCTGTACCCAGGGTTAACACTGAACCTGCATGTCACATTTGCTTATTTATTTTTTGAGGAAACAAAATAATTATAATCTTTCAAAAATTTACATCTTTTGTCAAGACCTTACAACAGGGTTTCATGTCCCTCACCCGAAAACTATGATACAAAGCTCCCCACTCTACTACATTTCAATTTTCATAAAGTAGTATTCATATAAAATACAAGTTTTATTGTAACCTAATTATGTACAGAAATAGATCAAACGCAATATAGGTGAACAATTCAATTAGAAAAATTGAAAATAAATATAATTTATCTAAATACAGATTAGAGACATGTCATAATAGATCATTCCATCTTGAATAAATCAACAATGTTTTGCAGTATTTTTTAATCTGAACTTCAGATTTCTCTTGTTAAGAATTTGAGTATTTCTAACACATTCAACATTATGGATAAAAACTCGTGAATTTTATATAATGTTTTTTCAAGTCTTAACATGAGCAAAATTAATTCATGGATTTGGACAAAAAATATAAAAAGACCCCAGAATAATGTCAAAATCTGCAAAAATAAAAGGCTATATGACGGTTCTGTATAGGATACAGGTTCGATTCCTATCGGAGGATGCATATTTTCTATGACAATTTCTCAGACATTCAAGCCAGTAAATGTTGTTAATACTGTTTATTATAAACAGAGCATTTACTTAAATATTTGTATCTATAAAAAGAATGTATAAACATAAAAATGTCTTAAAATAATTGTCAGACTTTGTCAATTTCATAATGTGTGACATTTGTTTACATTTGGATACGCATTGAGCAGATATGAATGTACGTTAGAAAATCATGGAAAATTGTAGTTTAAAAACAGTAAAATCGAACTTGCTAACTGAAATGCTCCTCTGTGGTGAAATTGGTAAATGCACATCAGGCTATATGACGGTTCCGTATAGGATACAGATTCAATCCCTGTCAGAGGACGCATATTTTCTATGACAATTTCTCAGACATTCAGGCCAGTAAATGTTGTTAATACTGTTTATTATAAAACAGATCATTTACTTAAATATTTGTATCTATAAAAAAGAATGTATAAACATAAAAATGTCTTAAAATAATTATTTACCTTGTACGAACTGTTGTCCTCATCTTTATTGCCATATTCACAATGTTTTTGTCTGTTTTATACTCCAGACTTCTTCAGATAGTTGGAATTTTGAACTGAACCCTTTACTTCATCAACCAGAGTAGATTGTTCTAGTTCCACATACCAAGGACACATGACCCAGTGGATAAAAGTGTTGATTGGATACAGTGACTTGATCCAAAGAGTTGTGAGTTCAGTAGCTGGTTACTGCAGTGCTGAGTTGAGTTAAAGGGAGATAACTGAGACATCCAGAAGAGGCATGACACGTGGAACTAGAAAAATTCACCCTGGTGTATGAAAGAAAGGGTTCAGATCAAAATTCTAATCACCCGAAGAAGTCCGGATCATACATTTGCCGAAACATCTTGAATTTGGCAGTAATAATGAGGATAATAGTATGAATAATCTAAATAAAACTTATAAATATACCCCCAAAATAAAATACTATTTAGTTAATCTTCTATCGGAATGAAAAATGCTTCTACATGTACAAGCAAGAAGCCTTCCAAAAAAAAGTCATTGAACATTTGTTCAGATTTTCTGAAGTAGGTTAGACCTAATACTTTTCAGCACCCCAGCTTATGGCCATATCACATTGAAACCCAGGTTCCCATACAATAACCAAAGTTAAGCAACATTGAGCAAGGTCAATACGTAGATGGGTGTCTGCTTGGGAATACCAGGATAATGGCTCAGAATTGTGAATCAGAGAGCCATGTTCCAATACCAGCTGAATTCATTATATTTACTTATGTGCGAATACCCTAGGGAAAGGTATGAAAACACCTCTTCTCCCCTTAGCTATAGATTACTTAGTAAGCCTTGTATCACTAAATAATTATTTTCTCCACATCCTAATCCCTGCTCCAAAAATGCTTACAATCTAATGATATTTTTTGGCTTTAAATAACCTGCAAAGGGTTGATAAGACATAGAAAACAAATCATGAATTAAAACAAAAGCCAAATTTTTTAATGCTTTTGTATGTCAAGTGGCAAACCAAAGAAGGATTACTTTTTGGAACTCTGCTTCTTCAAAGAGCAAAGTTCCATGGGAACAACTTGTATTCTCCACCTGGTTTTCATCAAAAGCAGAAGATTTTCCGTCAGAATATTGCCAGCACACTTCCTGCTGGATTTCCTGTAATAAAAGAAAGTGAAACATTCCTTGGGGAAAAAAAAATCCCAAAACAGGAATTGTGATGGAAATTCATTTTCTGTCATTCTGGTATATCCACTGGATACTTCCAAATTTTGGATGATGGGAATCATTCTAAAATCTGTCAAATATTTCTGTAGATGAATGGAGACAGAAGAAATGGGTAAGGGGAGAAAAAAAAGGAACATTTTAAGTTTGAGGGACAATAGATATAAAATAGAAAAAGAGAAAGAAAAGAAAGATGAAAAAAAAAAAGAGAAAGTAATGGGAAATGTAGTAAAGAAAGAGAGAAAAAAGGCAGAAACTCTGAAAGTAAAGAAAGAAAGAATGACTGACTTGGATATATTAAAAAAGAAACAATAAAGAAAGAAAAAAGAAAGAAAGAAAAAATAAAGAAAGAAACAATAAAGAAATAAAAAAGAAAGAAAGAAAAAAGAAAGAAAGAAACAATAAAGAAATAAAAAAGAAACAATAAAGAAGAAAAACTAAAATTAAAAGTAAAGAAAAAAGTAAGCAAGTTGCAAAAGAAATAAAAATGAAACATAGAAAAACTGGAATATATTAAGAAATAAATGAAAAGAAAAGAAGGAAAAATTGGAGAGATTTAAGAATGAAATAAAAAAAGAAAAGCAAGCAAGCTGTAAGATAAAGAAAAAAAGAAAAATTAAAGATATGTTGACAGAAAGGAAAAAGAGCGGATATTTATTAAGAAGAAAGAAAAAGAAAATGTTGGATATTTATTAAGAAAGAAAGAAAGAAAGAAAGAAAGAAAGAAAGAAAGAAAGAAAGAAAAATTGAATATTTATTAAGAAGAAAGAAAAGAAAAATTTGGATATTTATTAAGAAAAATAAAGATTGGATATTTATTAAGAATGAAAGAAAAAAAGAAAGAAACATTGTATATTCATTAAGAAAAAAGAAATATTGGATATTTATTGTGAAAGAAAGAAAATATATTAGAAGTATATTTGGCAAGATAAGAAAGACAAAAACAAACAAACAAAAAATTGTGAAAGAAAGAGTCAAAAAATATATATTAGGAAAAAAATCAATTATCCTGAATATCCTCTATGAGGCTAGTGATAAAGATGATAAACAAAAAATTGAAAATGAATGAAAGTAGAAATAAAATGTTAAAAATAAAAGAAATCTTAAGGAAGGAAAAATAGTTACTTTCTCCAAAAATAGGATCATCCTGAGAAATTGGTTTGTTTTTTTATCTATCCTTTGTGGCTTCTGATAGTAGGGGGGTCGTTTATAGTATCCTGTTTTCAGAAATGGTCCCCCATCTAAGTAGAGACTGGGCTCAACACTGCTTAACTTTAGTTATCTAAAGAGAATCAATGTTTTCAGGATGCTTTGACCATTAGCAACCTGCTAAGAAAAAAAAATTTTCTTTAAAAAATTCTGTGAAAATTTACCAGTTTATAGTAACACAGGAAAGTGAGAAGTAAAGACTAACTATCAATTGTAGAAAGACAGAATTTGTGGTTGTCAGTGAGCTTAAGTTGCAGACAAAAAAATTGGGGAGTTAACATGAAACAAGTACAGAAGTTTAAATATCTGGGAAGTGCTTTAACAGAGAATAGAAAATGTGATGCCAAAATTCAAACACACCTTGAAATAGCAAAAGATGCTTTCCAAAAGCTAAGCAAAGAAAGGAGAAACAGGAAAATTCTGTTGGGAACAAAGAAACAAATACTGAACTGCTATGTAATATCAGTCCTTCTCTATAGCAGTGAATGCTGAACAATCCACTCAGATATGAAGAAGAGATTTGAGGCCATAGTAAATACATAAATAAAAAACATTATACATAGTCTGCATTAATGCTTTTGTTTACATGTGTTCAGAAACTTACTTCTTTTTCATAACAAACTTTGCGTTTCTCTTGGTAATATTGTTTGCTTAAAAAGAGTTCTTTTGCTACTCAAGATTAATTCTATTTTTGCTGTGTTACTTGTACAATTGTAAAGAAAAATGTCTGATTTTTTATAATATGCATAAATGCAATCTTTTTGTCTGATTTCATATCTTGTTTATTGGCCAGAAATTACAGATGTGGAGCTTCCATTGATGAGTCTGGTTTCCATCCTCTCTCCTGTCATTGGAGTGCCAGCCGTTTTCCAAGGCATGCAGCAATAAATGACATAAGTTCCCCTCCCAAATTGAACCCATAGGCCTCAACCGTGGTGATGGAAAGTGGCCAGATGAGATTACAATTTTCCCTTTTAAAGTGGGGAAGTTGTTGATTTGTGATGTGATCTTTGCTGATACATTTTCAACCAGTAATTTGATCAGGTTCACAGTTGAGTCAGAGTCTGTTGCATGGGGTGTGGAAATAAAAAAAATAGTTAAATATTCTTCTCTTGTGGACAGATTTATTTTTACTCCAGTGGTGGTGGAAACTTCTGGGGTTATTGGTCCTCATTCAATGGCATTCCTTCAGAGAGTTGGTGGGATTGTATTTCAATTAAGGGACAAGCCTTGTAAAACGGAGTGGCTCTTGCAGCATGACTCACTGGTGATTGTGCGAAGTAATGCTTTCTCCATCATTGTGGCTGGCAAAGGATAGCAAAAAAAAAAAGGTTAAAAAATTTGTTTCAATATTTTTGGTGCACAATATAGAAATGACAAAATGGAGTCACACATCCAACCTTCACTTCTCACAAGCAAAAACACGTATTCGTCCATCCAAGCTCAAAAAATTCAAATCTCTCACGTAAGTGAAAAACAACAGCTTTTGTTCACCAAGAGATCTTTCTTATTGGTCACACCATTCAGGAGAGGGAAGAACATTAGCATAGATTCTGGTCCTTAAAGTTGATTTTTGCTAAGTACTTTTTGGTAATTTTTCTTCGGCAGATCGCACATAAAACAAGAATTCTTTTTTGAGGTAGCTGATTATCTCTTTCACTACACCGACCTAACAATGGATTCAATATTACTCCTCACCACGGTTTTCTGTTGCAGGATTTTGGAATTTTCCTGTCTCTCCCACTTTTTTCTTCCCAATAGGGCTTCCAAGACTTTAATCATATGATATTTTGTTGAAAACTTCATACAAGACATGAAGAACCGACACATTCAGTTAAACAGAATTGCATCTGTTACACAATCTCATTGGGAAATGAATAACCCAGCTGGAGAGTGTCTGTTTCTACATACACAGTAAGGTTCTCTCTGACTGAGTGCCAATTTACGTCAAGGTTGTGTAATTGATTCTTGATATATTCAAAATAGTTGGATATATGCCAGACATATGTGATATATGACACACAGCATTATAATTAAATGTTTAAGAATGATTTGCAAACAGATATTTTAATAGACAAATGGCCTAAGGAGTGGGTTTTGTGATTTCTCTTTTATTTAATTAATTTAAATGATATACAGAACCATAACTGACTTTAAGCAAATCTCCACAAACAGGAGCAGCATAAACATATCGCAAAAGGAACTCGAATTAATAGCTTTTAAAATAAATTTAACGATTGGCCTTATCACTGCTCTCCAATTGAAAGGTTACAGGTAAATATTTTAAATAATAAAAGTAGCAGACCTTTACCGATACATGTTTGATTTAATAATGAAAAACATAGATTTTTTTATTATTTAATTTTTTTTTTTACATATTTTTTTATATATACAAGAATATTTTTTAAAGAATTAATTTTTTAAAACCCAACATAATTTCATAGTGGTCACATGTGTTTAAATAAACATCTCTGTTTTTCTTAGAGTGCAATTAAAATCTATCAGTCTAGAAATTGAAAGCCTGATTAAAGATAATGTGCTTCTCAACAGGGATAAAGGTTCAATTCCTGTTGATGGGCATATTTTCTTTAATAAAACTTTTTTTTTATCATTTCACACCAAGCAAGGCAATAAAACCACTAAGACACAAGGGATTACTGAGTGTGAAAGAATTAAAAAAAAAAAAACATTATTAAGGATATAGAACAATAAAAGGAATTAAGAAAACAGAAGATAACAGTTGATGTGGCATTTCAATCTTTGAAAATCAAAGTTGAGTGGAAAGTAAGAAGATGGAAGAGAGTTCCACAAACAAGAAGTGTGAGAGAAGAAGCTATTAGTATAGAACTTACAGTTACATTTAGCCATTTTAATTATAAAAGGATGAGACCTAACAGTCAATCTAGTACTGTGCTAAAATTCGTAAAGTCAAGGTACCAAAGAGGAAATAAGTGACCACTTGGGAATACCAGGTTGTGTAAGCTTCAATATGCAGATAGTAAGATAGATATGCAGATAGATAGATATGCAGATAGTAAGATAGATAACAGATCAGAATTTGGAATTTCAACAGTAAAAATTTGAACTGCAAAATAATGAGATCTAGCTACCAATACTGTGTTTAAATTTGTTAAGTCTCGGTACTAAAGTGGGAAGGTGACTGAAACCAAGATGCCAGGTTAGGACCGATAACATTGCAGATTCTTCTGTGGATTTTTATCAAGAATCTCTAAATATATAATAGGAGCACCAGAGCAGATGCAGCTACTATATGAAGCAAGGATGAATGGTAGACTTAGATGCTGGCAAGAAACATTGTCTAGCACTAGACAGTGAAGAAAGTTTCCTAGTAGCAGACCTAGCAGCTGATATGATATAATCTTTCCCCTTCATGTCAGTGAAAAATGTCTTTCTTTTAAAATCATATGAACAAAAACTAGATTAATTTCTTCGATAATGGATTTGTTTGCTTGTCTATTAGGCCACATGCTGGTTGAAAATACTTATTGGTTGGGGTGGGGGCTTATTTATCTTCAATCAGACTTGACCAGAGGTTGTTGAACCACATGAATAAACCAGAATAATCCTTTCATCTCTTTCTTGTCATCTGAGATCATTCAACAATGGGGTCAGTTTTTGATCAAACCACTTTTTCTATATTCCATTCAAGAGATGGCATCAAAACCCAACCAGCTTCTATATGAAGACATAAGTAGAAGTGACCAGTGATTCCAAAAATGCTACACTGCACAGAGAGACCCACATGCACAAAACGTTAAGATACATAGACACGCATGAAAGATTACCTTATACAAACGCAGAAAAGGTTAACATACACATAGAGAAAACATTAGTATACACAGAAACAATTAACATACACACAAACAAGACAAACATTTCAAATAAATTACCATAAACTTTCCGAAACAAAATTACAATATTTACCCGGATACAAGTCAATCTCATCTATTACAAGATTTTGAATTTTTCGGAAGCTCACCGTAGAATGATTGATCGCAATCTTGTCTCAAATGGTCACTCCTGTTATATCTTTGCTTAGTTCATCACACTTGGGGTAAAGAGTCATTAAAAAAATTGTTAAAATATGGGACGGTGTCATCTTAAAATTGTTCAACTTTGATACTGTGTCATTATAAAATTGTTCAGCTTTGGTACTGTGTCATCCTATAACTGTTCAAATGTGGTACTGTGACATCAAAAATTTGCATACTGTTGAACTGTGCCATCCTAAAATTGTTCAACTGTGATACTGTGTCATCCTAAAATTTTTCAAAATCCAACCAGCTGCTAGATCAAGACATAAGTGGAAGTGACACAGGGAAGCTACATTATAGTGATGGGATAGTGACTGAAGCCGAGATGCCAGGTCAGAACCAGTAAAATTGTTGATTCTTCTTTGGATTTTATCAAGAATCTCTAAATACATAGCAAAACTTTAAAAAATATTTTCTTTAATAAGATTTTAAAAATGCAGGGATGTCCACTCAACCATATCTACAAAATAAATATAATGTTTATAGTAATAAAAAATATAAGACGATGTATGCCTGGATTTAATGAATCTGATTATCGTCTAAACTTTTGGAAGCTAGACATTTCAAAAATATCAAGGTCAGTATACAAACAAAATTCTGTTCCATGCTACATTTACCTATCAGCTGTTAAATATATCTAAACCTTCAATTTCCAAACTGAATAAAAAGATCTTATTCAGTTTTCTTGAATACTTGATTTTATAGAAAGCTCTTAAACTATCTGACCTCTTTAAAAAAAAATGTAAGAACTGAGCAAAATTGCATCACCAAAACACTCTGTTGCTGTTGGATGCAGTAGAAATATGTGGTACTGCCCTTGTACCTGTCCAATGGCAGATTAAAAATGTCCTGGACTGTTATATACGATACCTATGAAGACTAATGGGTATACTATTTACATTATTCGGACTATTGTCCTCATCTTTGTTACCATATTTATTACAATGTTTCGGCCGTTGTACACTCCAGCTTTCTTCAGTATCTGTCTATATTTCTGAGGTGTGGTATTATGTACACTATTTACATTATTCGGACTATTGTTCTCATCTTTGTCGCCATATTTATTACAATGTTTCAGCCTTTAAGTATCTGTCTATATTTCTGAGATGAGGTATTATGTACACTATTTACATTATTTAGACTATTGTCCTCATCTTTGTTGCCATATTTATTACAATGTTTCAGCCTTTCAGTATCTGTCTATATTTCTGAGATGAGGTATTATATACACTATTTACATTATTCGGACTATTGTCCTCATCTTTGTCACCATATTTATTACAACATTTCGGCCATTGTATGCTCCAGCCTTCTTCAGGTGGTTGGAATGTTGAACTGAACCCTTTATTTCGCTCACTGGGGTAGACTGTCCTAGTTCCATGTGCCGTGTTTTTTAATGGAGGTCAGTTATCAGTTATCTCTTGTTAATTCCCTTCTCCAAGTTCTCCACTGCCTTAACTGGATATTGAACTCACACTCTTTGTGTCCTGTCACTGGATCTAGCCAATGCCTTTATCCACTGTGCCATGTGTCCTTGACGAAGGCCCGAGCATACAATGGCCGAAACGTGATAAATATGGTGACAAAAATGAGAACAATAGTCCGAATAATGTAAATAGTGTACATAATACCTCATCTCAGAAATATAGACAGATATGAATGCATATGTCCGCATCCTCATAAATACATTGGATACTAGGGTAAGTAGGTGCAATATGCTGCCTAAGCTGGCATGGTGAGCTGTCAGCATGGGAGACTCTTGCCATGTCAAACTCTTTGCCTTTGGGCAGAGAGGACCCTGTATGAGGCTATGCCAAAAGGCAGAGTCTCATCCAGGGAGGTAGACAGATACCTGATCCTACATATGCAGGGTCTACGGGCAATTTTTGCCCAAGTCCATGGGCTCGGAATCCCCCACATTAAATTTGACCTTGTGTCACATCCTACCTCATGAGGAGGCAGGTAGATATCGTAATATGCTGTCTAAGTAGTCCACCACTAGCAGTAGTAGACTACTGGCAAGTATTGTATTTTGTTGATGGTATAAAGATTACCATTTCATTTTCAAACTCCATTTTGGTTATTCCTAATTCAGTAACCTTTTCTAGGTTACGACATGGACTATAGGAATTAGCAGTCTAGATTAAAGAGGTCAGACTGAAAAATTTCCAAATTATCCATCAAACACCTAATCTCTTATTCAAAGGGAATTAAAAAATATTCTATAAATGGTAGAAGAGCTTTTTTCTGAAAATTGACTGAATTACAGAGAGAATTTATAGTAGAATTCAGCACCCTTAGTATTGCCAGGCCACAAGAAAATGCTAGATGACAGAAATCCTTCCCCTTAAATAGAAAAACTCTATGTAAATGCAGTTTGGTCAATACATTCCACATATATATATATATATATATATATATATATATATATATATATACAGTGTAACCCGGATATAAGAGACCCGGATATAAGAGAGATTTTCTCTGGTCCCAAATTAGAGCCTGTGTTAATGTATATAAATTAGACCCAGATATATCAAACCCGGATATAAGAGAAACCCGGATATAAGAAAGATTTTCTCTCGTCCCAAATTAGAGCCTGTGTTAATGTATATAAATTAGACCCAGATATAACAAACCCGGATATAAGAGAAAACCGGATATAAGAGAGATTTTCTCTGGTCCCGTCCTCCCCGATATAAGAGAGTTCGTTTTGAGTGACAGTGTGATGTCGTAAATCAGTCAAACAGAGGTCAGTTAGAGAGAGAGTGAAGTTCAATGACTTAATCTTGACTAGTCTAGAGACACGGTGTGTCCAATCTGTGTCTGTAGGAGACACCTCTACCTTATGATTTTGCTTTGTGTGTCTAAGGGTAGCGCCGCTCACTTTTTTGCCGACTTTGCTTGTCGTTGCATTTACCGGACAGCACTTTCACTTTACCCACTGTTCTGTTGAGTCGGAAGTTTGGTCTGTTTGTTAATTTTGCCCCTGAAAACCATTTGCTTATGATCATTGCGATTAGTGATGTCGGCGTCGGCGTCTCAACGAAAAACTCTGAGCATTTCTGAACAGTTGAAGCTCATCGACGATGTCAAAGTGAAGAAACTCAAACTGGCCGCTGCAGCCAAAAAGTACGGAATCGGTTATTCAACAGCAGCAAAAATTCTCAAGAAAGAAGACGATCTCAAATCTTGCATGCAAATGAACAGAAACACTAATCACAAACGAAAGCGCCAATCCGTACACAAGGACGTTAACGAAGCGCTTACACAATGGTTTACGCAAGCATGCACTCATGGAGCTACCATCACCGATCACGTCATCAGACAGAAAGCATCACAACTGGCCGTAAATCTTGAAGTTGATTTTGAACGGAGCAATGGCTGGCTCATGCGCTGGAAGCAGGCCAATAACGTTTCGTTCAAAAAATTTCACGGCAAATCAACGTGAGCAGATTACAACGAATGGGTGACAACGAATGGGTGACAAACGTTTTGCTGCAACTTTTTCGTGGATATGATCCAAAAGATGTATTCACAGTTGAATACATAGTAGATGATACTCAGCGATTGTGCTTATACATAGTATTTACATTAGTCGGACTATTGTCCTCATCTTTGTCGCCATATTTGTCACAACGTTTCGGCCATTGTACGCTCCGGTTGTGGTTGGAATTTCGAACTGAACCCTTTATTTTGATCACATCATCCATCGAACATGGCACGTGGAACTAGAACAGTCTACCCCAGTGAGCGAAATAAAGGGTTCAGTTCGAAATTCCAACCACCTGAAGAAGGCCAGAGCGTATAACGGCGGAAACGTGACAAATATAGCGACAAAGATGAGGACAATAGTCCGACTAATGTAAATAGTGTACATAATACCTCATCTCAGAAATATAGACAGACTGTGTGCATATACATGTTTGCATGGACATAATTACTAGAGTTGGGGATATGTCTGTGTTATGCTGTACTTTTGTTGAAGTTATATTTAGGAATACAGTTTGATTTCTTTAAGAAATTGTAAAATATAATATGCTTAATGTCATGAAAGAGTTCTTTCATGTTGGTTGGCCAATTTTGTTTAGCAGCATATCAACATCTATAGGTTATTTAACGCTGAAACCTAAATATTTTGAATACAATTGTATGCCTTCTACTACAGATAAAATATATTGTTGTTAATTTTAGTTAGTCTTTTGTATGTGCATTCAATGAAGTCATTCCTTGCAAATTGACAACAGATTCTTGATTGGATTTAAATCAGAAGAATTTCCGGGCCAGTCTATAGAACTTTTATTTGCTCACTAGTAAGGCTTACTAGTGTGTTCATACAGTATTACAATTTTCATGTGCTTCCTTGAAGTAACGTCCATCACAGACAATAGCCATAGGACAATTCATTGACAGTTGAGACAATAGTGTCTGGGCATGATGAAAATCTGATGAAGTCACAGATGATGCAATATTTTTCAAGGCCAAACAAATTTCATCATATACCCTTAAATAAGCTTCATATTACTGCACCTCACAGTAAATGACCTAATGTGAGAAAAAATAGAAATTGATTACACCCTGTCAGTCCAGTGGGCCTAAAACTGACCATATGGTGAAAAAAAAGGAAACTAAAGCAGTTGCTTCAATTAATTTGCACAATCAAGAGTATGTGTATTGTTGCATTGTTTTAGTTTTTCAAATGGTTCAGATTTTGTGGATTTTTAGTTGAGACCAAATGAATTTTTGAAATTTCTATATTTTCTGCACTTTTTAGGATTTTCAGTCCAAAAAATGTATTTTTGTATTGGCAATGATTTTTACAAATGATTTTTTCAAATGATCCAAATGATTTTTTGCAATTTTTGTACTTTTTGCTTTGAAGTTTTATTTCACCTTTGTCTATTTTCAATCAGTCATATTTTCAAATTATATATATATATATATATTTATATTACTTCCTACCAAGATCAATATAGTTCTTGTTTTTATGGTATTTTTTACATTTAGAATCAAGATTAAATGTATTATTGCATTTGCAATACAGATCAAATATATTTTTGGTATTTGCAATACAGATCAAATATATTTTTTTGTATTTGCAATGAAGATCAAATATATTATTGTATTTGCAATAAAAATCAAGTATATTTTGTGTATTTTCAATAAAGTTCAAATATATTTGTGTATTTGCAATAAAGATCAAATATATTTCTTGTATTTGCAGTAAAGGTCAAATATATTTCTTGTATTTGTAATAAAGGTTAAATATGATTCTTGTATTTGCAGTAAAGATCAAATATATTTTTTGTATTTGCTATAATGATCAAATATATATTTTGTATTTACAATACAGATCAAATATATTTTTGTACTTATAATAAAGATCAAATATATATTTTTGTGTTGGCAATAAAGCTCAAATATATTTTTGGTATTTGCAATAAAGATCAAATATATTATTGTATTTGCAATAAAGATCAAGTATATTTTTTTGTATTTTCAATAAAGTTCAAATATATTTGTGTCTTTGCAATAAAGATCAAATATATTTCTTGTATTTGCAGTAAAGGTCACATATATTTCTCATATTTGCAGTAAAGGTCAAATACATTTTTTGCATTTGCAATAAAGGTCAAATAGAGTTTTTGGATTTGCAGTAATGATCAAATATATTTTTTGTATTTGCTATCATGATCAAATATATATTTTGTATTTGCAGTACAGATCAAATATATTTTTGTACTTACAATAAAGATCAAATATATATTTTGTATTGGAAATAAAGCTTAAATATATTTTTGTATTTGCAATAAAGATCAAATATATTATTGTATTTCCAATAAAGATCAAGTATATTTTTTTATATTTTCAATAAAGTTCAAATATAATGTTTGTATTTTCAATGAAGTTCAAATATATTGTTTTATTTGCAGTAAAAATCAAACATCAAATTTTAATAACGTTAAACATAAAAATGTCTTTAATAAATAAATTGTCGGACTTTGTCCATTTCGTAATATATGATGTCATTTGTTTACATTTGATACGCCATGAGCAGTTATGAATATTCAAGATTCATGGAAGATTGAAGTTTATAAGCAGTAAAATTCGAACTTGTCTACCGAACGCTTCTTTGTAGCCTAACGGTAAGGCACGTCAGCGTAAATGACGGTTCCGTATAGGATGCAGGTTCGAATCCTGTCAAAGAACGAATATTTTCTATGAAAATTTCTCGGACATTCAGGCCGGTAAATGTTATTTAATACTGTTTAAACAGAGCATTTACTTAAATACTTGTATCTATAACGTTAAACATAAAAATGTCTTTAATAAATATATATGTATGTGTGTATATATATATATATATATATATATATATGATAACTAACACACCTTTATAGAAGAAGACCATCTCAAAATTGATCTGAGCATCCAGGGAATCACAGATAACTTTGCAAACCAGCCTTGCTCTGGCATATCTTTTTATATATGTAACATGCAAAAGGCTTTTGGAGTTCCTTGAAAGTAACTTTCTCCTCATAGACTCTCATGTGTCACTTTAGCCCAGTGTCCGACCTGGAAAATTTATCACAAAACTGACATAAGTACCCTGTCACTGAAGGACACACAAGCACACATATATATTAGGTACAGTGATGCAAAATAATTTTTTTTTTTTTTATTACGTGACGGTCTAAATCTGATGTTAAATGTCGGATGTTAAGGTTTCAAGATTCATGATTCTATATTTTTTTTATATAATCCTTTCATTAAGTGAATTTATTTTAGATCTATTATTTAACTTGTTTTGACTTTAAATACACTTTTTTTGTTGCTGTTCATTGGTAATTATTTTTATGAATGAGTCCTATAGACAGTTTTCATATATTATATAGAATTTCAAGAAACTTATGTTTTGAAAAAAAAAAAACCAACAAAATCAAAAAAAGGTATAGGAATTATTTTTATTTATTTTGAAAATCAATAGAAGTATTGATTTTTAGACAAACCAGTTCAATAGAGTGAGAACAAGAAGACAAATTTCATCTTCTGTTTACTTCTCAGTTTCAACAAAAATGAATTTTAGGAAAAGGAACCGAAAACCCAATTCTGAACAGAAAACAAGGGATAAACCTATACTGCTGTTCTAGTTATGAGGAAGAAATTTAAAAAAATTATGTAAGATTTAAGAAGGACAAATGAGTATGATTTGTTGCAATTCATATATTTTAGGGCAACAAGGCATTTGATTCACATATTTTGTTTGCTTCTTTTGATATCACTCTCAAAACCCCAATAATGACAATTGATGTTGTCTTTGTGATCACAGATTTTCCTGCAGAGATAGCACAGAAAATGTTGTTGCTGCTACAGTTTCCTTATAAGGAAAAAGTTACTATTATCATTGCTATTACCATTTAGATACATTTTTTTTTTTACTTTTGTAGTCAAAAGAAGTTAGCAACTCTGTTTTGGGATGTAATTTCAGATTGGTCGTTTCTTACCTCTACACCGGTTTCTCGGTATTTATCATTGTTCTCTTGCCTGTATCAGCTTCATCATTCATTCTACCTATCACAATCATATATATATTACAATGTACCCCGATAGAAGATCTCTCTCATTTCCACATTGGTCGATTTATAATGGGGAATCACCAATCACTCACTTGGCTGATAGACATACTAGGCATACGGGCACCTCAGAATGGAGAACTAACACACCTGGAAGTCACTCCTCAATTCCGTTCAACTATGTGCTAATATTATACACAGGTGTTAATGAACTAATTTCTTGTGGGACAACACAGAAAAAGGGTCTCTTTTGATGGGATGGCGTACTCACCTCTCAAATCAAAGTCCTACATGCCAAACAAAGATGAACTCTCTTTCGTTGAGAATAAGGCAAGTCATGTTTATTGTTTCTGCCATTTGACATTAGCTCTGGTTCACTATGTCTGCCAGAAGATTCTTCCTTAGAATTTCACTTGAAACGATTGGCTCTTAAGTGGGAGGAAAACCATGAAGAACACTCAATAGGTTTGGGTTACATCCATATACCAGCTGATCTGGTGAATAACCTTGAAGATTTTGCAATGCATTTTTGCCACTCACTACCCATCCCCAAGCAAGCTCACACTTAACCTCTTCAATTGTTTTAGACATTGTTTCATACAGAATGGCAGTGTGACATTCTACGATCTCATTACTGAATGTGAATTCTGCTGCTGTAGTTACTGTTTCCACTCCAAACAACAATGAACTCTCTTTTGTCGAGAGTAAGGCAAGTCCTCTATTTACATTATTCAGACTATTGTCCTCATCTTTGTTGTCATATTTATCACAACATTTCGACCATTGTATACTCTGGCCTTCTTCAGGTGATTAGAATGTCAAACTGAAATATAGACAGATAAGGCAAGTCCTATTTACTGTTTCTGCCATTTGATTCTGGTTCTGGTTTACTATGTCTACCATGTCTATTTCAGTGTTGATAGTTAAACAGTGCCCAACCTATGTGCATAGTCACAACAACTGCAAGAGAATTCTGTATCAGGATCAACAACCCAAACAGAGAGTTTACATTATACATGTGTTATGGGACCTTACCCATAATAACATAATGGACTATTCCATACATAATAAATACTGCACCTCAACAGGAAGCAGTTAGTTCAGCCTGAAGTTGGGCAACCGGCTGACAGGCTGATCAGTTGAACTCTCTGCCTTCGGGTGGGGAGGAACCCGAACGAGGCTACGCCGAAGGGCGGAGTCCCTTTCGGGGAGGTAAACCGACACTAAACCCGTTTATACAGGTTCAAAAGGCATATTTTGGGCCAAACCCAAGGGCTCGGATATCCCACGTTAAACCGGCCTTGTGCCACATGATGCCCTAGTGGGGGTGGTGACTAAATACCGTTCAGTCTGAAGTCTGTAGTGAGGTCCGTCAGAAGTCCGCCAGTCAGTCAGAGTGAGTCAGTCAGTCGACACAGAGGCAGTCCGAAACAGAGTCGCGTTCAGACAATTACTACAAGACATTGGAATAGTGATACTGGTCGAGACTACATTGTTCTCCCTACTAAACCTGATTGTTCGTACTAACACTTTCTACTTCTCTGTATATATTCCTGTTTGTAATATATCTGTGTTATTTCCATATTGGTTCTACCTTGGACTATCACTGTGGTACAAGGACCTAGACCATAACAACATGATTATAATATTTTGGCATTTTTCTTGTGTTAATGAAATTATTAGTACAGCTGTTGGGAATTTTTTATGGTCACTCTACTCATATTTGCCCCCTTTTTAATGCTAAATCCATAATCTTCACCTCTTTTTAAATAGCCAAAAATTCACATGTCCAAGGATGATGATGTATTTAAATTATAGTATTTATTATTATAAGATGAAATGCTGTCAGTTATTATATTTGACTAGTATTTCTTTCATCTTAATTTTAGTTGCTTTTCATTGCAACTACTTAAACCTTTATTCTATGACTATTAGTAGTAATGTTATCTTATATTTTTATTAGATGACATATTGTCAATCATTATCAGTTTTTCAGTACAATATCTTTCATCTTGATTTCACTTCCTTTTCATCACAAGCACTGAAAACCTCATTCTACAGCCATTAATATTAATATTACCTTAAATTTTGTTTAGATGAAGCATTGCCAGCCATTATTCATTACAATTTCCTTCCTCTTAATTATGCTTGCATTTCATTGCAACTACTCAAGCTCATATCCTACAGCCATTAGCATTAATATTAAATTTTGTTTAGATGAAGCACTGTTAGCCATTATTCATTGTTTTTCTTGTACCCTATGGTTTCAAATTCACCAAGCCTTTTTTCTTCATTACGTTCCTCTTAAATTTAAATTCTCTTATTCTGACTAATAACAAAATTATTATAGTGGTTATTGAATAAAATAACTCAGAGTGAACCATATAAACAGCATTTTGAATATAATTATGAGGAATTTTGAGGAAGAGCAGTGAACAGCTACTGCTGTTTCTCAGTCCAAACCGTGCTTGGACTATATGGATTGATCTAATGAAGTTATCATGGAATACCCTGATTGCAGAGGAGCCATTGGCAGTATCATTCCTCCTGCAATCTACCTATGATCTCCTACCAAATGCGATTGACATCAGACTGTGGGGGCACACTGACACCAATATATGCACATTATGTCAAAGTGATCAAGGCCCTTTACACCATGTGCTCTCTGCATGTCCACAATCACCACAGATGTACACATGGTATCATAAAAAGGTGCTGGAAATGGTCAATAGACAGTGTGAAGCCAACAAACAGCCTGTAATGGCCAGAGAACCTAAGATCCATTTTCACAAGGAAAGTGAATGCCCTGTGCAGAATACCCAAATAATTCCTAACATGATGTTACTGAGTGGAGTCCATGACCAGAAGGTGTTATTGAATCACAGAATACCTCTGCATCATTCAGACAGATACACACCCTGACATTGTAACAGGGTATGATTGAAAGAAGTGTGTTCTCCTAGTAGGATTAACAGTCCTATGGGAGGAGAACAAGGAGGAGGCCCACATGTGAAAGAAAAACTGCTATGATCCAACTACATGGAAAAGAGGTAGATATGTCATGTGCTACCTATTGAGGTTGGGTGCCATAGATACCTTGAATAGCCAATTGTTTCCTTCCTTTTGAAAGTAGGCATCACTGTCTAGTTTCACATCATTTCCAGACCCCACAGCTCAACGGGCATCAAGTTGGATCTGATCAAGAACTAAGATACACATAAACCGTGCTTGCAACATAATGCTGCTTTTGATATGAAACACATCTATTTGTCTTACATTCTACATCATAGACAACAGTTGCTATAAGTGTGTTGTGTATTGGTTAATGATCAAAAGCAAATGCTTTTAACACAACATTCAAAATCTCACTTGCTGTTGTAAAAAAATTGTAAGAGAGTGACACGTCTACACAAAAAACAATACCCTGTCTGGTAGCAAAAGCTGCTGGAGTCACCAAGTGTGGCTGTACTGCCTTAGCCACTGAAACTGTGTTATCTCCCCTGATTGTCAGCTGATGAGGACAGGGTATCACATATACTTTTACACGTTGTATGTAGAAAAAAAAATTAACCTACGTCAACGAAGGAATCTTTGATAGACTGAAAAACAAATTCAGACTCCAACTGAAAATGCTTCATTTATGCCAAATCCAACATCAAAAAATATCTTTGTGATTAAAATGAACTTTCCAAACTGTGCTCTTTTATTCTTTGTGATCCTAAAATTGGAAGAATATTCCATTTACCAAAGAGGAAGAATGTTCCATTTACCAAAGAGGAAGAATATTCCATTTACCAAAGAGGAAGAATGTTCCATTTACCAAAGAGGAAGAATGTTCCATTTACTGTTTTTCTTGATAATCATTTGACAGGCTTACAGCAAAACAGCAGCCCTATTTACTTTTTCAACTTTCTTTCTGTATCCGTAAAGGATTCAACAAAATATGTAATTAACTGATGGCTGCAGTTAGGGAACTGTTTGATCCATGTCTTCTGGCAGAAAGCAAAAGAGAGAGAGAGAGAGAGAGAGAGAGATAAAAACAAACAAACAGTAGAGATAGAATACAAAGAACAGTAGCAAGAAGGCCAAATAAATTTAGTGGCAATCAAATCCTATTTGCTTTTGCTATTTTTAAATAATGTTGCATGTAATCTCAGTATATCATTTGCAAATATCCTGTATTTCCTGATTTCTATAAAAGCCTACAATCAGATGCTTTGTGATGCAGTAGTAGTTGTTACCTTGTGCGGAGCTGGGGTCAGTTAAACGTACTAAATACAATTACTACTAAAGTGAGTTTAATCCTCACCAGGTGCACCAAATTTGTGACTATGTTCCATACAGAACTAATCTTAGTAGAAATTAGTATGTAAACATCATCCTAAGTCAATGATAAACAAACTAATCTCTTTGCTCATTATTGCTGTAATGACTTCAATTCTCACTAGGTGGCACTAAGCTAAACTTATCTAGTACCTACAATGCCAGAAGGAATGTCAGTGCAGAAAATAGATTCAGCAATCAGAGTTCAAGTTCTGTTCAAATCTGTTGCATTTAATTGTCACTGACATGCATTAAATAAAAAAAAATAATGGATGTGCAGATGGCATAATGGTTAGTAATTCAAAACGAGACATTCACTGAATGCAGTTCAAATGCTGGTTGATTTTACTTTCAAATGAATACATTGGGAATGGTAGGAATCCATCTTTGCTCTCCACAGCTATGGGTTAAATAGCAAGACAAACAGCTATGTAATCATGACAACCAATGATTTTAGGACAACTTTGAATTTCAAAATGTGTGATATTCTATTCTGCTGATATAAATTTCCTTAGTGCAATGTAAACATATGATAGATAATGAACAGACCAAAATAGATAGATAGATAGAAATCTAAATAGATTAGTAGATAATGAACAAACCAGAATAGCTATCTATATACCTAGCTAGTTAGGTATATAGATAACTATTATGGTCTATTCATTATCTACTGATCTATTTAGCTAGCTATGTAGCTAGCTGGCTGGCTAGCTAGATATATAGATAGATAGGTGGATAATGAACAGACCAAAATATATAGATAGATAATGAACAGAGCAAGATAGATAGATAGATAGATAGATAATGACCAATCAAAATAGATAATGAACAAATCAAAAGACTTGATAGATAGATAGATAGATAGATAGATAATGAACAAAAGCTAGCTAGCTAGATAGATAGATAATGAACAGATCAAAAGACTTGCTAGATAGATAGATAGAGAGATAGATAGATAGATAGATAGATAAATAGATATATATATATAGATAGATACATAGAAAGAAAGAAAGAAAGGTAAACTCTTAAAATGGATAATGTAGAATTACTGCCTTCACTTTCTAGCTAAAATTATTACCAACATAAATAAAAGCTGATATAGTATATGTTTAATGATTTGATGATTATCTGATGAAAACTGTTGTTTAATCATGTGTATAAAATGAAATTTCATGCTTGTATGTAGACATGGATGTATATAAGTTAATTATGCAAAATCCTAGTTGATTTGTCTATTGAAGAACAGAGCTTAGAGAAGGAAAATCAACTTAGGCTTATTACAGATGTGACAAACTAAGTTGATTTGTACAGGGCCTGGCCTGTTTTGTAAAGTCTTTTCAGTGGGTTTGACAAATGAGACAAGCAGTTTCTGCAGGCTTTTTGACATACATGCATGTTGCTATTTCCAGAATAGTACTGATTGTAATCTTTGAAAGATCTACTGATATGACTCTTCTTGTGGCGAATGAGGTCTGCATTGGAGAGTCATGCTCTGCCACATTCATTATGATTGATTGATTAATAAATGATTTCCACTTTCCTAGCTGCACATTTGACATTTGCTGAACTCATTGCAAGTCTTTTCCAGGCATTGTTCTTATATGCATATATATATATATATATATATATATATATATATATATATATATGCATGGATTTAGATGCAGTTTTGGTAAATAAACAATAAGAGCAACAACAACTGGACAGATGCAGGAATATACAAAATAGAGTGTACAAAATGCCCAATGATATACATTGGTGAAACATCCAGAAAACTCAAAAAACGACCATATGAGCATTGCAGAGATATGCCACATAACAACACTTTAAACACACTGGTAGTTAACCATAATACATGTGAGTACAATTTTGAATTAATAAATGACTATCTGATCAGGAGAGAAAAGGACTCACTAAGAAGAAAATCCATTGAGAAGGTACTTATCACACAATTCTCAAAACTAAACCTAAGATAAGGACTATAGATAATATCACTGATCTTTGCAAAAGCAATAATAATACAATATGATATACATGCTAGTGGAGAAAACGCAAAGATCCGCATGGAGTGGGTTGATTTAAAATCCAACAAATATAAAAGGCTCTAATGTATATAAAAAACAAACACTTTCTAGTTTCAGTGGGCTGATTTAAAATCCAACAAAGGCACTAATACATATATATATATAAAAGAAAGAGGTTGTAGTGGTTCCAAGAGAAATGTATGTATATTAAAAAGAAGAGAAGAGAGGTGCCGTAAACGTTTTTGGTTGTAATGTGGATTTTTTTAGAAAAAAATATTATGCTTTGTTTTACATAATGTTACACTACACGTGTTTCTGGTCTCGTGACCGTCTTCAGGTAAAAGAGGAGATTTCCACATATTATTAAAAATAATTAATTTTTTCTTTTGTTTTTCAATGTTAAATATTCTCGATATGAGACATTTTCTGTGTTAGTAATCTGAATTTCTTTCTTGAATTGGCAATGAAGAGTTCTGCGCGAAGGGTCATAAAACAATTAAGGTTGGTCCAAGCGAAATGATGAATTACTTATCAGTATTTTATCTTTTAATGTTTTACTGACCCCTATGTGTTCTTGGATCTGTTTCCATTTTTGTGTGTTTCTGTCAGCATCCGTGTATATATGCGTGCGTATATTCCCCCTCCATACATATACTGTCTTACTATGAGGAATTAGTAAACTCATTTGTACATATACACGCATACACATACATACACACATACACACCATCCCACCACAAGAAATCAGTACATACACACACATACACATACACACACACACACATATACACATATACTTTCTAAGCTACATGGAACCAGTATACAGATACACATACATACACACACATACGTACCTACACACACACGTACTTCCTAAATTGTGTGGGGTTTGGGTGTGTGCTCGTGAGTAGTTCCCCTGTTTTGTCAACATGCGTATATATATATATATATATATATATATATATATATATATATAAATGTGTGCATACATATATATACCCTCATGTCTCCCGTATATGAGCGTGCGTTCATGTATGTGAGCTTTAAACCTAACTTACCTGATGATTAATGCTGCAACTGCTGCTGCTGTTGAAAACTTGCTGTCATTTGTCTTTCTTTCTTTATTAGCAGCTTCCATATTGTTTTTCTTTCTATGCTAGGCCTACTAAGGAGATCCTTCTAGCCTTGGATATGTGCTGACTCTTTCATATGTCTAACTCTCCAGTGTTCTTCCTTGTCCAGTATTTTCACTTCATTTAACAGGGGCTGATGACTACTCCATATTCTAGAATGAGTACAGTTTACACCCATAGATTAAATTAAAGGTTCAGTTTTGAATTCTGTGTAGACTACCTAAATCAATATGCACCTGATAAAGGCTGGAGAGCACAATGGCTGAAACATTGTGATAGCAACAACAATGATGAGGGCAATAGTCTGAATATAAATAGTGCAAATAATGCTTTCTATTAATTGTCTAAGAGAACACTTTTCTGCCTTTCATCAGTTGAGTGATTCATTGCAACTCCTTTGCCGAAAATTTTCTTATGACATGAAGTGGAAAGATTATGTTGACTCAATTGCTAGGTCTGCTGTTAGGAAAGTTGGCTCACTGTGCTCACAATTTTTCTCATTTGAATCTATCCTACATATTTATAAGTCTACCAATCATCCATGCTTTGAATATTGCTACAATATATGATCTGTTGCTATTCCTATATATTTAGAAATTCTTGAAAAAAGTTATAGGAGAATCTGCAATGTTATTGGTCCTGGCCAGGCATCTGAGCTTCTATGAATTTCCTTCCACCATAATGTAGTTTCCCTGGGTCATTTCTATAAATACTTTTATGGTAATTCTTCTGGTGAACTTTCCACTAAGGTACCTTTGTACTAGGAACATTCATTAAAGACTAAGTCTTGCAACATGCTGGATGTAATTGTAGCACTCTACAGAGTGGAATGCAAACTTCGCTTTCTGCTTGAAGAACTGCCAATTTCATGATAAGTTTATCTTTAATTTTTTTAATTAGTTTTTTTCTTACTTTTTTATGTAAGTTTTCTGAATTTTTTTTGTTTCTATTTTAATTTTCTTTTTCACCCTCCCCCAACTCTAAATCATTTGATGTTTATTGTTGCTAGTATAAAGTCTCATTTCACGTAACGGTTGATTTAATTTTCATTTTCACCCTCCCCCAACTCTAAGTCATTTTATTTTTATTGTTGCTGGTATAACATCTCATTTCACTTAACGGTTGATTTAATTTTCTTTTTCACCCTCCCCCAACTCTAAGTCATTTTATGTTTATTGTTGCTAGTGTAACAACTCATTTCACTTAACGGTTGATTTAATTTTCTTTTTCACCCTCCCCCAACTCTAAGTCATTTTATGTTTATTGTTGCTAGTGTAACAACTCATTTCACTTAACGGTTGATTTAATTTTCATTTTCACCCTCCTCCAACTCTAAGTCATTTTATGTTTATTGTTGCTAGTGTAACAACTCATTTCACTTAACGGTTGATTTAATTTTCTTTTTCACCCTCCCCCAACTCTAAGTCATTTTATGTTTATTGTTGCTAGTGTAACAACTCATTTCACTTAACGGTTGATTTAATTTTCATTTTCACCCTCCCCCAACTCTAAGTCATTTTATGTTTATTGTTGCTAGTGTAACAACTCATTTCACTTAAGGGTTGATTTAATTTTCTTTTTCACCCTCCCCCAACTCTAAGTCATTTTATGTTTATTGTTGCTAGTGTAACAACTCATTTCACTTAACGGTTGATTTAATTTTCATTTTCACCCTCCTCCAACTCTAAGTCATTTTATGTTTATTGTTGCTAGTGTAACAACTCATTTCACTTAACGGTTGATTTAATTTTCATTTTCACCCTCCCCCAACTCTAAGTCATTTTATGTTTATTGTTGCTAGTGTAACAACTCATTTCACTTAACGGTCGATTTAATTTTATACTTTGTATAAACTGTATTTAATTTTCAGTTTTGTTTTAATTTTCAACCCTTTCTGCTTAATCATTTGTTTTTAATTTTCTATGTGTTACTTTGCTAAAAAAATGCCCATTAGTCTGTGTTGTTTAAGTCTATAAAATTTCCTTCTTCTTTCTCTTTTTTCTTCCTCTTACTTGAAGATATAGTAGAACATAGTTAATGTGTCCCCACTGGGGCATGTTCTTTCCCCCAGTACACCGCTGACAAAACTATCACACACACGTACTTACACACACATGTGTATTACCTATGCATACATGCACATTCTTAATAGCTAAGTTTTTTTATATCTTTTCTTTTACTTACAGCTGAATAGACATTTATGTTTATTCTTCATGTTAAGACATGCAATTATTTCTTGTTTGTTTTAAATTCCATGTCTTGTGTTTTTTTTTACTTTGATTCACATGAGTCTGTCAAATATCATTTGTGAGACAAATAATAACAGGATACTTATTTCTAAATATTGTTTGTAGGACAAATAACACCAGAAGTCATTTAATATTTACTCAAAAACATCCACTCTTTACAAATGGTAAAACCCACAAAAATTTCTTTATGCCTGATTAGCTATTCTGTATCTGTCTATATTTCTGAGATGAGGTATTATATACACTATTTACATTATTCGGAGTCTCATCCTCATTTTTGTCACCATATTTATTACAACATTTCAGCCATTGTATGCTCCGGCCATCTTCAGGTGGTTTGAATGTTGAACTGAATTCTTTATTTTGCTCACTGGGGTAGACTGTTCTAGTTCCACATACCATGTTTAATGGATGTCAGTTATCAGTTATCTCATGTTAATTCCCCTCTTCAAGTTCTCCACTGGCTTAACCAGGTATTGAACTCACACTCTTTGGGTCCTGTCACTGGATCTAACTAACTCCTTTATCCAAGGACACATGGCACAGTGGATAAATGCGTTAGTTAGATCCAGTGACAGGACCCAAAGAGTGTGAGTTCAATACCGGGTTAAGGCAGTAGAGAGTAGTGTATTAACAGGAGATAACTGATAACTGACATCCATTAAACATGGCATGTGGAACTAGAACAGTCTACCCCAGTGAGCGAAATAAAGGGTTCAGTTCAACATTCCAGCCATCTGAGGAAGGCTGGAGTGTACAACGGCCAAAACATTATAATAAATATGGTGACAAAGATGAGGACAGTAGTCTGAATAATGTAAATAGTGAGCTATTCTGTGTTTATTACTGATGAAAAAGCCATGGGTTTTACATTTTTGATGAAATTGAGGGTATGGCAATAATGTATTTAAAGTAATATCATGTTTTTTGGAGTGAGTAATTGTGAGAATTCGTTTTTTATGTAATGTCACCCCCATGAGTGACTACACTATAGGTAGTAACTACTTATAACTATTTGTAAGCTAACAGACTACAGACACTAGCTGTGATCTGTTCCAGCTGTGCTGTCAAACTCTCTGCCTTTGGGCAGAGAGGAACTCAGACAAGGCTATGCCAAAGGGTAGAGTCTCGTCCGGGGAGGTAGACAGACCCAAACCCGTTTATGCAGGGTTTACGGAGAATTTTTGGCCGAGACTATGGGCTTGGATTGCCCCAGATTAAATTTGGCCTTGTGTCACATCCTACCCAGTGGGGAGGTTGGTAAATATTACTAGCTGGATTCTGTGGAGTGCGACTCAGACTTA
The DNA here is from genome assembly GCA_963932145.1 of Acanthosepion lycidas. Lineage (NCBI taxonomy): Eukaryota > Metazoa > Mollusca > Cephalopoda > Sepiida > Sepiidae > Acanthosepion > Acanthosepion lycidas. Next base: position 9,063,640 of record OZ010590.1, read on the forward strand.
CATGAGAACTACCGACCTCCCAATAGTAGCACTCACTACTGGATTGATTTGCAACGACCTTGTGCATTACTGTTACCTTTATTCTTATTGTACTGATTTTTACAATAAACCTTTACTTATTTTATCCACCTTGTTTTTCAAGTATATATTCCTATTAGCACGGAATATAACAGTTCTTTTGTGAGGATTTTATGTGTCTTGAAGTGAGTTCTTGGTCATTTTGAATTGTGTTGGACAATTGAAAAAAATTCTATGTCATCTCTATTCATTGTCTCAGAACTGCTGCCACACATTTTGCATTTTTCTTTATGTCCTATGAGCTATTTGTTTTTAGTACCAAAGAAAAAGCACTGGCTTTTAGATTTTTGATGAAATTGGAGGTATGATAATAATGTATTTAAAGTAATATCATTTAATATTTTATTTTGTTGGATTACAGCCTCTGATGATAATTAAAGGTGAAACGATTTTTGAAAAGCTCGATCTCTTTTTCATTTAACTTTGGGAGTGACAACACACATTTCCTTTCTCTCCAATAACAAAGCAGCACATACAAAGACATCAACTGAAAATGGTATTGAACTCTTAATAACTTCAATGAAGTCCATTTCTTTCTTTGATCTCTTGTAATGTGTTTTCTTAATACATTTATTAATTGTTGCTTGTTTAAATTTCATATCTTGTGTCTTTTTAAAACCCGGTTTCACACGAGTCTGTCAAATATCATTTGTAGAACAAATAATACCAAATGGTCATAAAAGGATAATTATTTCCATTTCCCAACAATTTCAAATATTTTGATTAAGACTTATTTATTTACAAACATGTATTAACTGAACTTAAATAACAATAATTCATTACATTTGCTATGACGATCATTGTATAACTCCTGTTTTGGGTGTTTAATAAAATATACTGATCTACATCATAACAAGAATGTGAGACATTTATACATATATAAAATGATTTATTATCAGAAGGTTTTTGGTTGTTCATTTCATTCTTTTGTACCGTGTTTTGTTAATACATTTATTAATTGTTGTTTGTTTAAATTCCTTGCCTTCTGTCTATTTTTTACCTGGTCTCATGAGTCCTCCAAATATTGTTTGTGAGACAAAAATACCAGGAGCCATTAAATATTTACTGAAAAACGTCCACACCTTGCAACTAAAGTGATAACTCCAGCAACAATTCCAAATTCAAGTTTTCTTAGTCAAAACATTTGTTTTTCCAAATTACTATCCACATCTTTATCTCCACCATCTCTTCAAATTCTCCTCTTGTTGGATTTCTTATTTTTCTATATTTTATTTGCATTTTTGTTCCATTTTTTTCCTTCTTGCTTTTGACAACTTTCACCCTTCCATTTTTTCCTCGCCTTGCCCTCCATTTTTTCCTCGCCTTGCCCTCCATTTTTTCCTCGCCTTGCCCTCCATTTTTTCCTCGCCTTGCCCTCCATTTTTTTACTTCATCTAACCATTTCTGCTTTCATGTTTAATTTTATTTACTCTTTATTAATCTTCTTCCTCCACTTTTTCTTCTTCCTTCTCCTCTATTCATTTCTTCCCCTTCTTCACACATTTATTCTCTTCTTGCAATTTTTACATGAGATGTGCGGCATATTTTTGTGATATCCAGCATCAAGGAGTTTTTAAATCAGCATTTCAATATAATCATCACCAGCAATTGTAAACCTGACAAAGCATTCTCAGATCAAATTTTCTACTTCTGTAACTAGTGAACCACTTACAAACATTACTCTAAAATACGGAACCATCTCCATAAATGGCACATATTTTTTTGCTATTTGTACAGAATTTTTCACTTTCAGGAAATAAAAGTGCATTGAATGAAAATAAAAACCTCATTTTTCTCCATTTTTAGGATGAGCAGAAAAAATTTAAATTCGCATGAATCATATAGAAAGATGTGTTGAAAATTCACCTATCATAATATGTACAGGGTGTGATGGGTAAATTGTTGCCATTTTATATTTTTAATTTTGCATGATTTAGATGACAAATTATCCATCACATCCTGTATATGTAGAAAAAAAAAATGATGAATGGGGGGGGGGTCAAAAAGTGCGGTGCTCGCTGGCAGGCCAGCTATTTTTTCTTCTTCTTTGGTCACCTCAAGGAAATGGATTGTGTCACTCCCTTTCTCAGCAATTACACTGGGCAGTTGTGAAACAGGCACCAACTCAGCTGCACCTACTTTGACTTCCTCTTTATCAATCTGTCAATCTGTATGTCCAGCTCTATTGCACGCCGTCCGTCGAATGACTTCGGTTCTGTTGTGCTGCTGACACCCTGTTTTTTATGCCATTCCAATATGGCCAAAATTTCCACGTGTGCAAATATCATCTCATTTTGCACGAGATCAGCATGCATAAATTGTGTCTTCAATAGTGGCCATATTTCTTTTTGTCCTCACTTTGCAGGCAAGACACATTCGCACTCGTTTCGAATTCTGAGGTAAGTCATGTCATGTGTGAAAGTACTGCCATTTTATATTTTTAATTTTGCATGATTTACATGACAAATTATCCATCATCACACCTTGTATAAATGTCATGTGTGAAAATACCACCTATTGACAAATATGATAAATTTTTTTCCAACCCCAAAATAACATTTTGTTTTATTGGATTTTCAAATAATACCATAATCCAATTTTCTATTCATATCATTTTTTTGTTTACTTCACTAAACTGCTGATATCTTTAGGTATCAGACTTTTTCTAAAACTCAAGAGTTATTAATAATTCCTTATGAATCTATTTTAATGGTTTCCGACATGTTTTATTATATTTTCTCGTACAATGTTAATTAAACAAGCCTGATTTGCTGACACCTTCAGGTGTAAACCTCTATTGTTTGTTAAATTGAGATTTCAAGCAAATTCTTCCTTCAATGATCCACACCTATAATAAGTTATAACTTTCTGAAAATATTAAATACAGCAAGAGAGAATAAGCTATTTACAATCAAAATATTTTAAGGGCAAAAAAAACAAAACAAAAACAACACAACCCAGTCATTTCCATTCTAATTGATTAGTATTCTTAATAAATAAGAGGAAATAGAAATAAATATAAAAATTATTTATTTCAATTTAAATAAAATTTATATGATGTATTTAGATAATTTACCTGTGAAGACAAATTCCTGACAAATTGTTGCACACTTACACAAACACACACACACACACACACACACATACACAGAGTCATGTGGCTGGCTGTTTGTATCCAAGAATGCATGTCTGCTAGAGTGGCAAGTTAATCCATATTGTAGATGCCTGAACAGGTACTTTTGTGTTTGTTCAACCCCTATAGATCCAACCTGTTGTTTATACTGTAACTACACTGGGCTTAGTTACAGTTTCTGGTACAGTGTACATTTGGCATGGTCATCAGTTTGAATAAGGCTAATACACTCAAACCCTCAGTCACAATGACTTATGACTGCATGCTAGCACAACCATCAGCAGCTTTCAATTTTGTCTACCCAGTTTAACATAAAAGCCCTGCATCAATCCATGGATTTGTTTTCAGGCACTTCTAAATGACGTGTGTTAGGATTGTCCTCACAAGCCAATATTATCAAGAAATCAGCCTTTTGATAAATCAACCGTAGATAAATTTGAACTTGTGTTTCTTGATCAGAATGCTTAGTCTCTAACTACTCAGCTACATGCCCACTACACACCCACGTGTATACATACATGACAGCTGAAAACTCTTCCATCTACCTGGATTTAGGAATTTAAGTTTTTCTTCTCATGGACCAGTTGTTAAGCAAGGCTGAAAAGCTCAATGTTCCCTACAAAAAACCAGTTGTTAACCAAGGCTGAAAAGCTCAATCTTCCCTACAAAATAGATGTTAAGATGTCAACAATGTCTGTGCTGAGAGTATAGTCATGTACAGCTACACAATGCCGCAACATTTCACATCAACAACACTATGAATCTCAGAGATAAGATTAGCAACAAAGAAGGTGTTATATGAGAATTTTCCTTCTCCAAGATGGATACTGTTAACTATTCTTTATTGTAAGTGGTATAACTAGTTATCTCCTCCTCCCTAACTTAATGGACTGTTCATATCAGCAGTGGCAGCAGCTGGAGCATAGACTTGTATCCCCCTTCTGCCAAGTGTGGATTGGGCCATTAGATGCTGTTTAAACTGCTGTAATTTCTCTATTGTCACTTTGACTTGGTTATGTTTAACTCAGACAAGCAAGGACTATCTTTATGAAAGAGTTGTGCACACTTTCACTGTAGCGGTTTTCTCATTCTTGTTTTCTTTTACATGAACATTTTTGAATTTTCTTTTTCCCTTTATCTTCATTTTTTTTTCTTTTCCATAATCCCATTTATTATTCTTTAGTCTAATTCTTCTTTTGTATTTGGTTTTTTAATTTGTATTTTATTTTATTTTTGTGTTATTTTGTTTGCCTTTTTTTCCTTAAGCAAAACTTTCTTGTGAAAGTTTTATTTGTACGTTTTTGTTTTATTAGGTTGGTGCAAAAATAATGACGTAATAATGTCGTTTTTTGACGTTAAAAAATACGTCAAAAAACGACATTATTACGTCATTATTTTTGCACCAACCTAATACTTTGCTTAATTTTTGCCCTGTCTAGTTATCACATGTGATTGTCCTGAGAGCTATTTGTTTTGTTAATGGATCAACCAGCAAGACCTCATACCTCAGCATGGGTGGCAGACAGGCTCACAAAAAGGGGCTTGAATATTACATAGCAGTATGAAAAAAAAGTTCCAGAAGTACATTTCAGGCAATGAACTCTTAAACATTCTGCTGACTTGGGAGGAGGAAATTTCAAACAGGACTGTTTCCTTGCTGACATCTGATGTAAATACCAGGAAGTTGGTGGGTGTCAACAGGGACGGAATGGAGAAAGCCAGCAGGTGCCTGAACATAACTGTGAAGGTGTTGGCAAGAAGGTCAAGCACAATGTGGGACATCGTGTTGATATCAGAAGAGGAGACTAAAATGCTAGAGGGATGTATCCTCACTTGCCATGAGTGAGGATGCAAACTGAATATATGGGCACCTGAAGGACCAAGATCAGTTTGCAGATGTGTGGAGCTTTCTTCACAGAATATGGGCAGGTGGAGGACCAAGTTCAGTTTGCATATGTGTGGAGCTTTCTTCACAGAATATGGGCAGGTGGAGGACCAAGATCAGTTTGCATATGTGTGGAGCTTTCTTCACAGAATATGGGCAGGTGGAGGACCAAGTTCAGTTTGCAGATGTGTGGAGCTTTCTTCACAGAATATGGGCAGGTGGAGGACCAAGTTCAGTTTGCATATGTGTGGAGCTTTCTTCACAGAATATGGGCAGGTGGAGGACCAAGTTCAGTTTGCATATGTGTGGAGCTTTCTTCGCAGAATATGGGCAGGTGGAGGACCAAGATCAGTTTGCATATGTGTGGAGCTTTCTTCACAGAATATGGGCAGGTGGAGGACCAAGATCAGTTTGCATATGTGTGGAGCTTTCTTCACAGAATATGGGCAGGTGGAGGACCAAGTTCAGTTTGCATATGTGTGTAGATTTCTTCACAGAATATGGGCAGGTGGAGGACCAAGTTCAGTTTGCATATGTGTGGAGCTTTCTTCACAGAATATGGGCAGGTGGAGGACCAAGATCAGTTTGCATATGTGTGGAGCTTTCTTCACAGAATATGGGCAGGTGGAGGACCAAGTTCAGTTTGCAGATGTGTGGAGCTTTCTTCACAGAATATGGGCAGGTGGAGGACCAAGTTCAGTTTGCATATGTGTGGAGCTTTCTTCACAGAATATGGGCAGGTGGAGGACCAAGTTCAGTTTGCATATGTGTGGAGCTTTCTTCGCAGAATATGGGCAGGTGGAGGACCAAGATCAGTTTGCATATGTGTGGAGCTTTCTTCACAGAATATGGGCAGGTGGAGGACCAAGATCAGTTTGCATATGTGTGGAGCTTTCTTCACAGAATATGGGCAGGTGGAGGACCAAGTTCAGTTTGCATATGTGTGTAGATTTCTTCACAGAATATGGGCAGGTGGAGGACCAAGTTCAGTTTGCATATGTGTGGAGCTTTCTTCACAGAATATGGGCAGGTGGAGGACCAAGATCAGTTTGCATATGTGTGGAGCTTTCTTCACAGAATATGGGCAGGTGGAGGACCAAGTTCAGTTTGCAGATGTGTGGAGCTTTCTTCACAGAATATATGGGCAGGTGAAGGAAGTTATGGCAGAGAGAAGTAAAATTGGCATTTTCAGCAAGGATATAATACTGTAGGTGACAATGACCCATAAGTACTTTTTGTTAGTACTCAACATTTTGATGTGTTCAGGCTGGAAGATATCATTATGGAAGATCATCAAACCTACTGCTGGGTATGTGTCTAAGGTGTTCCCTGAAAAGAACACGCCCCCTCAACCTTGTCCAACAACAGCAATGACAAAAGTGGTGGAAGAGGAAAAGGATCTCGAGATCTGGAAGGAGGCCAAAAAGTGGCAACTCCTCCTACCCAACAGGATGTTCCACAGTAGCATGAGGAGCGGCCAGTGGTGGAGTGACAGTGGCAACTACAGCAACAACAGCACCTGAAGGAACAAGAACAGCAGCAACAGAAGCAAAAACAGCTGCAGCAACAACAACAGAAGCAGTGTCAGCAGCAACAAAAACAGCAGCAAAAACAACAAAAGACACAAAAAAAGCAGCAACAGCAAAAAAAGACGCCGCAAAAGACACCGCAAGATCAGCTGCTAAACGATGGTACGGAGGTGGACAAGATGCCACCAACTCGGTCCTCTTCTACGAAAAGGGTGAGGGGAGATGAGCAGGAGGAGGAATGAAAAATGTGAAAAAGCAAAGACGGCCAGCCATAGCAGGGTGGAATGAATCATGGGACAGACAAAGTCACAATCCACCCCTACTTTACCAGCCCAAAAATAATACAACTACAGGTAAGGCTAAGATCTTCCCTTCTTCCCCAGATGGGGCTCCAATATCACCCTCCCTTTCCCCACCCCATCCCAAAAGAAAAATAAGCCTTTTCCCAAAGGTGAGGGCATCTGTCTGGTTGATAGACAGGAGCTTGAGAGGGACCTCTCCTCCCAGAGGAGACTGAAACCCTTGAGACCCCTGTTTAAATTGACTTCTGTCAACTGGCGATCTCAAGAACGTTGATAAGGCACCTGGCCTCTTAACAGCAGAAAGAATTTCTGGCACAAGAGCCTGGGATTTCCTCATGGCAGTCAAGGACTCCTTCCCAAATCTCCAGATATCTCTGGTGGAGTATCTGGATCTTCGGAAAATAACCAAACACTGTTCAGGGAGGGCTCCTGCTTTGATCCAATCTTTATAATACAGAGCCCTGAAGTTAACTTTTTCTATGGACGTTAACAGGATTGTTACTGATGGATGGATTACGTCTGACCTTGGCACTGGTAGCTTAGGACAAGTCATCAGGGTTCTGATTCCTGCAGATTTTCAACCACTCTAAGGGAATCCACTTAGAAAATGCCTATCAAGCTAGCCAGGGGTTGTAAGGGGCTTGAGAGATTGGGGTAAAGCTACCCAACTGCTTTGTAATCTCTTGTTCTTTGGAATAGATGTGGTCACTGTCCAGAAGATATGCTTTGTTTGTGATGTTGATGTTCAAATGTCTAGCAATTTTGTCATCTATTCTGCATACTGACCAACTGGCCAGAGGTGTTTCCTTATTAGTCAAACATTCCCTGGATGCGAAGGTGGACCTTGTCCATGTCGATGGGGGATGGGAGGGATTGCAGCTTATATGCCTAATGATGGAGTCTACTTTTTCCATGTTCCGGTGGTTTTGTTGTGCTCAGTCTTAATGAGAGACTGGAATGCTGTTCTGTATTCCAAGCTAGCAGGAGATCAGGTGATTTTAGTCTGGTCAATTTGATCAGTGTGTTCAGGCCCATCAATAGATACCAGGTCACTTTTAAGTGGCAATCTCTGAGTAACCAGCTACCTGGATAGAATGTTAATAAGATGGGTCAAGCTAGATTTGCTAGATTGTCCCATGTCTTACCTTTTTGACTATTCAGTCGACAGACTTATCTGTACCCAGATGGTATTAGGTGTTAGGCCTAGAATGGCTGGAAGGTCAATTGGTTATTGGGAATAAGTAGCAGGAGAGGCTTAAAGATAGTATGACCATTGAATATAGCTAGTTACTCAGTTTAGATAAGGCTCTTGAGGATGGTCTGTTATGAGTGGAGTTTGGGAGGGCGATTCCCTTGAGATAGGTTTAGTCAGGCAGGCTGTGCAGCATGAAGCTAGCATGTGCTACCGGAGTTAGGTAGACATAGGTTAAACAAGATATCTAAAAAAGCTGTGAATATTGGTACAGAATTGTGCAAAGAAGAAATCCGTCAAGGTCAGGACTGTTACATTTGGGAAGTCAAAACCTCAGTGGGGGTCAACCAAAGACATGTGCAAGACGTTTCGATGACATTTCGATGACATTTCGATGACATTTCGATGACATTTCGAGAGCCATTTAACAAGGAGCTTGGTCTGTGGCAATGAGTTTTGCAGCTATTTGGCTGACTTTTCTTGGCTTGAGCTGACTGAAGTCGCTAGTTGTGAGGATGAGATTAGAGAGGGCAAAGTTGGCTTTACACTGGAGAGTCAGCAGTGACAAGTATCTGGGGCTTGATGGTCTGCCCTATGAACTATTCTTGAGGCTGTCGCACATCTGCAGAGAGGTTGTTGCCCAACGTTCATGTCATGCAGGCTGGGAATACCACACTTGTGCCATCAGCATGCCTCAAGGTTGGCTTTCCTATGTCGCATGTTAACAGAGGACTTGATTTTGAAGAGGAGTGTTAGGGTGCCTTCCGTCACCTTACCATCCCTTTTCCCATTTTGAGGGCTGAGCACTGTTGTAGGCCCTGGAAGCAATCAAGTTTCCTTCAAGAGTGTTGGATAGCCTTGAAAGTCAATCCTTGGTTCAGTGAATTCATGAATTAATGGAATGGGTCACAAAGGATTCTCAGCTTGCTAGCATCAGAGTCTTGGGTGCCAGCAGCTGATTATCTCAGCAACCCTGAGTTTTCGTTTACCTGGTGATCAATTCAGACCCAGGTGTCTCTCAATGATGTTGCATTCAGATGAAGTGGGCGGATTTTCCCAACTGTTATCAGGGTGACCTTGGTTTAGACATAACAGCTTCACACACTTTCTACCATTGTCCTCAGGTGCACCCATTCTGCACTTCATCTTTGCCCAATGTGTTTCTTTCTTTCTTCTTCGTCTTTGCCGAATGTGTTTCTTTCTTTCTTTCTTTCTTTCTTTATCTTGGCCAAGTGTTTTCTTTCTTTCTTTTTCATCTTTGCCCAATGTGTTCCTTTCTTTCTTTTTTCTGCATCTTCTCCCAATGTGTTTCTTTTCTTTCTTTCTTCTTCATCTGGGCTCAATGTGTTTCTTTTTTCATTCTATATTTTTTGATACTTCTTTTACTTTGACCAGTTGTTTTTCTTACCTCCTATTTTTTCTTCTTTCTCATCCAATGAGGTTTCTTTCTTTCTTTACTTCTATCTTTGTTCAGTAATGCTTCGTTCTTTTTTCTTTCTTTCTTTTAATTCCTTATTTTATCTATTTTCAGTATTTTTCTCTATCTTCTTCTCTTTTTCATATCTCATTTTCCATATAATTTTCTTTCTTTTACTTTCTTTCTTTCTTTCTTTTTCTTCTTCTCTCATCTTTATTCTTTCTTTTTATTACTCACTCATCTCCTTTTCTTTATTTAATTCCATCCTTTATCTAATTTCACTCTTTTCCTATTTTCGTACCTCCTTTTCGTACCTCATTTACTTTCTTTCTTTTTCCCACCGTCACTCTTTGATAACACATGCACACTCCTGCACACACACACATGTATGCAGGAATGAACGTTCCCTCCGAACGTAGCTAATGAAAAAAAGAAAAAATAATCAGAAAAGTGCCACCAAATTCTCGTTCAAGACTCACCAAGAGAAACAGGAAATGACAAAGACAAGCCATTCACTTTGAAAGCTCAATCAATAAGCAATTATTTGACTTGTTCCTTGTTTCCAAGCCTGCAAAAGAATTGGTGTATTTATATCTGAACAGGCCTGCAGAGAAAGACATCTCTTCACATATACAGACACAAACCTATTTATATATATATATATATATATATATATATATACACACACACACACACATATATGCACACACATACATAGAAAGGCTTTCAGGTACACAAATATATTTATATAGACCCTCGTGAATAATATACAATTATGCATGAACACACACACATATATATATATATATATATACATATATATATATATATGTATGTGTATATATATATATATATATATATATATATATATATATATATATATATATATATGTATATATATATATATATGTATATATGTATGTATATGTGAGAATATAGTATATGAATTTCTATATACCAGAACAATGTTAGGCAAATGAATGACAAAGTGAAAAAATTCTATGTAAATTTAGTTTTTCTACAGGATGAAACACACTATATATACATCCATCCATACACACAGAGACACACAAACACACACATATATATATATATATATATATATATATATATATATATATATATATATATGTATATGTATGCATATATAAATATATATATATATATATATATATATATGTATCCAAGCATAGGATTGGTGTATATGGAATAAATTCCAATAACCCCAAAATACTATTCTTAAAAGAGTGCTCAATACAGGGTAGAGCAAATATAATTTATTCTAAAATTATAACATAAATATGTTATAAAATCACTACAAAAATATAAACGATATCATATTTATGCTATAATTTTCAATTATATGTGTGTGTGTGTGTGTGTGTGTGTGCTGTAATTTATGGAAATTGCTCTTTATCCATGCTAGAGCTAACATATGCAGTTACATGGAGAGTTGTTTGTGACCTTAGGTTTCACGCTTTTGTGATCTTCAGACAAGTGTGAAACTTAAGGACACAAAAAACTCTCCATACAGCCATATATATATATATGCATGTGTGTGCATGTATATATATGTGTGTGTACATACCACTTTGACTAAATATTACTTTGAATGACAATAACAGAAACCAATCAATAAATAAGAAAAAAATAAAAATATAAAATTATCATCAAATTTACAAAAACATTTTTTATTATTTTTGGTACTAAAAATAAAAATATGAAAGACAAATAATAAAAGGAGAAATTCACTTCAGAACTAATTGTAAAAAAAAATTAAACAAAATAATGTCATGACTTGATATGCTTTTTCTACAAATTTCAAAATACATCCTCGTCCATAAACAAAATGTTACGTTACTACAATCTATAAATAAGAAAATGATAAAAGAATAAAATTATTACTCTGATATCCAGTGTAAAATATACATGGTTATTCCTTACCATGGTAAAGGACTTGTGTGTCTCAGTGATCCCAAAAGCTAAGTTGTCTGGAGTTCCGACTTCTGTAGGGCCACTCATGGCAGTAAGGTCTAGAAGGAGGGAGCAGAATGAATGAGACCTTTTCAGACAAAGCATCCAACAGCCCAATCAGGTTTGCCAGATCTTGCCTGTCTCAGTCCCTTATGAGCCATGCCAGAGAAAATTCTGGCCACGTGTGTGGGCTTTTCTATTGCGCTGAGTTTCCAACAAAATTAAATCTATAGGAATGGTTTTGTTTTTGACTTCACTTTCTTCCACCCTTCAGCAATATATATGTGTGCATAAGAGATTTTTTCATTAAAATTATGTTCAAAATTCTGTTGTGTTTTATACTTTAGTTTAGAACTCAATCACTTCTTTTCAAGATTCAAAACAGAAAGAATCAGGTCAAATTGAATTTATTTTCCGGAGAGATCTATCTAATGGCATATTGCAACAAAGGGAAATAAATCTTTCAGAATTAAAATCAAAATAAATAAAGAAGTTAATATTTATTCAATTTTATTTTGATTTATTTTCTCAATACCTTATAGGCAATTTAGTGGTCTTATATGCTAAGAGTAGTTATCATATTTTTGTAATGCCTATGAATCACAAAAATAAACAATATGGCCACTATTTTAAAAATTTTTGTCTCTTCCTTTTTCACAAATTTTGATCATTCTTTTGCTCTAAAATCAGGTGTATATACAAGAAAACAAGCTTTTTTCCTAAGGAATTTCTGTGTGATTTTAACTGCTTTTTAGGTTTTATTCTCCCTAACAATCTATACACATAGGAATATATATATATATATATATATATATATATATATATATATATATATATATATGAAAGTGAACTTTGAAGTCAACAGTCTGTTGCTTATGAGTGTTGACTTCAATGTTCACTTTCATATTTACATATGCTCTCTCTCTGATATTGAGCCCTTTATCCCATAAATATAGTACACCATAAAACTATATTTCTACATATATATATATATATATATATATATATATATTTTTGTGTATAGATTCCTAAAGTGTATCTTGGTTTTTCTCAACATCTTGTTCCTTACAGGTGGGATTTGAGTTTTGTAAAGAGGAAAAAAATCACAAAGGGTGAGATCTGGAAAATATAGTAGTTGTCAGACCTGAGAAATGTGTGCTTGACCCCAAAACTTTGGTACAAGCTGCAGTGAATAAGCAGATTCGTTGTCATGGTGATGTTGCTACTCACCAGAGAAATGGTATTCTGTCCTTTTCTGAAAATTTTAACATGTTTTTTTACAGTTTATCAACCCTTTGCAGGTTATTTAAAGCCAGAAGATATTCTTAGATTATAGGAATTTTCAACTTTTTTTTTTTTAAATAATAATGATTTAATAATAAAAGTTTTACTGACCAGACTCAAAATTGCTTAACTTCAGCAACTTCATGTTTCAAATTTATGTAGGTGTAAGCCACATTTTTTAAATTAAAAATGAGTGAGTAAATGTATGTTGGTCTTTCCCCATGAGTCTTAGAACCTATAATATGTATTCCTTAATATTTCAAAAATACAACATATATCCTTAAGTATCAAAGAACAAATAGACAATGCTTATAAATTTAGCATATTTTGTTTTTATTTAAGCTATATCAGAAAAAGAAATTTAGAGGAGAAAAGAAAATTCCGGTAGATTTTTATTTTTGCATTGTGTGTTTGTCATTGGTTAAGCAGGCCTCAGATGTACAGTGTGTCCATAAAGTTTGTGTGCACTTTAAAAAATTATAACTTTATTTGTATTTGCAATAGAAATAATTTGTAAAAAGGATTACAAAGATGTACATCTATATTTTTTAAGGGTTAATTGAAATTTTATTTAAGTTTACACATGTCCTCCATCATTAGCATATAGTGGGCCAGCCAATTTGTATTGGTTATAAATAGAAATAAAAACTGACCCTCTACAATTTTTATGTAACAAAGACAAGAGAAATAATCAAGTAGAAGAAATTATGAATTTGTTCAACAATAAATATTTTTATAAACACAACAAATACATAATATACAGTGCAAAAGTTGATAAACACAATAGAGTTCTTTTGTTGCTGAAAGAAAATTGAGTTACTGTACTGTATGTGTGAAAATGAGAAGGTGTAGTTAGCTATATTTGTTTTTATAGGAAAATTAAACAGTTGTTTTTGTTTTTGTGTTAAATAGAAAAAAGTATTGTTCTTGACTCACTGATTGTTATAGAGTTATCGCTCATTAACCAGATTTTCTTCTTGTGGAATAGAATATTTCGTGGGAGTGAGTGTTAAGCCTGGAAATGGTTGACAAGGTTTGTTGTTGTATTGAAGATTGTCTCTTTTGCTGTGCTGATTTCCAATGAAGTCAAGTGAATTGATTCAATATTTTAAGTGCCCACTGACCAAGTCGCATCAAAGTTTCATTTTTATTAGTTCTCTTGGTCACGTGGTGAGGCTCGTGAACATATTTACATTTTATGGCGTCAACTAGAGGTCAAAATTTGGGTCGGTACCTTCGGACGTAGTTGACGACCCCTAATTAATATTTTACAACCAATCAAAATACATCAGTTGTTATATTTGATTGGTAGCCTCTATGTGTTTAACTTGCACAAAATTTAAGATTTAAAAAAAAATGTAGGAATCTGATTCTACAAGCAATACAAAGTGTAATACGATTTTGCAGTTCACGGAAAACATTTGCCAACTGATTTACAGTAATGCCTGAAATCACAATAGTTATTTTAGCTTTCAAATTTTCTAGTGAACTAAGTTTGGTTGCATAGACAGTTGTTTTCACATGTCCCCATAAAAAAAATTTAATGGTGTCAAATCTGATCCACTCTTTCTGATCGATCTGTTAGGAAATTCCTGATTTAGACACTCTCTAACATGCAGAGCAAAGTGACAAGGAGCTCCATCTTGTTGAAACACTGTATTATAACATTTTTTACAGATTATTTCTATCGCAAATACGAATAAAGTTATAAATACAAATAAAATTATAAATTTTTCAAATGCACACGAACTTTATGGACACCCTGTATTTGTCCAGTTGAGCAGAGTTCATATGTATAATTCTAGTGCGTTTGTATATCACAATTCTAGTTGGACTATGCAGAATGTTTAACAAACAATGGTAAAAATAATGGTGAGAGAAAGCATTTATTAACCGAACAGTTAGTTTTACTCTTGGTTGAAACATTTAAAATAGTTTTCTCAAGTCCAATAATTGTTATTGCTCTTTCTAGTACTGATAGGGTTTCCTTGCTAACTTTTGCTTTAAGGTTGTGTGGAATATCAACATTTCAATTTTATCATTATTTTAGTTGTTTTGCTGATAAAAGTCTTAAAATGATGTGGTTTTTATTATTTGGTAAAGTTCTTCTTTTGTGATTCTATAGCAGCAATCTACAAAATCCATGAAGATTAGTCTGCTGAGAAATTCAAAGACCATAGAATGGTTTTGTTGTTAGCTGAAGTTAGGTGAATTTTCTTACATACGTGTTAACAAAACTATGTTTTTTTTTTGTCAGTTTTGTTTGTTAAATGAGATAAAAAGAAAATGAAAAACAAAAGGAAGAAAAACTGTACATTTTTTTCTGCTCAGTATGTATAGCTGGCCACTCATATTCGAGGTTACCCGTCTACTCGTCTATTACGGTGGCTAGCCAATCCCTATTGCAGACACTTGCTCAGGCACATTTTTTGTTTATACAACACCCACAGAGCCCAGCTGTGGTTTATACTGCAACTATATGGAGCAGACATTAGTTACAGTTTCTGGGAAAGATCTTGTTATCTAATATGATCAACAATTTGAACAAGGCCAGCATGCTCAAGCTCTCAGCCAAGATGACTAGTGACTTTGTGCTAGCTCAGCTATCGACGAACCCCAAGAGTTCTATCTACCCAATTTCACTCACATGGCTTGGGTCAACCTGTGGTATGGGTTTTCAGGCACTTTCAAAAGTACCGCATGCTGGGATCAACCCTTCCAGTCCAATAACATTTCCTGACAAATCGATCATGGTAAGATTCAAACCCAGGTCTCATGGTCTGAAAACGAACATTCTAACCACTCGGCCATGTGCTCATTTTAATATAATATAAGCTTAACATAAACCACATCCCTTGAGGATTACCAACAGCAGCAACAACTAAAATGGATAGCAGATGTAACTCAAAGAGAAAATAATGACATAATCAAGATGCTGACATTAGACACAGCTTCAAATATCCCTGCAGACCAAAAACATCAGGAAGCCTCCTTCCTGACAAATCAACAATGGTAAGTTTCAAACCCGTGTCTCATGGTCAGAATGCGAACGTTCTAACCACTCGGCCACGTGCCCATATATCCAGTATAAACAGGTCAGTATAAACAGTTTACAAATCCCTTGATTTTCTTGCCTGTCCTCTCCTGGATCTTTTTAGCAATTTCCAGTTCAATTACCTTTTTTCTTCTCTGTCCTAATTTAATTTTTTTTGTTTTCAATGTCAGTTCTCAAAATTGACAAAGGAAAGATTAAAAATTCTTTTTAACCTATTTCTTTTCTTTTAGTTTTATGAGAACATGATGGGGAACAGACTTTCCCTAAAAATAATCAAAATTCTTTAATTTAAATAAAATTATTTTTTTCAAAAGTATTAATTAAAACACACACACACACACACACACACATATATATATATATATATATATATATAGGCATATTTTCTCTCTCTCTCTCAATATATATATATATATATATATATATATATATATATATATATATATAGAACTCTCCAACTGGTTTCAATGTATAAGTGTCAAGCAACTCAGTTCCTAGAAACTGATAGCGAGACCACCCACACATGTGATTTGATTATAGTGGTGTTGAGATGCTGAGTGTTTCCGCGTGAGTGTATTGAAATAAGGACAAACACATACGTCGGGAAAAATACTGGTATATTCGAGGAGGTATTTACAACAGAGAGATTAGTAGTCAAACGAACACAGGTTAGTCAGTCACAATAAGATAGAATATAAAGTCCATCTGTATCTTCCGGTAGAGAGACGGAAGTGTCATGGTCACCTGATCTCCCCCGAACTCTATAGAACTGTCCTATTGGTAGTAGAGAGATCAGTCCATTCTGATGAGAAGGTGGGTGCACCCCAACAAGTAGTGAAAGCTTTGTGCAGAACCATCCACACTTTTTGAAGAGCTGAATACATGACACAAGGTCCCCAAACAAACTTCCACAGGTTTTGAATTCAGAGTTGTCCTTCTCCTAGACCAGTTGCTATCCAAGGCTATAGAACCCAGTCTGTCCTGCAATGTACCCAGAGCTGAAGACAGAAGAAGGATTAATATCTTTCCCAAGGGTATTAGCGTGTAAGTGAATGGAATGGATTCAAATGGAATTCGAGCTTGGCTCTCTGATTCCTCAAGCCAAGCCACTATCCACTACTCCACTATGCCTCTTTCTCTCTCATTTTCTCTCTCTCTCTCTATCTATCTATCTATATATATATATATATATATATATATATATATATATATATCGTGGACTCTCCCATTGTATTCAACATAGGAGGGTCAAGCAGCTCAGTTCCTAGAAACTGACAGCCGGACACCAACACATTTGATTTGATTATAGTGGTGAATGTTTTGTGCAGAACCAACCACACTTTTTGAAGGGCTGAATACAGAGACCTGTTGCCCTACGTGCCACAAGGTCCTCAAACAGCCCTCCGCAGGTTTTGAATTCAGAGTTGTCCTTCTTTTAGACCAGTTGTCATCCAAGGCTATAGATCCTAGTCTGTCCTGCTATTTGCCCATAACTAGGAGTAGAAGAGGATTCATACCTTTCCCAAGGGTAATAGCACATAAGTGGATGTAATGGATCCAACTAGAATTTGAACTTGGCTCTCTGATTTCTCAATCCGAGCCAATATCTATTATACCACTATGCCTCATATATCAAATATAGATGAAGTATGGATCAGGATCCAACAGAATGATTAGATAAGGAACAAATAGGAAACATTTATCAAACTAACATATTACATTGATAAATGTTTCGTATTTGTTCTTTATCTTATCTTAAACCTGAAATTTTACCAGAAATAAATGTCTACTGATACACTTATTCATTCTGGCCACACAGCTAGATGCTAAACTCCATTTTCAATATTCCTACAATCCTGAAAAATGCACGCATGTATGGTCTATTAATAATCTGACAGAAATAAGTAAAATCTTATCTATGACACAGTTCACTCCACCAGAAATTTGGAAATGGCATGCTGTTCTGCTTGGAATTCCCACCAGAAGCTTCTATACTGTAGTGTATATGTATGTATTGATTGATTTGTTTAAAAAGAAGGATTAATTGATTGATTTCTTTTCTACAGCTTATCATCCCTTTGCAGGTTATTTATAGCCATAAAGTATTTTTAGATTGTCAGAATGTTTTTGAGATAATAATGATTCACTGATACAAGTACTACTAATTAACCCATAGCTGCAGGGGAAAGAGGTGAATTCATACATTTACCAAGTATATTTGCATGTAAATGAACATAATGAACCTGGAATTGAAACTTGGCTTTCCAATTTCCAATTCCAAGCCATTATCCATTGCACCATACACACATCTATGCATACAGTATTCCCAAGTGGTCACCCATTAGGTACTAACCAGAGTCAACATTGTTTAACTTTTCTTCAGTTACATATCATTGCAACAACTCATTAACAACTAATTTCTGAATTAAATGAGCCACAATTTGTCACCTGTATT
The DNA here is from genome assembly GCA_963932145.1 of Acanthosepion lycidas. Lineage (NCBI taxonomy): Eukaryota > Metazoa > Mollusca > Cephalopoda > Sepiida > Sepiidae > Acanthosepion > Acanthosepion lycidas. Next base: position 9,081,944 of record OZ010590.1, read on the forward strand.
ATTTTCTGTTCATTTATCAATATTAACAGTTTTCAATCTTAAGTTTTCAGCAAAATGTGAAGCTTTTATCTAACAAGCGGACAGGTGTACTGAAGCAGTGAATCAGAATTGACAAATGTTTTACAATCAGGTTGCAAATGTGTGAGCGAGGGAGAGCATGCTAAAGAATAGTGTCAGCTGTTGATGATAGAAGTGCGGCTGTTAAGCATAGAACTTGTAGCAGGTGGGTAAGAGCAGAGATGTAGTTGGAGGCAGGGTAAGAGCAGAGATGTAGTTGGAGGCAGGGTAAGAGCAGAGATGTAGTTGGAGGCAGGGTAAGAGCAGAGATGTAGTTGGAGGCAGGGTAAGAGCAGAGATGTAGTTGGAGGCAGGGTAAGAGCAGAGATGTAGTGGGTGGAGGGGGGCAGGTAAAAGCAGAGATGTCAAGTGGTAATGTAAAACAATCATGAAGGTGGTCCTGATAGTTGCCCAAATACCAGATAGTGGATAATGATCCGTTATCAGTACTATAGCTATTTTAACAGCAATATTCAGTGGCTCTGTAGATCATCATCAGTGCAAAGAGACAGGTTTCTGTCACCCACTATGCCAACTCTTTCTCTCTATATATGAACTCTTGCAGGATGTGTGATTCTTATACACCTATGAAAAACAAAAAAGAAGCTTGGCTTGACCACCTTTCAATGAACCCTCAGAAAAGAAAAAATCTATGACATAGTGTAAAAAAATTTTATGTGATCCATTTTGTTGTTTAGGACTTCATTGGATGAAAGTGATGTTTATCTTGATATGATTAAATGTGAGCATGAAGTTGAGTCAATTTCATTTAGCTTCTTTTCCTTTTTGTTGTTCATATTTTTAGCCCATTTGTTATTATATATTCCACATTGCGATCATAGAAGATCTGTCAAGAAAATTGAAATGTTGTAAGAAACTCGATGTAAATTTAATGATCTAGTGATTAAAGTACTTTCGATACAGCTTTCTTTTAATTACAGTAACATTTTTAAATCAAAATTATGTTTAGACTCTTTACAGAGGGCAGCTAATGCTCATATAATCATTTAATTAAATTCCTTGAGGTTTCTCCTATGTATTCCTTGTGGCAATTATTACAGGTTATACAGTAAATTCTTCCTTCAAGTTTTAACTTATTTTGTTTTATATTAATTCTTTTATTGTTTCGAATGTAGTTGTGACAGATTTTATGTTGAGTTTAGATAAATTCTTTTCAGTTGTAGTTTTGATAGGGTTGGTGAATAGAATAATATATTTTGATTCATGTGGTCTGTCAGAATGGTTGAAATATCTTATGAGTCTTTTGTTTGCATTGAATATAAAATAATTAAGGGACTGAAGAATCATAAAAACATAAACAAAAAGAATCTAAAGGAAATCAACTAGATTATATATCCAAACACATATTAAAAAAAAAAAGTTTAGAAATTCAGAATTTCAATGTTCCCTCTCCTTCATGCGCATGTGTAATCAGATCAATGTAAACATCATTTTAGTCTGCTGAAGTCTTAAAGGATGAAACATGTCGCAAGAAAAAATATTTCCATTTTGTCACAGATTTTCCTAAAATTATTCTGATATATAAAAATTGTGTGTGTATGTATGTGTGTGTTCACATGTGCACTTACAAATAAAAAGATATGCTTACATGTTATCGTAAATAATGTCTCTCTATATATATATATTTATGCATAGAAATGGAGGAAGAAGAAAAATACATTTCCTTCAAATGATGATGATGCATATTATTATTATTATTATTATTATTATTATTATTATTATAATACTTATAGTTTTTTGGTGCTACTATAATAAGATATCTACCATTTATTTTCCATTATAGCATGAAATCTACTGTTCATTTTCTACAATGGCATGATATTTACCAACTGTTGGAAGTATGAAATATGTTAAAAACCCTAATTCAAATTCTGACTCTTAAAAAGGACACCACTTCATCTTCGGTTGAGATGATTTTGTTTGACATTAGCTTGTTGATTTTGTAATGGAATTACATAAATTCTTCCTTTATAAATACAAATTAAATACCGCATTTTTTTGTTTAAAATAACACTGTATGTACTTTAAGAAATTAATTGATGTAGGCCATAAGTGGTTTGTTTGGTAGAGTGCCTCGTCATTTATGGTAGGTCACAAATGCCTTAGTAGATATCATAGTAGCAATCTTTTTTCTTCCATATGATCTTTTGTTTTCAAGCAAATATCGTGCATTATCAATGTTCTCCATCAATTCTCATGACTTCAGACAAATGGTAACTTTTGTAGAATATTTTCAGTACCAAGTAACACAGACTTTTGGCCAAAATAATAACTTGGACAATAGTGTCCAGAATGTCTTCTGTTCTGGCAAACCAAGTCCAGAGGTTGGTTTATTTCTTAAGCTTGTCAATTTTTTTGACCTTGATATTATTGGTCACAAGAAACAGCTTACATAAATGAGGATGCATTTTGGTGGTTTTTCTTGTCAATGATGGTGATCTCTAGTTTGACGGCCTTGAGGATGTGGTCTGTTTGGATGTTGACAATCTTGTAGGATTTTAACATCCATATGGGCCATGTCCTTGTAGCCACCAAACCAGACATCACCATTATTGACAAAAAATCAAAACAAGAAAATGCCATTATTATTATTATTATTATTATTATTATTATTATTTGCTTTGATTTTTATTGCATACACATTTTCTTTCGGGTCCCAACCAGGGACCTTAGGTCAGAAATTCCATTGCTAATTTTAGTAAAAAAAGAAAAAAATAGCTAAAATCACACACATTTTACAGAGATAAAGCACTTCGTAAGATGTGAGCTGTATTTGTGATTACAATTTTTTGTATTTCTTTAAGGCATGGGCTGCCAGAAATCCCTTCAATGAGTATGTCAGAACCTTTTCTAATCAATCCAAGGACTCCAGCTAGAACTGGAATCACTGATGTCCCCATGTTTGAGATTTCCACTTCAAGATCTTTGTATTTTGATAGCTTTTTGAAGATCTTCAAAGATACATTGCAATCTGTGGAAATCATTGTGTCAATAAGAAAGCACAGTCTGTTTTTATGGTCTTTGATCATGACATCTGAGCAATTAGCTTTGATTGTTCTATGTTCATTGCAAAGTACCATAAAATTGTTACCAGCCATATCTTCGTAACCGGGTCTGGGGGTGTTCATACCAGTTTCTTGGCTTGCTCTATCATGCCAAGTTTTATATTCAGTGGGTGCTAACACTGTGCAACCTGATAAAAGATGATCAGTTGTTTCTGAATATTTATCACAGAATCTGCATTTAGGGTTAACACAATTTCCTACTGAAGTGCAGCAATGTTCTTACTGAAAGCACATACCCATTTGCCTTTGAGCTAGGATGAAACTGTATCTGTTCTCTTTTCTTGTGAAAGTTATGAGGAAGCCATGTTCCAAGAATTCCAACCCTGCAGTCACACCTTTCTCATTGCACTAAAGAGAAGGGTTAGAGGATATCAAAGCTAGCATGACAGATGAAGAGAGGGCATTTTTTTCTATGTCCTTATGCTATATGTACCAGATTTGTGTTTCATTCTACCACCATGGGTAGGAAGGTATATAAGTATCATCAAAAACATCAAAGTGTAGTATCTGTCTTGATCAGAGTATGTTCTAGTTCAGTGAGCAGCAGAAGCAAGAGAACTGATTCAGCAGTATGACTAAGGAAAAGGAAAGATGGCTAAGATCCACCATGCCATATCACATTGTAGGGAAGCACGGGTTTATATTCGTATTTTATTGGCAAGATGTGAGTTCATGGGAAGAAGCTGCTACTCAAACAGCTTCTTTCAACAAACCACTGTCTTGTGGAACTGACATTTAAGAGGTTGATTCTCTGGTCACTACAATCTAGAGTTAACCGTTATCTTCTCCACATAACCATATAAACTTTGACTTTTACTCTATAACAGTAGACTGTCGGGAAGAAAAGGTTAGGAAGGAAACATCCATCAATACTTGAAAGTGCAATAGCCTTCATCAATACTTAAAAGTGTGATAACATCCATCAATACTTGAAAGTGCATTAAAAAACCATCAATACTTGAAAGTGCAATAACATCCATCAATACTTGAAAAGTGTGGTTAACATCCATAAATGCTTGAAAGTTTGATAGCTTCCATCAATACTTGAAAGTGCGATATCATCCATCAATACTTGAGAGTGTGATATCATCCATCAATAGTTGAAAGTGTGCTAACAACCATCAATACTTGAATGTGTGATAGCATCCATCAGTACTTGAAAGTGTGATAGCATTAATCAATACTTGAAAGTGCAATAACATCTATCAATACTTGAAAGTGTGATAAAAGTGAATTTTAGAAACTTATTTTTCATAAAGATTGTTTTAAGAGAAAGATTTTATGAATTTCAATTGACAATAATGATAAATATCTGCTCAAAGAATTCTGAATGTTTCCTTATGAGGATTACCAATTAACTGCCCCCATCAATACTGGAAAGAGCACAAACAGTTACTGGAGTTGAGAAACCTACTTTCCTGAAAAGATTTTTGAAGAGAAAGGTTTTATAAATTTCAAGTGAAACGTGCACTAGCTGCTCGTTCAATGAATGCTAGATATTTCCTTGCAAGGAAATGGCTAATATTATCATTAGTGTTAGAGATGAGGAGAACAGATAATACACTTATTATTTATTTGTCTTCCCATGGTGATGGTATATAGCACAAGGCCACTTTAAATCAGGCCACCCCATCACAGGTACTAAGGCCAAAAATTACCTAGAGCTTGCAACCAATGTCATGCTGGCATCGATATTCCACTGTTCCACCAGCTTTGGTCAATGATTATGTGGGTAATTCATTTCGCCCATCATTTGCAATGACTGAAATGGATTAAAGTGCTTGCTTTCGTCCAGTCCTCTGGTCTACCAACTTAGCTGTTGCTAGTGACCTCTTATTCTCTCAGTCTCGTTAGTACATATGTATGCCATAATGCCAACAACTCGATCTGCTGTCTTCCTCCTAGACTTGCTATTTATACCTGCATTGGAGGCAACTAAAATTTGCATACGAGACTTCTTGTTCGCCTGAGACTTCCGATTTTATAAATTCAAGCTGGTTTGAATTCTTAATCTTTTTTCTTTCCTTTGTATGTCTGCCCACAATATGGGAATTTTGGAATAATCCATTTCTCTTTTAATGCCAGTTGCAATCTTTCAACAGGAACTGACACGCCAAGCAAATTTGCTTTGTGGGAGGTAAGTCTTCTCATTCCTCAAATTGAGGTGCTGCCACAGGGTTGAAATCCCTGGGACAAGACATCCTTCATTTATTTTTAGTGTTCTGTTTGAAGACAGAAACACAACTGTGAGATAAAATGTAGTTTGTCCACCTGAAAACAGGTACTACACTTTGATCCTTTCCCAATAACCAAAGAATGAAGAAAATGCTTAATGTTTCATCGTAAAGGGATATCTAATCTCACCATTAGCATTTGAATGTTAGTTTGAAGGAAATTTTTTTAAAGTTTTCTATTTCAGAGTTGCCCTTTTCACTATAGGAAATCAATGATCCGAAGTTATTCATTTTCAAATAACCAGTCTAAAAATTAATGATTTTTGCAACGGATATCTGAGACAGTAACAAATGTCAGTAATGTTTTTATACAATAGTCCAAGCTTTTCTATAATTAAAATAAATTTCATACAGGAACCATGAAACTTGTCAGGCATTTAGAAAGATTCTGCAGTTGAATATGGCTGCAGTTGAATATGGCTGCTGTTGAATATGGCTGAATTCAGATAAAAAACTATTCTAGGTCTTTCCCATGTGATTTTAACATTTTTTATTGGCTCGATCTATTTATAAAGGAAAGAAAGAACAATAGATTATATCACTTTACTGTTGGTATTTAATTTTTTTTCGATTCCAGAAATAAATGTCTACTGATACACTTATTCATTCTGGCCACATGGCTAGCAGCTAAACTCCATTTTCAATATTTAATATAAATTTATTTATATATATGTATGTTCTATTAATAACCCTATGGAAATAAGTAAAATAATGCCATTATGTGTCAAAAAGAAAAAAGGACCTGGGAGAAACTTTTTCATAAAACTTCGTCACATTGAGTATTTAAACATAGTTTTATCTTTGCTTTTATTATAGATAGAGAACTGCACAAATTGAGAAATATAAACAAAATTCATATTAAATGGATAAAAAATAGATTATCCCTTTTATTGAAAATCTTTCCTTATCTAAAAGAATCTGAATTTGAGTTTGACAAGCATAAAAAGAATGAATTTTCTCACCAGATTCACTTAACTCATGCACCACAAACAATCTTAAAGGAACCAGAAGACTTATGTTGACTTATCTCAGTGTATGGTTCAGTTATAATGAATTTATTATAGGAAAGTGCACATAGAACAAGGTGTGCTAGATGTAGCTCTGCCCAACACTACTGTTGGGACATTATTATTATTATTAATAAGTAAAAATAAAAATTATAAAATAATAATAATAATAATAATAATAATAATAATAATGAATATCATAAATAAAATAAAATAAAACAAATAACATTAAAACTTGGTTTAAAATAAATTAAATAAAACTAAAAAAAATAGAAAGTTTTCCCAGCATGCAACAAAAACACAAATATATATATATATATATATATATATATATATATATATATATATGTATGTATGTATGTATATATATATATATATATGTATATATATATATATATATATATATATATATATATATATATATATATATATATATGTACATATATATATATATATATATAAAAGTGAACATAGAAGTCAACACTTAGAGGCGACAGTCTGTTTCATGCTATATGCAATCGTCAAGCCAATGCTATATGCAATCGTCAAGCCAAGGTGGCTTGACGATTGCATATAGCATGAAACAGACTGTCGCCTCTAAGTGTTGACTTCTATGTTCACTTTTATATTTACACACGCTCTATCTCTGATATTGAGCACTTTATTCCATAAATATAGCACACCTTAAGACTATATTTCTTTATATATATATATATATATATATATACCTGCTGTTCTAACCTCTAGGTCCAGAGAGCTTACAATACAGCAAAGCATTAATCTGGTTATTCAATAGGATTATACTGATAAATGAATATTTGTTGCATAAGTTAAATACTTTTTTTATTATTAGGCTATGAATTTACTGATATATAATCATACATAACAGTAATTGTTAAAATATTTACAGTAAAACATTGGTGATACTTATTATTATTATTATTATTATTAATAAAGAAAATAAAAGATATAAAATAATAATAATAATGAATGTCATAAATAAAATAAAACAAATAACATTATAAATTTGTTTAAAAAAAATTAAATAAAACAAAAAGAAAAATAGAAGTTCTCCCAGCATGCAACAGAAGCTTTTCATGCCAGAAAACTAACTTTGCACCAAAAGACGCTGAATTTATTATTTTCATTAACAACTGTTGGAAGGTCAAGATGTCAAGCTTCTCTCTCCGGGACATTGTTTGTTATAATATGAAGCATTTTTTTGTTTTATCACTTGCAACCTTAAAACAATTGTAACTAAAATACACATACACACATACACACACACACACACACACACACACACACACACACACACACACACACACACACACACACACACACACACACACCAGTACATGAAAACAAATAAAATTATATGATTTTAATTTACAATTTAACATGCTTTCAGTGTGATTTCTGTGTATGCAAACATGGAGCTATCCTTGCTGTTTTGATGTGAGTGACCCCACATACTCTAAAAATATAAAATCATCTAACCTGTCACTCTTCACTGGAAGTCACCTGAGGATGATTGGAGAAATGAGTAATCAAAATACTGTTAGAAAAATAAGTAAAAAATTTTAAAAAAATGAGCTTAATACTTTGAAAACTTTATTGAATTGAAATGTTTCTTGTTTATTCACATAGAAAGTACTTTAACTTAATTTATGTCTGTTTTCTTAAGTTGCAAGGACATTATTATTATTATTAATAAATAAAAATATAAAATAATAATAATAATGAATATCATAAATAAAATAAAATAAAACAAATAACATTAAAACTTTGTTTAAAAGAAATTAAATAAACCAAAAAAAAATAGAAAGTTCTCCCAGAATGCAACACAAAATTTTCCTGCCCACCAAAAAAAAGATGCTGAATTTGTAGCTGAAAAACAATTTACACATAGAGATAGCAAATTAAAGCCAAATTTATAATTAGAAAACATATACCTCAAATTACACACCAATTTTTGTCTAGCTAATTCAACTCAAAGCAAATTTTAAAACAAACACAACTATACCAGAACATTGGCCATTATTGTTGTGACTCTTGCTTGCCACAGATGTGCATTTCCCTAATTTAGTCTATAAGAGAAACCAAACTGGGAAGAGAGAGTAAAGAGCAGAAAGAGAGAGAGAAACTTCACACATACACGCTACCCAAGAACATTGCTGACTGCTTGTCCAACCATTAGGATTTGAAAATGACCTCCTGTGAACATAAAAAGAGAATGGACTCAACTATCAATGCGACAAACCCAAACCGATAACCAACATTTCACACCTCATACACCATACAACTGAACATTACACTATACAACTTACAAAAGACATTTTCATATCTTGTAAATGAAAATAAATCTTTTGACATTTCTCCAAACAAGTGTCTAATTTGTTTCTTTATTCAAACCAACTTCCCCCTCAGATCAAATTCAGTCTCTTCACTAATAACCATTGGAAAGTCAAGACGTCTATCTCCTGTCTTCAGAACATTGCTTGTTATAATGTGAAGTGACATCTTCCTTTTATCCCATGCAATATTAAAACACTTGTAACCAAAAATATACACAGGCACCAGTACATAAAAATAAATACATTTTAATTTACAATTTGTTGTAATGGAATGTCCCACACTTCCTATCACATATGTGGACTGACTATATCAGTAGATATATAGAGTGTGCACAGGATATACTTGGCAGACTTGAGTTCAGGAATTACTAGCCTTCTAACCGACTCCCTGTTTTTCAGTAATGTATTCTTTTTTACAATAAACCTCTCTTTCATCTATGCCTGTGTTGTTATTCCTTTCACTTGAGTACCACCTTTGTTTGTTTGTAACTTCTTTAAGAGTACAACACAATTTTACATGCTTTTATTGTTATTTCTTTGTATGTTTTTATTCTTGTGAGCACAAGGTTATTTCTGCTGGTACAATGTGAGTTAGCCACACTGCAAGTTGCTACAAAACCAGAAGATTAACCTGAAAACTTGGATCCTATTCTTAAATAGTTTTGTCAAATGGAGACTTTCATATGGATGTCGTGCATGGAGCCAAACTTATTCAGAAATATCTAACCTGTCAGCTGTATCCAATGGCTTTCTCGAATCAATGATTAAAAATGACTTTAAAGAAATGAAACCTCTAGCTCTTAAGCGAAGAGCATCTCTTTTTGAACCTTGTGGACTGGAGCTACATAATCTTGAACAAAAATAAGATTCAAGTGACTGAATGTTGAGGGCAATGAAGATGAATCTCCTTCAACAGATCTTGTAGACTGGTGACGCTGATTCCCAAAAATGGTACCAATTAACAGAACCTATTCCACTCAAATCCATTGTATTCACCTATGTGCTAATACTCTTGGGAAAGTTATGAATCTTCTTCTTCTCCCCCCAGCTATGGGTAAATAGCAGGACAGACCAGGTTCTATAGCCTTGGATGGCAACTGGTCTACCACAGAAAGAAATGGCAAACTACTGCAGGAAAAAATCTGCCTCATCATGAACAGCTGAAATGGTTAGTGACTTGAAACGAAAATAATGACATAATCAAATGTTGATGTTCCACACAATTTCAAGCAAGGGTTTTGGAGGGACCTCAACATTGCTAGAAGGAGTGGTAACAGTTATGAGACTTGAAAAGAATATTTTCCTGAAAAAATTGTAGTCATAGAAAGATTTAAAAAAAATTCAAACGACAATGGCACTGGCTGCTCGGTCAGTGAATGATGAATGTTTCTTTATAACGAAGCAGTTAATCTCACCATTACCAATTAACTGGAAAGAGAATTGTTATAAGACTTGAGAAACCTATTGGCTACCATAACAACATCCTATGCACAGATGACACTATGTTGATGACACAGGAGAAACGACAAGAACTAGATAAAGAAAACAAGAAGAAAATACTAACTGTTAACTGTAAGAAGACAGAATGCATGATAGTTAGGAAAAGAGAGCTTTCAAGGTATGACCTGCATATTGGGGATTTGAAAATCAAGCTGATACAGAAATTCAACTGAGTTGTGTAGTAAATGATGGCAGCAAATTGTGACGCAGAAAACTGAAAGTGCAATAGAAAACAGAAAAATGATGTTCTCGTAAGCAAAATATTAAGAGATAGGAAAATGTAGTTATAAATGAAGAGTGCTGAAGTGCTTTTTAATATATAATCCCCTATCCTGAAGAAATGCATGGCTGAACTGGCCCCTGCCCTCTCCAAATTATATAACTACTGCCTCAATGAATCTGTTGGAAGTCCTTATCCATTGTTCCTGTCTTTAAGAACTCTGGAGACCCTTCTGACTCTTGTAATTACTGTCCTATCAGTCCCCTACCACTCTTTGGTAAAGCCTTTGAAGCTTTAATCAACGCCAAAATGGTTATGCACCTTACATCCCATAATTTGCTCTCCAACAAGCAATATTTTTTTCCGCTTTGCCCATTCTACAGCTGATGTGCTTACGACCATAACTGAAATTGTTTACCAAGCACTTCATAATAACAGAGAAGCTCGTGCCGTGACTCTTGATATCTCCAAAGCATTTGATAGGGTTTGGCATGCTGGCTTTCTTCGCAAGCTTCAGGGGTATGGAATTACTGGTCGATTGTTCGACTTAATACAATCATTCCTGTCGAACCGCACATTGAAGGTAGTTCTCAATGGATTCTCCTCCAGCTCCTATCCCATGAATGCAGGTGTTCCTCAAGGCTCTATCCTAGGCCCTACTCTGTTCCTTATCTTCATTAACGATCTTCCTGATGTCATAGGTTCCCAAGTAGGCATCTATGCGGACAACACTACAATTTACTCCTGCCTCAAAAACAAATCTAGTGTCGCCGACAAAACTAACCTGGCCGTTTGTCTTGAAAAGGACCTCCAATCAGTTGTGGACTGGAGCAGGTATTGGCTGGTTAACTTTAATGCCTCAAAAACAAAACTGCTCTCTATTACCCACCACTGTGAACCCTCCCTGCCCCACCCATTAGAATGTCTGATGCTCACCTCTTTGCAACTGCTTGGTCTCACATTGTCCGCTGACCTGAGATGGAATGAATACATTGAATCAATACCTTCGTCTACCACTAGGAAAGTTGGCTCCCTATGCCGCACCAGGAAATTTTTCTCACCGGAGTCAATCCTTCAAATCTACAAATCAACCATTCACCCTTGCATGGAGTATTGCTGCCATATATGGTCTAGAGCCCCTTCTAATTGTCTCAAGGTCCTTGATAAAATCCAAAGACAGCGATGCAATGTAATTGGCTCTGATCTAGTATCTCGTCTGCAGCCGCTCTCTCACAGATGTGCCATTGCCTCCCTCTGTCATTTTTACAAATACTTTCACAGTAACTGCTCTGGTGAGCTGCTTTCGCTGGTTCCCAGACTTTGTGAATTTAAGCGCTCTACAAGGCTGGCATTTTTCTCTCACCCTTTCACTGTCCAAACTATTGAATGTAGCTGTCTCTTCTACTCCAATAGCTTCATGTTTCACACTTCTCGCCTGTGGAACTCCCTTCCCATTTCTTGTTTTCCTGATAGCTATAATCTCCAACTATTCAAATGTAACGTCAATCGATGTCTCCAGATGCCCCGATCTATCCCCTTCATCCTTTCCTCTATCACTCCTCTTTGTTATCGTTTCTACTCTGAAACCTTTTGCGTGCTAGTGGCTTCCTGTGTTGCTTGGGGTTGAAAGCTTAAGAAAAAAAATATATCAGTGAATGTAGACAATCTCTTCACAAATGAAGAAAATACTCCAAGTGACAGAGATGTGCTTTTACTGACAAACACTGTAAATGCCATCAACAGAAGATTTGAGCAGATATTAGAAAAATAGGACTACATTATACTCAGAAAAAGATAGCTTTCTGGAAAGCAGCTGAAATTTCTTGAAATCTAACATTTAACACTCCACAGGGCATATTGAATCCAATAAAGGGCGAAATGGTAAAAAAAAAAATCCCTCTTGGTCTTTGTTTTGTCATTCATTTACACAAACTCATGGATTAGGTTACTCATTGTTTCCACCTGCTTCTCTTGCATTCAAGGTGATAAAGCCACTAAGATGCAAGGGGTTACTGGGTGTGAAGGAAACTGAGAAAAACATTATTAAGGAGAGAGAGGAAAGAACAGGAATTTTGAAGATAAACAATAACAATTTAACTTTGCACTGAAATTTTTTAAGATCAAAGTTGACTTGAAAGCAAGAAGAGATTTCCACAAGTGAGAAGTGTGAGAGAAAAAACTATTAGTATCTGTCTATGTTTCTGAGATGCGGTATTATGTACACTATTTACATTATTCGGACTATCCTCTTTGTCGCCATATTTATTACATTTCGGTCATTGTACACTCCAGCCTTCTTCAGGTGGTTGGAATGTCAAACTGAACCCTCAAGGACACATGGCTCAGTGGATAAAGGAATTGGTTAGATCCAGTGACAGGACCCAAAGAGTGTGAGTTCAATACCTGGTTAAGGCGGTGGAGAACTTGGAGAGGGGAATTAACAGATAACTGTCATCCATTAAACATGCCACATGGAACTAGAACAGTCTACCCAAGGGAGCAAAATAAAGGGTTCAGTTTGAAATTACAACCACCTGAAGAAGGTGGAAGCATAAAATGGTCAAAACATTGCAATAAATATGGCGACAAAGATGAGGACAATAGTCCGAATAATGTAAATAGTGTAAAAAACTTACAGTTACTATTTCAGCTGTAAAATATTGAGACCTAGCTGCCAATCTAGTGTTTAGATTTGTAAAGTTTCGGTACCAAAGTGGAAAGCTCATCAGAACAATTACCATAAATATATTTATAGAAAATGAAAAGGGAAGCTAAACTACAGTGGTGAAAAAGAGAATGAAACTGAAATGTTAAGATCAATAATATTGCAGTTTTTTTTTAAATTTTGGCAAGAATCTCTAGACACAGCAGAAGCACCAGATCAGATGTTACAGCAATATTCAATGCATGAATGAATGATAGATTTATAAATATTTAAGACAGATTCTCTCTGGAAAAATGTCTGTAAGAACACAGTGAATCAAATGTTAGTCAGAAGAATGAAAAATAGGAAGTAGTGGAGTGCCATGATCGCCCACGTCCTGTGTATAAAGAATAATATTAATTAATCTTAATCAATTAAATGCTAATACTTGAGAGTATTAGAAAATTCAGAATTTACAATATTTAAAAGAAAAGAATTACAAACATTATGCCTGCTTATTTTTAGCATAATCCGTTCATATTCACAAATATTTTTCTGTGTATTACAATCATATGATACAAGAAATGCACAGTAACAGTGAAAATCACTTTTATTTCCCGAGTACTTTCCATCTCTTTTTGAGATCATCATCAGGGGTGCAACTAGTAAAGCAAAAACTCTGCGTAGCAATCAGTTATTGAACTTTTTTTTACGGTGCATTTCTTGCATCATTTGATCGTAATACACAGAAAAATATCCGTGATTATGAATGGATCATGCTAACAATAAGCAGATGTAATGTTTGTAATTCTTTTCTTCTGAAATTCTTAAATAAGGCCAACATTTGCTCAAACCTGATGAGCAAATTTTCCTGCCTGTTGAATTTTACCAAATCATCAGGTAGGAAATTTTAACTTATTATTTTAAAAAATATACACTGGATCTCATGGGAGGAATGCTAAATTACACAAAGATTCATATCTCAAATTTAAAATAAGTTAAATATAATATTGGTGTGTAAATACAGAATATAGGGTGTAGGTAGGAGGCCATTAAAAAAAACAAACAATTAAAAGCAAAATTAAAGTCGAAAAGAGGAAAGCCGGGGTGATACATTGAGTGATAATATACATTAAAATGGTTTAAGTGGGGTAATCAATACATAACCTAAAATATGGGAAGTGAAGGCAAAATTTGGATGATATATTAAATATTAAAATATTTTAAGAGAAATCTTTTCCTATGATTACAACCTAGCATTAGTTCATTTCGTTTATTAAGTAGATTTAGGTCATTAATATTTTTGAGGATGTATCTTTTTTCTAGTAAACACAAGTTACATTAGTCCCAATGGCTGCAAAACGGTGTAATTTTAGTGATATATATATATATGTATGTGTATATATATATATATATATATATATATATATATATATATATATATATATATATATATATATATATCACTAAATTATGTATGTATGTATATATATCACTAAATATATATATAGTGCATTACAAAAGTCTGCACCCCCTTGAAAACTGGATGTATTTTGTTTATTTTGATAGGAACAATTAATATTTTAAACTCCAAAAGTTTGTTTTAATAAGCAGATTTATCACTTTTATTTAATACACAAAATACATTTGAAAAATTTAAAACTGATTCTTAAACAAAGATAATTTTGAAAATGTCTTTGCAAAAGTCTATACCTCCTTTGGAATGTCTTCAGTTAATACTTTGTGGATAATACTGCTGCTGACGCCTCAAGTAGCCTTCCGCGAGCCTGCTGCAGTGGTCTGCTGACAGTTTTTGCCATTCTTCATGGCAGAACTTCTCGAGCTGTGTCAGGTTGGATGGGGAATGTTCGTGCACAGCCAGCTTTAGATATTGCCATAGATTTTCTATAGGATTGAGGTCTGGAGACTGGCTGGGCTACTCCAAAACTGTGATTTTCTTGCTAGCAAACCAAGCTTTAGTGCTTTTTGAAACATGCTTGGTGTCATTGTCTTGTTGAAACTTGAAATTGCAATCCAAGCGCAGAACTCTCGCAGACTTCAGCAGGTTTGCCTCCAATATTTCTTGGTACTTGACACTGCCCTTGACTTCTTGGATGGTTATCAGCTCTCCAGGCCTTGCAGCTAAAAAACAGCTCCAAAGCATGATCAAGCCACCACCATGCTTTGCAGTGGGGATGGTTTGATGAAGTTGGTGAGCAGTGCCTTTTTTCTGCCAAATGTAGCGTTTCATATTTTTTCCAAATAACTTGACTTTGTTCTCATCTGACCACAAAATCTTTCACCACATGGTCTTTTTTCTAGTTATCCTCCCTTGCAGGCCAGACCAGTGCAATACTCTGGAAATTGTAGATGCATGGACATATGTTCCAGTACTGGAAACTGATGCTTTCAAGTCTTCCAGTGTTGCACTAGGGTTGGAGGTTGCCTCCTGGACCTGTTTTGATTTTGCTCTTCTGGTAAGTTTGCCCAGTCTCTCAAGGCGGCAGTAGTTTTGTGCACTAACCATTTCTTAACTACAGTTTTAACAGCGCTTAGGGGCAATTCTAAAGTTTTTGCAATCTTTTTATAGCCATTACTTTCATTGTACTTTTGAATAATAAGGTTTTTAAGTTCCTGAGACAGAGGTTTGCCCATTTTCTTTCCCAAGTTGGACACCTTGTGTTTACAGTCAGAGTCCAAAGGCCAACATACCAAGAAACCATGTGGTGGATGATTTTGTAGGCAGTTAAATCACCTTATATAACAAAATAATAGCTTGGCCAACTTTCTTTGCTATGGTAGAACGTACATGTCACTTTTGATTGTTCTGGATTGTATGCATCAATGATAAACTATGTAATAACACAGTATAATATCTTGGGGGGCATGTAGACTTTGCAAGGACATTTTTCTTAGTTATGATTTTAAGAATCAGTGTGAAATGTTTAAAATGTAATTTTTATATCAAAGGAAAGTGTGATGGATCTGCTTATTATTTAACAATCATTGGAATTGAAAAAATGTGTTGTTCCCTGCTAAATTATACAAAATACATAAATTTTCAAAGGGGGTGTAGACTTTTGAAAGCCACTGTATATGTGTGTGTGTATATATATATATATATATATATATATATATATATATATATATATATATATATATATATGATCAGTAAGCATTATTTGATCACATTCTTTCCTAACTTTGTGCACTCTGCAATGACTGGATGAAAGGTATCTATCTCTCTTTTTCTCTCCATTCTACCACATCAGATAACATGATGGCTGCTATCAACCATGAATCAGTGAATTGCATTTTTCTGTATAACTACCATGATGACATGATGATGGTACTGGCCATTGCACATCAAACGTTTTTATTAGAATAAAAGCACAAGAGAAGAAACTATTTTTCACAAATACGAAGTCTGTTGGAAAAGTATTGAGGCCATGGCACAATCACTTTATTTCAATTTAAAACGACAAACTACATGGTTTCCCCTTCAAATTAACCGCCTTGATCAATCTGCAACTCTAGAAAGAGATCCTGCAGTTTTTGCTTCACTAAGTGAGCAAGAAGATACAAGAGTTATGGCATGACAAATCATGGCTGATTCACTACAACAATGCCCCTGCCCACAGTTCCTGGCCAAGAATAACATCACCATACTGGAGCAACCTCTCTATTCATCTGATTTTGCACCATGTGACATTATTCTTTACCCCAAGCTCATGGGAATCATCAAGGGGACCTGTTTTGAAGGTGTGAAGACAATCAAGAGGGCCATAACAACAGAGTCGAGGGGCATCCAAGAAGAATCTTTCCAGTAGTGCATAGAAGCGTGACAGAGAAGGATGCAAAAGTGCATCAGACTTGTGGTGGGTTTACTTTAAAGGGGAAACCATATAGTTTGTTGTTTGGATTTTAAATAAATTGTTTGTGACACCAGTACTGTACTTTTCAAACAGAACTTGTCTATTATAATTTATACATTTCTTAGAATTAAGGGTAATGTTTTTTTGTTCTTCTTCATTCTATGAATTCATAAACTAATAAGAAGCCATTATTTAAATATATGTGCACTTGCTAAGCTTAGTTTAGTCCATTATAAGACAAATCCAATAAAATAAATTTTATTTTGTCTGTGATAAAGTACATGAATTGCAAAAAGACAGTTTCTACAGTTCGTCATATTAAAAAGTATAAAATCTTCCAATCTACACTTTGTCATATTTTGGTTTATAAAGGATTAATAGATTAACAAATTAGGCTAATTTTTGGCACTATATGACCCATATACCTATTGATTCACTAATAAATTTTAATATTTATGCTTAACCATTTTTGATTTGTAGATTTGGTAAACGACACTTAAATCTGCGTAAAACTACGGATATGAAAAAATTGAAGTGTGAAGATCCTAGTTCAATTCCACCCCCATCAGTTGCTCCTTCTATGTCTGTGAGCCAAGACATGTTTGCTAATGATGGAAGCTTCCTGGAAAGATTAAAAAAACTTCAAGGTCTTTTATATATGGTCTGCCTTATTTTTCCTGCACAAATTAGCACTATGAGTTTGTTAAGATTATGGTAGGAAATACAGCCAGAAATGACCCCTATATGAAGAGGAAACCTTGCCATTATGTAATTGTGAAATAACTTCATGTCATAACTTCAATATGTTGTAAGGGCAATGTGAAAGTGTATTATAAAAGGTTGCAGATATAATTTTCCACCAGAAAAGTTTTGTTGATTTTTTTTTTCTTTTCTTCTTAGACTAATGCTTTGAATAGGTGAAGGTCACTGAAATCTGGGTTCAGTAGGAGTGTTTTCAATAACCAGGAGTGACCTAACTTCCGGGTATAATAATGTGGTTGACCTACTCAGTACATTTCCTCAGATGTTGATGTGGATTTTGTTAACTAGTATATATTCAGGTGCAACAGGGAAATTGTCCAAACTGAAAAACACTTTGGTTTATTCAGCTAGAAAGAGAACAGGTTAAAATCTTTTTTGTGTCAGTGCCACTGTCTTCCTAAATAAGCAATGGTGAGAGGAAAAAGATCATTCAGGCCATCAGTTTAAAAAAGATGGAACAATAGAGAGGAAAACTGTACCAGGAGTTCACAACAAGAAGAGGGATCATCATTTCAACTTAGAGCTAAAGAGATCAATTAGAAAAGATCCAACTCAATTCATGAAATGTTTGGTACGTGAGAGAGGAGTTTCAGCTATGACAGTCCAAAAAGCTGTAAAAAAAGATTTGAAAATGAAATTGTAGATGAAACCTGTGAGGCACCTTGTTACTCTAGGACAGAAAGTTAGAAGGTTAGAGAGGGTGAAGATCATCATGAATAAATTGGAAAATGATCCTGGAAGAATATATATATCTGAACTTTATTTCAATCCTTCATGAGCTTCTGATTATTAATTAATCATGAACATGCCACTTTCATTTACGATTGATTTCATTATGCTTCTTCTGTTGAGCTTGGAGAGTAATTATATATTCTTAATGCTCAAAGTAGAGTCTAATAGTGTTATAAAAAGAATTGGAGAATTCCAGTAAGATATCTTTAATCATTTATAAGATGCAACAATTCAAAGCTTAATCTAACAAATAGATAATTTTGCTTTTACACGATTTGGACAATTTTGGTGTTACACCAAAATAACCGGTAAGCATTTTCGTGGGGGTACAGATCCTTCTTCCCTGCCTTTATGTATACTCAGACGTGTTGAATGATTTGAAATAAGGAAAACATCTATTTTTTTTTCTATCCATTCTATGTCTGAATAAATCAAGGGCTGTTATCAACCATAGATCAGTTATCTTTATTTCTTTTTTCTACAATTCCCATTATAACAGATAATTATTTGGTCTTTGAACAGATGACTATGGAAGATTTGCTGCATGACGACGAACTCTGTTACCGTTGCATTATATGACTTTATTAATTAAACATTAACAATAATAATTTTGTCTTGTTGGAATCCTTTGTCTTTTGTCTTGTTGAAAAGAAAAACGGAAATGCAGGTTGAATAATAAAATGGATAGTATTTCTATTTCACTTAAAAGATATTTAAAATAGGCGTCTCTATTTTTGGATGTGATGAAAAGTTCTTTTTCTTTTTGCAAATTCACAATAACAGTAGATTTTCATTGCAACAAAAACAACAGAAAAGAATACAAGAAAAATTTGGTAAACTTGGACATTTGTATCTGTCTATATCTCCGAGATGAGGTATTATGATTACTTGAAACATTTATATTATTCGGACTGTTATCCTCATCTTCATTGCCATGCTCACAACGTTTCGGCCATTGTACTCTCCAGCCTTCTTCAGGTGATTGGAATTTTGACCCAAACCCTTTATTTCATCCACTGGGGTAGATTGTTCTAGTTCCACGTGCCACGCTTCTTCCAGATGTTTCAGTTATTTACCTTTAACTCAACTTTCCAAGTTTTTGGTTCACCACTGCTCTGGCCTGGCACAATTTTGGGGGTCTAGTCACTGGATCTAACATCTTTATCCACTGGGCCATGTGTCCTTAAGGACATTGATGCACCTATGTAAATTATCCAAATTTCCTTTCCAGATATTGGCTGGCATATATTGATTATCTGTCTATAGTTTTGTGATGAGGTATTATGTACACTATTTACATTATATGGACTATTGTCCTCATCTTTGTTGCCATATTTATCACAATGTTTTGTTTAAGGACATATGGCACAGTGGATAAAGTCATTGGTGAGATCCAGTGACAGAACATAGAGTTGTGAGTTCAATACTTGGTTAAGGCAGTGGAGAACTTAGAGAGGGGAATTAACAGGAGATAACTGATAGATGACATCCATTAGATATGGTATGTGAAACTAAAACATTCTACCCCATCGAGCAAAATAAAGAGTTCAGTACGATATTCCAACCACTTTGTTATAGACAAGCATATGGTTACAAGAAAGAAATACGACAACAGTAGAAATAGATTTACGTGATTTATTTCAACAGGAACGTGTGGGTTTGGGGCAGCTACCTTGTGGTAAAGTTCATAAGGCGGCTTCGGATCTGGGTTGATCTCTCATAGTAGTTCACACTGGTAGGCGCTGGCGCTACTGCTGCTGGCTGCTGCTGACCACTCAGCCTGACTGTGACAGGTCTCTTTCCTGGCCTCCTGTTGACTCCTGGTGTACTTCCGTGTGACCCTTTTTATGGCATTTTTTTATGGCTTAACAGGCTCGTAAAACAACGCGAGTATAATTAGGAGGGAAGCATTTTTATTGGCCAAAAAATAGAAACGCTTTAAGATATTATTTTATTTTTCGACCAGAACTCATGTGGTGGGAACATGCGTAAACGAAGATAATGTCCCGTTCATATCCGGCTCTCGCTCTTGAGTATGTTAGTTTATTTGCCCGTAAATCAGCCGAGATATGTCTTATTTTATTTTATAACAACCTGAAGAAGGCCAGAGCGTACAACATTGTGATAAATATGAGGACAATAATCCAAATAATGTAAATAGTGTATATATTGATTAATTCTTAATTTCTGACCTGCTCAACCAATATCACCAGTGTCACACTGACATTTAAAATGGTAAAATTTTTCATCTCAGCCTGTGGAAGTCCCTTGTTGGATATAGGCTTTCCCCAGATCATGGATAGAGAAATGAGTCATTACCCTAGTTTACTGGCTTAATGCATGTTGGTAGGAGCAGATCACCCAAAGGTATTTTGTGTAAGTGAATATAATGAACACAACTGGAATTTGAATTCAGTTCTCTGATTTCTAATTCTGAGCTGTCTTTCATTAAATCACCTGCACATTCAAGCTTATAGCATCTGGTATTCCCAAGTGGCAGCCCATCAAAGTTTATTTGACTTAAAACGTTAGGACAAATACTAATGGTCATTTGATTTGGTTTGATTTGGTTTACATCATATCAACCTCAATGGGTTATTTAATGCCGGAAAATTTTTATTGCTGGTAATATTTTGTTGTGTCAAAAATCTGTTTCTGGTAATATTTTTCCTTCAAAAATGTATTGCTGGTAATATTTTTTCCCCAAAAATGTATAATTTTTCTTCAAAAACATTGTTGGTAATATTTTTTTTTTCCTTCAAAAATTTATTGCTGATAATAATTTTCTATAAAGTATTTCTGATATTGTTTTTACCCCAGTTTTGGGGTTAACTATCTGCCCATAGCTGGGACCCTAACAGGTGCTACCACCCTGGGTCAGAGTGGACCTGGGAACACCAGTAATTAAGAGGTGGTTCCACACTCCTCAAAACCTCCTGATCAGAGGCCTTGCTGCTGGACGTAGTTTATCGTCATACCCAGGACGGACTAACAGTAATGTGTATAAAGCTAATCAAAAGTTTTGAGGGCAGAAAAACTCTGAAAATAATAGAATTCCAAAACAATCAAATGGCTGCAAATCTTTGATCCTAACACTGTATATTTACTAAGGAAATGTCTCATAACACTTCTTCTTTTACGTGCTGTGTTCCTTCAGGGTGTAGCCAACCATGACCCCCCACATCTTCCTGCGGCTCTAAATAAGTGTTGTCTTTTTGTTCTCTTAAACTCTGTTCTGCCGTCCATTTGCTCAAGACCTTAAATTATGTTACATGCTGCTTTCCTCTGTTCCTATTTTCCTCAATCTAGCCCCCAAGGGTATCAGATTTTCCAAGCCCTCATTCCTCATTATGTGCCCCAGAAATTTCATCTGCCTCTTCCTGATGTTAAGTATAAATTTCCTTTCTGTTTCCATTTTCTCCAAACGGTTGTTGTTGCTCACATGTTTGGTCTATGGTATCCTCAGATCGAATTAAAGTGATGTTGATGTTGATGTAACTATGCATGAGCACAAAGAGGTGGTGATGCTGAGAATTTTAAATTTAAGTAATTTTTTTAAATATATGTTTTGGGTATATAATCTAGCTGATTTCATTTTTTTTTTTGTTCATGTTTCGATCACTTTTGTTATTAAACATTCTCCCACATTGTGACAATAGAAGATCTGCCGAGAAATGTGAAATGTTTTAAAAACCTGGACATAAAATTACTGCAGATTATCTAACGATTAAATCTCTTACTTAAATCCTTAAATTTGTATCTTTATTTTATATCTTTTTTTTACTGTGATCAGGAAATAAATTTATGTATTTCAAGATATTTGTTGTGTTATTTTGGTAAATATTTTGGTAAATTTTTTAGGACTTCATCAGACTTCTTTTATTTCATGTGCCATGTCCGTCCAGGATGTAGCCAGCCATGGCCCTCCACATCTACCTGTTCCTTGTGCCTCTTAATAAGTTTTGTCTTTGTTATTTCTCCCAAACTCTATTTTGTCATCCATTTGCTCAGGTCCATCAAATGTTACGCAAAACTCTGTCCCTTTTTTTCTCTGTCTCTCCTGTGTGTATCAGATTTTCCAAATCCTCCCTCCTCATGGCGTGCCCCAGAAATGTCAACTGCCTCTTTCTGATGTTAATTATAAATTTCCTTTTTGTTTCATTTTCACCAAAAACCGCATTGTTGCTCACATGTTCGGTCTATGGTATCCTCAGATCGAATTAAAGTGATGTTGATGTTGATGTTGATGTGACTACGCATGTGCACAAAGGGGTGTGGACACTGAGAATTTTAAATTTAAGTAATTTTTTTTTTAAAATATATGTTTTGGGTATATATTCTTTCACTTAGTTTCTTTTTGTTCATGTTTCAATCACTTTTGTTACTAAATGTCCCTCTTTGTGATAATAGAAGATCTGCCAAGAAAAGTGAAATGTTGTAAGAATTTGTTTGCTGAGCAAGTGTCTCGTTACACTATCTGCCTGATTTCTGAATGTTTTCACTCTACATTTTATGTAGACTTTGAGAGTGTGCTGTTTTAATCCAAATTGCCCTGCATGTCTAGACAATATCTTTCATTGGGATAAAAGTTACTTAATTGGTCTTGATAATGCACAGATTATGAGAAAGTTAATTGATAAATGCAACTAAAACAGATAAAGAACTAGAGCAGTCCCTGCTTTTCTTTATTTTTTGACTGGGGAAAAAAAAAATAAGCCAGTGTTCCTCAGGTCAAAATTGCTTTCAAGAATATTACTGCTAATTAAACTGTCTTAAATAATTTCCGTTCATCTGACTCAGATTGAAGATAATAAAAAGACTGTAGGATACATAATGCTGATGTTTTCCGATTATCCATACTTTTCATTCTATTTCTTCTTATAATATTTTATAATTTTGTATGCAATAATAATCATATATTGGTTATGACATGGTTGGAGCATTTCATTTCCAGCTATAAGACTTGGGTTCGAATTTCACCAACATTGATTTCTCAAGTAGTTGACTTCCTGATACTACTGAGTCTGGGAAGACTTGGTTAGATAGAATTACTTAAAAGCCATTGATGGTTGTGCAAGCACAAAGTGACAAGTCATCGTGACTGAGGGTTTAAGCATAAAGGTCTTGTTCAAACACTTGATCATGTTTGATTATGAGCTTTCTCCCAGAAACTGTAACTAAGGCCTGCTCAGTATGATTGCAGTTTAAACCACATGTAGGTTCTGTAAGTGTTGAGCAAATACAAATATGCCTCAGTAAGTGTCTGCAACAGGGATTGGTTAGCCGCCTTAGCAGATGGTGCTCACATACAAGTAGTTGGCTGTTATTATTATTAGTTAAGAAGTTAGTCTCACAGATTAATAATTAGTGAATTGAGCCTCACTGGGCACCCCATACTCGTGGCCTGGTGTCAAAACTAAGATACAGTTAATAAATAAGTAATATTGCTCATTTTACTTTTGTTTTGCTATTTTTTTGTTTGCAAGTTAGCTGTGATAATATAAAGTAACTGTTGTTGTTATTACAGCAGTCTAACATTACTTGCAATTTTTGCTTTTCACAATTTCAGTAACTTGTGGTAAACCCCAGAAATAAACAATTCATCGTTGATTTGAGTTATAAAAACATCAAAAGTACTTCATGACCTTACCAAAATAACTTTCATGTTTGCTTGCATTATTTACATTATTCAAACTGTTATCCTCATCTTTATTGCCATGTTCACAACATTTTGGCCGTTGTACACTCCAGCCATTTTCAGGTGATTGAAATTTCAAACTGAACCCTTTATTTCATCCAGTGAGTAGATTGTTCTAGTTCCACATGTCATGCCTCTTCCTGATGTCTCAGTTATTTTCCTTTAACTTCACTCACAAAGTTTTTGGTTCACCACTCACAACTCTTTGGGTCCAGTCACTGGATCTAACCAACATCTTTATCCATTGAAGAAGGCCAGAGTATACAACGGCCGAAACGTTGTGAATATGGCAATGAAGATGAGGATAACAGTCCAAATAATGTAAATAAGGCAAGTAAACCTGAAGGTTATCTTGCCAAGGGTCATGAAGTACTTGTGATGCCCTTATGACTCAAATTGACGAATGCAGGTAATCATAATACCTTATCTCAGAGATGACCTTCAGGTTTGTTTTGAATTCAGAATTTTTCTCCTTCTAGATTGGTTATCACCTCAAGACAATAGAAACTAATCTGCCCTGCAATTTAATAGATAGCTGGAAGAATATAGGTTCATGCCTTTTCCAAGGGTATTAGTGAAATGAGCATGCTAGATTCACTTTTCTCATCAATAACTGATATACTATCGAAGCCTTTCGTGGCAACTCATAAGTTTTGCTTAATAATGGTCCCAAGGAACAAGAGCATTGATACTGACATTTCATATCTGATAAACGGTAAAGATAATATTAACTGTTTCTTTAGAAGGAAACTTTCAGCATTCACAGGCTGAGCAACTTTTACTGCTTCTGCTTGAAACTTATAAAATCTTTCTCTTCAAACAATTTTGCAGTAAACTAGATTTCTCAAGTTTAGTAACTGTTATTGCTCTTTTCACTACTGATGAAATCTTTCCTCTTAAACTTTTATTTGAAGTAATCACCACAGAGAACATTTTCTGCCTGTATGTCTGATGCTAAACTCCAGCGGAACAACACTCTACACCTTGTTGGACTCACAATTTCCACTGGCAGGAAGTGGATTCACTATATCGAATCAATTACTATGTTAATTGCTAGGAAAGTTGGATTACTGTGTCATATCAGAAAATTTTTCTCATTAGAATCCATCTTGCACATTTATAAATCTACCATTCATCCATGCATTGAATACTGCTGCCATATCTGCAATGTAATCGATCCTCATCTGGCATCTTGACTTCAGTCACTTTCTCACCAACATGACATCACTTTCCTCTGGATTCTTTCATTTTCTGACAACTTGTGTAGCCTATTCTGTGTTCAATTTTGTTATTGTCGCCATATTTATTACAACGTTTCAACCGTTGTACGCTCCGGCCTTCTTCAGGTGGTTGGAATGTCGAACTAAACCCTTTATTTTGCTCTCTGGGTAGACTGTTCTAGTTCCACGTGCCATGTTTAATGGATGTCAGTTATCAGTTATCTCCTGTTAATTCCCCTCTCCAAGTTCTCCACTGCCTTAACCCGGTATTGAACTCACACTCTTTGGGTCCTGTCACAGGATCCAACTAACGCCTTTAACCACTGTGCTATGTGTCCTTGAGATAGATACTGAACTATTAATGTCATCTATGATTTTGGCAAGCACTCAGAGCAGGTCAGGTTTCTGGAATTCTCCAGAATATGAAATTTTATAGAAGCCAGTCAGGTTATCAGCCTCCTGACTAGTCATCTGGGGCTACCAGTCCATAGCCTCACTAGCCATCTGCGAGATAGCAAAAAAGTGAATCTATGTAAAGCCATGGTTGTCTTCATCTTGAAGGGAAATATTATAGGGGATACACTCTTTGGCAATCATGTCTATTTCGATTCATGACTGACTAGGCAGAAGATTTTCCTGCAGTACATTGCCATTTTTTCTGCAGTAGACTGATTGCTAACCAAGGCTATAGGACCCCATCTGTCCTGCTATTCAACCCATACCTAGGGTACTGGCACATAAATCAAATTAAGGTACCCAAATGAAATTTGAACTCAGCTCTCTGATTCCTCATTCTAAACTATTATTGCTTACATGAAATGCACATCTGCATAGGTAAAAAAGATGCTGGCATATCAGACATTTAGGGAAAAGGAATATATGACTAATTTTGAATAACTGCAATCAGTTGACTTTCACTGCCTAATTGGTAAGACAGCTGCTTCAGAAAAAACTGGAGTTATACCAAAGATCCATTTTTTGTTTATGATCTGCACTCCTAAAGAGAATGAAATAAAATAATAAGAATTATAATAAGCAATAAAAAGTGAAGTAAATAAGATAGAAGAGAAACTAGAATTTATAATAAAAGTTCTTCATCGAAGTAAACTGGGTAACTTAAAACTATTATGTTTATAATGACAAGGTGTAAACAATCAATAGAAACAAGAGAAACTGATCATGAATTAATAATGACAATGCTTCATCTAAGAAACTTGGACAACATAAAACTATTTCAACTTTTTTGGTTATTAACAAAATCAGATAACCAGAGTTGTTAACCCAGCTTAAGACAAATAGACACAAGCTTGTAGACTTATAATACTAGTGTACCCATGCTGTCAATATTGACAACAAAAAGGAATTCATTAAAAGTAATACATATTTTATTTAAGTAATTTTCATTTAATTCGAATATAATATTTTTCTGTATAACAATTGAGGGGAAGTGTGCAAAATAATAATGACTCACTCAGCCAAATTCAAATTATATTTGTTTTTGAAAAGAAAAAAAAAGAACTTTAGTTGAATGAAAATTATGAGAGACAGGTATGAGTTCTGAGGCAACATTAGTCATGTTGAATATTTGTTTTATGAATTTAACTGTATTTTATTTCCTTTTTAGGCCCAATTAGGAAGAAATAAATGAATATAACCTATGTACATATATGAGAAACAGTGAAATGTTGTTATAGGTTTCTTTTTTTTTTCACAAACATAAATTGAAATATGGGTGGGTTGGTCATGATATGTGAAAAAGAATTAGTATGTGGTTGTATGCTTCTTACGAGTAGATAGAATTTAGTTCTTACTGTAAACTGTGTCACTGTTGTTTGGGGCGATCTCTGTTGTTTTCAGCGCAGTAGCTTTTTGTATGTGGATATGAATGGGGTCTTGATGTCTGTGCATTTCATGTCAAAATTTTGCACACTGCCCCTCAACTGTTACACACAAAAAAATTTAAATATATGTGTGTGTGTGTGCGCGTGTGTGCGTGTGTGTGTGTGTGCATGTGGCACATTATATTCAAGAAATGTGCTGAATAAGTGGACATTTTTAAGTGAAACTGACAAAATTCTTAATGCTAATGATAATGGTAGTATTAGCAATTTCCTTATAAGGAAATATATGCCATTCATTGACTGAGTGGCTTACAGACAAATCATGTTAAAACACTAGTTCTCTTATGATCACTGAAGTTAAGCAATGTTAAGCCTGGTCAGTCCCTACTTAGATAGGTGACCACTTGGTTGGTTGGTTGGGTTTTATGGCATATCAACCACTGTGGGTCATTTAATGCCAAATTAAGGTATATATACACACACACACACACATATATATATATATATATATATATATATATATATATATATACACATATACATACATACACATATACCTATACATATATTAAATATACAGTACTATTAAACATATAGCTGGCAACATTATTTTTTCAAAAACATATAGCTGGCAACATTATTTTTTCAAAAACGTATAGCTGGCAACATTATTTTTTCCCAAAAATGTATAGCTGGCAACATTATTCTTTCCAAAAAACATATAGCTGGCAACATTATTTTTTCCAAAAAACATATAGCAGGCAACATTATTTTTTCCAAAAAACATATAGCTGGCAACATTGTTGTTTCAAAAACGCATAGCTGGCAACATTATTTTTACTAAAAAACATATAGCTGGCAACATTATTGTTTCAAAAACGTATAGCTGGCAACATTATTTTTTCAAAAAAATGTATAGCTGGCAACATTATTGTTTCAAAAACGTATAGCTGGCAACATTATTTTTCCGAAAACATTATCTGAGGCCTTGTTGTTAGACGTAGTTCATCATCATACCCAGGACAGAGATGTAGTTTATTGTCTTACCCAGGACGCAGATGTAGTTTATTGTCATACCCAGGACGAGTGACCACTTGGAAATACCAAGTACTGTAAGCTTGGATGTGTGTTTAGTGTAATGGAAAATAGCCCAAAATTGGAAATCAGAGAGCTGAGTTTCAATTCCAGTTGGTTTCGTTATATTCACTTACATGCAAATACCCTTGGAAAAGGTAAAAATTCCACCTCTTCTCCCTCCAGCAATGTGTTAATTAGTAGGACTTGTATCAGTAAATCATTATTATCTAAAAAAAATTCTTAGAATCTAAAAATATTTTCTGGCTTTAAATAACCTGCAAAAGGCTGATAAACTGTAGAAATCAAATCAATCTATCATTGAGTGAACAGCCTGTGCTACTTCCTGTTGAAACGTTTATAAAATCTTTCACTTCAAACAATTTTTGAGGAAAATAGGTTTCCCAAGTCCAGTAGCTGTTTATTACTCTTTCCAGGTATTGATGGGAGGGATTGTTTCCTTCCTAACCTTTTGTTTCAAGTAGTTTGGAATGTCAACATCTTGATTACCTTATTTTCTGGGTTACAAAATGCTGCAATTTAAAAGATGCAACTTAATATTGGAAAGAAATTTCTAAGAAAAAAAAGTCATTCTCATACAACAACATTTTCACCATTTGTCCCTTATATACTGGCACCAAGTATTGTTTACATTAATCACTCGTCCGATTTTGTTCGTATGGCAATGACATCTAGTCACAAGCAGAAATGCTCCTGCTGCTTCTAATAAACAGAGCATGTTTAAGCTTGTGGCTTGGCTCCAGGAAGGTTTATAGTTTTGGAAATACTTGTAACAGCTAAGTACTAAGGTTGCATCAGATAGATAACTAATATTATAGTGTAATGACTCAACATACAAATCCATGTCCCTATCAGTCAAGGTAAATAGGTGACTGTCCAAGCTTAGGTATTGCCTTATATTTTTCTTGGAAGACGAACATGTATTTTTCAGGGTATTTTTTAGGATAAAAAGTGTATCTTGTAAGCCTGAAATTACAGTATTTCATTATTTTCTCTTTAAGTTAAACATGCTATACATCTTAGTTGCTGAAAGTCCTTGAGTGATGTGAGTTCTCATATTCAATCATGTGACTGATTCCTTAATACAACAGTCTTCACTTGCTCAAAACCATTTTTAAGCATTGATCTGTGAATGTGCTGACAGTTTGCATATTTATGAATGGGTTCGGTGCCATGTATAACATACACATGAAAAAGTCTCCATCTTACGAGGCTATTTAAGAACATGATTCAAGTTTTCAGGTTAATGTTTTGCTTTTGTAACAATTTGCACTAAGGACAAAACTACACCCAGCAAAGCATATACTATATACAATTTTCTTATCTCTTATATTAAATCTTGAACTATTTACCCCATATTACAGGTTTTACACTGAAACTACCTCTGATGCAGTCTGTTCTATATTCAATTTCCTTATCTCGGATACTAAATTTGTTATAACCAATCTATACACCAAAGTATTTGAAGTGATTAGTATTTACTAATTTCACTTTCAATTTTTTTAATGATGGATTCAAAGTATATGACCTCACTGCTTTCATTCCAATTTTAGATACCAATAATAATAAAAATATGAACTCATCATTCATCCAGGCTTAGAATATTGCTGCA
>OZ010590.1:9116883-9199070 GCA_963932145.1 Acanthosepion lycidas
AATATCTGTAAAATATTAAAAATATATAACACATAAAACAATCCCAGATCAAAATAATTTAAATACTAATTTACATATATATTCATATAAAAGAAATCTACTACTCAATTTCATTTATTAGACACTAAACTGTTCACCTCGTGTCCATAATCTTGCCTGACTTTTCCACTAACATAATGAATATTCATAAGCACTCCTATACCAAAAACTTTTGAAAAACCAATAACATTTTTTCTCTTCTATATAAATACTTGTCACAAAATCCTTACATTTGCCTTGATAAAGTCCCACAGAGGATGAAATGTGTTGGCTAAGATAAGTTTTCTTTTTTTCTTTATACATATATATATATATGTGTGTGTGTGTGTGCATGTGTGTATGTATGTATGTGTGTGTGTGTGTGTGTGCAAAAATCCCAAAATATTAGTACAACCAACAGACTACCAACCAAAACATAAAAGCAAGAAGCTTAGAAAAAAGAAATCAAAACTAGGAAAGTAAAAAAGAGCAACGGTCAAAACACCTACCTGAGCAGTAAATGAAAGTGCTCAGTGCCTAGGCTATCCAGACAGAATAAAAGACAGATCACATTGTCAATCATCAACAAAGCACAGCTTGAGTGACTACATAAGTTTCACAGTTTCACAATTTCATTTGACTAGCAAGCCTAGTTGATCCCTCTCACAGTTCCTCCGGTCATCCTCATGCATGGAATCTATTTTATTTTTGATAAAATTCAGATAACATCTGAAACGTATTGTTACTCTACTTATTGAACTATTTACTTCATGCCACATTGACTGATAAATTCCTACAAGAAAAAATATTTTTAAATTGCCATATTAGTAAAAAACGCTCTCACTTAAATTTAAAAAAAATTCAACCTTAGTATTGTGACTTCATGCTCCACAAGTTTGTATCTGTTATCAATGAGACATTTAAAAAAAAAAACATATTTCGATTTGCATTATATTTTTTCATCTAAGATGCTACCTGAATTTTACCAAAAATAAATTCCCATGCCTGAAGATGATTGGGGAACTGTTGAAAGTACTTGCATATTTAAGGAAGACATAATATAGTTTATAATTTTTAAAAAACAAGGATCATAACATTCATTGAGTGATTAGTGGGTTAATGCACCTTTAAAATTTTGTTTACAAAGGGATTTCACCATTTTATATAATTAACTTTACTAATTTACTTCTTGTATGAATGATTCATTGTAATATATATATATATATATATATATATATATATATATATATTTAGAAAAATATGACAAACTTTTCCAGTTTGTCATATTTTTCTAAATACTGTTTATTGATATATAAAATTATATAATATTATATATTGTTAGGCATTCTATCTATGTATCTATCTATCTATCTCTCTCTCTATCTCTCTCTCTCTCTATATATATATATATAGGAGTCACGGTGGAGAAACAGATAGCAGCTTGGATTGAAGAATCAAATCCATTACATTCACTATATTATATAGTAATTATGGGTGAGCAATATATTATAGGATAACAGTATAAAAATGACCACCAAATGTCCAATAGTATATTATATATATATATATATATATATATATATATATATATATATATATATATATATATATATATATATATATATATAGGTAGGAGGTATGGTGGAGTAATGGATAGCAGCTTGGATTAAGGAATCGAAGAGACGATTTCGAATTCCAGTCAAAACCATTACATTCACTTACATGCTAATACCATTGGGAAAAGTGTGAATCCTCTTCTTCTCCCTCCAGCTATGGGTAAATAGCAGGACAGACTGGGTTCTATAGCCTTGGATGGCAATTCATCTAGGAGAAGAACAACTCTGAATTCAAAACCTGCAGAGGGTCGTTTGGGGACCTTGTGGCACCAGGTCTCTGTATTCGGCCCTTCAAAAAGTGTGGATGGTCCTGCACGAAACCTTCATTACTATAATCAAATCTCATGTGCTGTTGTCGGGCTGTCGGCTTCCTGGGAACTGATCTACTTGACCCTCATATGTTGAATTCAATGGGAGAGTCGAGAGTATGTATATATATATATATATATATATATATATATGGACTAAACAGTGCAGTAATATAAATCAATGTCTGAAAGTTTCATTCTTCAATGTAATCTTTATACTTGCTGACAACCAAGTATTTACAGTTAATAGTATAATGAACTCTTTTCGTGAATTCACATGATAACACAAGACACAATCTCTCAAATATAACATTATATTTTATTAAAGTCCAGACGTTGTCAATAACTGTTGGCCAGTGTGTGTATGCGTGTGTAGCTTTGGGTCATCATACAAAAATGGACCACACATTCTCATGATCAATGTCTTCTTTATTCCCTCTAGTGTGCAAAAGTCTTTGGCCATTGTTGACTACTAGAAATTTCTAAAAATTGCCATCTTATAAGCTGATGGTTTTTTCATTGTGCTCTCTCTACAGACGAAACACATTCGAAACACAGATGAGTCATTTTCACACGTGATTAACATAGTTTTTAGCAAGGGTTCTGAATGAGAAGATGCAAGAAAACACCCAAAAATAACCATGCAACGTCTTTTGGCCACCTGACCTTGTTAGTTTTCTTTTTCTGTTCCACTGCTAAAAGATAAATATTTTTTCAAAAGAGGATAGATATTTTCTTACATATATATATATATATATATATATATATATATATATATATATATATATATATATATATATATATATGTATACATATATATATATATAGGTATAAATGCTGACATTTAATTCCTGTATTATTTCATTACTTGAAATCATGTCAAAAATTTCCAAAGAAACCAGCATGAAGGTCGGAAAGATGTTCAAGAATATGAACTAGCAAGCAATTGCAATGTCAAGAAGTAGCATTTCAAAAATCATCTCAAAGTACTGGAAGGACCAGACTATCGTCACCTTTAAAAACTGTAGATGATATGGAAGCAGATCAGGATGGTAAATAGCTCAGTGAAAGAATACTGATGGATGAGGGCAATAAGTTCAGTTTGGTGTCATTATATAACACTAAGTGTATCCTTCAATGGCATGGACTGACTAGATTCATTTTAATGAAGAAACTGCTTTTAAAATAAAGTATTTGAAGGTAACATTAAATTGGTCAAAGTGGTATGAATTATTGTTAAATAATAGTTTATCAGACTATTATTTTTAGGAGGAATGGTATCTCTGCTCAGACTTATTGAGGTTGACCTTCAAGGTCAGATGGAAGACAAAACAAGGAAGTTGATCTTAATTAGCTGAGCTAACATGAGAACGATAGATAGAAAAAGGGTTTCCAGGGAGTTGTTTCTTAACAGTCAAACAATGTAGACTTATTTTCTTTCATGTCTGAAATACCTCCCCAGCAAGGGGAAACAACTCCATGGGATAGACAGAACATGTTGACATGAATGTTAATAAAATAGTTAAGTTTAAAATTCCCTTTCTTGAAATTTTTATCTCTGGACTCCAAACAACCAGCAATCACTGGTCATAAAATAAGAATGCAATTTCTTTACCGAAATGATACCATTTCCCAAGACCACCCCACCAGTGGGCTAAGCAACATATGCTCAATTTGGTGCTGATGTCCAAGACCCTCCACCCCAGCAGAGTATACAACATTATGGGATGCTGATTCTTGGGATAAGAACACATTGAGAGATATAATGAAGATGATCCTACATTATAATAAATATGAATTTGTCAGAAGTCCAACAGGAAAACAAAATTATTTACATTACACAATAAAAACAGTGATGTTTTGGGGATAAGATGATATAGGACTGTATAAAAAGTGTGTAGTTCAGGAAAATTGGTTAAAATTGACAACAGCTTGAATTATACCAAATATATCTTCTTGCTGAAAGAACATTTGATACTAGATTGGATGAAGGCAAGATTTTTAGCATTATGGAACTCCATATCATAAATTGCAGGCAACAACAAAGAGACTAAATAATGAATATGCCACTGTAATTAAAGATTAACCAGATTAGAGTCCTGATTTAAATCATGGATTAAATGTTAATAGAATAAAGGAGTAAAATTCATCAGGAAAATTCCATTTGATCTTGAGTTATGAGACTGTACCTTCAGGGAATGGTAACTAGTACCTGTTAAGATGATGAAAGATTTGTACACATCCCGTCCCAGGCACATTGAAGCAATTATTCAAGCTACAGGAAGCCACACAAAATATTAACAATGGGCATTGACTTCATGACATCAATATTATAATATTTTTTCAATACAGACATTATTTTGTTTTTAAAAACAGCATCTAACTTGGTTTATGAAATCTTTTGTAGGGTCATCTCTCATCTTTTGCAGGGTCATCTCTCATCTTATGCAGGGTCATCCCTCATCATTTTGCAGAGTCATCCCTCATCTTTTTGCAGGGTCATCTCTCGTCTTTTGCAGGGTCATCCCTCATCTTTTTGCAGGGTCATCTGTCATCTTTTGCAGGGTTATCCCTCATCTTTTTGCAGGGTCATCTCTCATCTTATGCAGGGTCATCCTTTATCTTTTTGCAGGGTCATCTCTCATCTTTTTGCAGAGTCATCCCTCATCTTTTTGCAGGGTCATCCCTCAACTTTTGCAGGGTCATCCCTCAACTTTTGCAGGGTCATCCCTCAACTTTTTCATGGCCATCCCTCATCTTTTTGCAGGGTCATCTGTCATCTTTTTTAGGGATATATGTCATCTTTTGCAGGGTCCTCCCTCATCTTTTGCAGTGTCCTCCCTCATCTTTTGCAGGGTCATCTCTTATCTTTTGCTGGGTCATCCCTCATCTTTTACAAGGTCATCCCTTATCTTTTGCAGGGCTATATCTCATCTTTCATACTCCTTCAAAACCCTTGGTAAAAATATGACAATTAGGTATGAAAATGACTCCAATATTGCAAAGTTTTCATCTGCAAACAACACAATGAAAAACATCGACTTATAAGATGGCAATTATTAGAATTTTACAATATTTTAAAAATTGCCTAAAACTTTTGCACAGTATTGTATGTTTGTCTAACACACAGTTCTTTCTCATATGTGCATATTCTAGACACAGTTTGCTTGACCACATGGATCTGCACTTGGAAGCTAGGTTTTTGGTTGATTTTCTTTGTTTATTATGGGTTATCAACCTTTTACAGGTTATTTAAAGCCAGAAAATATTTTTAGATTGTAATAATTTTTTGTGATAATGATTTACTGATACAAGTCCTACTATTTAACCCATAACTGGGGGTAGAAGAGGTAGATTCATACCTTTTCCAAGGATGTTTGTACATAAATGAATGATCTTGATTGGAATTGGAATTCAGCTCACTTCTTTCCAATTCTGAGCCATTATACATTGCATCATCTGCACATTCAAGCTTATAGTTTCTGGCATTTCCAAATGGTCACCCATCTAGGCAATGACCTGGCTCAACATTGCTTAACATCCTTGGTAGCTAAGAGTTCACCTCACAGATCAATTCTGTAACTGGCATCTCTGAAGGACACTGAGTAGAGTCTATTCTTGCATCATCTGATTTGAGCCCAATATATACCACAGGGTGTTCCAAAAGTCATGCAACAATTGGCAGAAAACATACACTTATGAAATAGCAACCAAGTAGAATTTGCACAACATCATCTTCCATAATTTGACCAATAAAAATTGTTAATAATATATTGTTATATACAGAAACTTGATTCCATTTGATAAATAAATATAGAATTTACAAGGTTATCAATGGTAATGCAACTTTTGGAACACCCTGTAAATAGTTATTCCTTTCTTCTTCCTTTTCTTTGCTACCTAATCTAAGAGTTCTTTCAGTTTTGATGATTATAATGCTTAGGTATTAACTTTTTTGTCAATATATTTCAATGAAATAACATAATATGCTTCCAAGTTTAAAGCTTTTGTACAAATCATATGATATGCTAATAGGTTTATAAGTATTAGAGATTTACTTTAAGCATATTTCAGATTAATGTCTGAAAGATTTACACAGTGAGACAATATGTTGGTTTCAATCTATGGAATGACTGCCAAAATTCACCCTTCTCCAAATTTATCAACAAATTCTACAGATGCATGCTGGGATGTCTTCTTAGTCAATAAAAAATGGGCAATTCTTGGTCTTACCCCCAGATTTTTTATTTCTTGCCTTGCATCTCAATTGTGTCTGAAAACTGTTTCTGTTTTGTTTAATTTTACTTTGCCTTGCGTTACATTGTTCATGTTTTGTACTATTTTGCATGTTTTTTTAAAAAATAGAGTTCACCCCAAGCAAGTCAGTAAAGCCACTAAGACGCAAGGGAGTTACTGCGTGTGAAAGAATTAGAAAATAGAAACATTATTAAGGTACATAACAATAAAAGAGTGAGCAAGAAGACAGTAGCTAACAATTGGGATTACATTTAATAGTTTGAAGATCAAATTTGGCTGTAAACTGATGAGACCTTGTTGCCAATCTAGTACTGCACTTAAATTCATAAAGTCAAGGTTTCATAGCAAAGAACTCATCCAACCAATTACCATAAAAATATTTATAGAAAAGACACAGGGAAGCAACTTTATGGCAGAGGGAAAATGACTGAAGCCAAGATGCCAGGTCAGGACCAATAATATTGCTGATTCTTCTTTGGATTTTATCAAGGATCTCTAAATATATAGCAGAAGCACTGGACCATGTGTGACAGCAATATTCAATACATGGATGAACGGTAGACTTATAGATATGTAAGATAGATTCTGGAGAGAAAAATTGTCTAGCACAAAATAGTGAACCAATTTTCTTAGTAGCAGAGCTAGCAATGGATTCAGTATAGTCTTTCTATTTCTTGTCAACCGAGAATGTCAGCCTGAGAAGGTGCAATGTGACATTCTCTTTTAGGTTAGCTTCAGCCATTATATACACTTGTGAAGTCAAGGTACCAAAGAAGAGAGCTCATCAAAACAATTACCCTGAAAATATACATTATAGCAGAGAGAAAGTGACTGAAGATGAGATTCCAGACGAGGATTAATAAAACCACTTTTTAATCATTTCATCCCATGTAAAGCCACTGAGTGTGGAAGAATTGGAAACCAAAAACATTAATAATGAGTGGCAGCATATATATTATATTATATTCTAAGCACGGACGAATGGTAGTTTTGCTACATACGGTGGTCATTAATGATTAAGTATAACTCAAGACTTCAGTGTTAAGATAAAACAGTATTTAATTACAACTGCAAATAAATATTTAACAAGAACAAAGAAGTAAAAGTCAATGAAAGATAATTAACCATTTCCGTGAATACCTTGATAGTAGCACTTAACATCCAGTAAATCCTAAACCAAAACCCAAATCATTGACACACAATAATTCACACTAATTTGACTGGATAGTTACACTCAATAATCACACAATAATCACTCCAGTCAGTAGCCTGACACTGCTATTTATATACATGGTGGTAAACATATATTCATGTCCAGAGTGTCACGATTGAACCTCAGTGTTGGTAGTTACTTGTTTTCTTCTTATATGACAGACTTATGTAAGATAGATTCTGGAGAGAAAAATTGTTTACCACAACACAGGGAACCAATTTTCTTAGCAGCAGAACAAGCAATGGATTCAGTATAGCCTTTCCACTTTATGATGGTCAAGAATGTTAGCCTGAGAAGGTTGTAATGAGACACTTTCCTGGAGGTTAGTATCAACCATTATATACACTTAAATTTGTGAAGTCAAGATACTAAAGAAGAGAGCTCATCAGAACATTGACCATGAAAATATTTTTAAAAGAGGGAAATGAAATCTACATTAGAG
Organism: Acanthosepion lycidas; assembly: GCA_963932145.1. Lineage (NCBI taxonomy): Eukaryota > Metazoa > Mollusca > Cephalopoda > Sepiida > Sepiidae > Acanthosepion > Acanthosepion lycidas. Next base: position 9,124,738 of record OZ010590.1, read on the forward strand.
AGAAAGTGACTGAAGATGAGATGCCAGGCCAGGACTCATAATACCACTTTTTAATCATTTGATCCCATGTAAATCCACTAAAACATAACGGTTTATTGAGTGTGGAAGAATTAGAAACCAGAAGCATTAATAATGAATGGGAAATGAAAAGAGTAATCAAGGATAACAGTAGATAGTGATTGATATTGCACTTAATTATTTGAAGATTAAAATTGACTGGAAAGCATGGAGAGCTGGAAGAGAGTTCCACAAGTGAGAAGTACAAGAAAAGAAACCGTTAGCATAGAACTTCCATTTACATCAAGCCAATTCAACAGTAAAATGGTGAATTGTGTTGCTGGTCTCTACTACTTCACTTAAATTTATAAAGTCTACATACAATAGTGAAGAGTGATATTTATTCTGATTGTTATGGTCTGGTTCTTTGTATCACGGTGATAGTCCAAGGTAGAGCCAATAAAGAAGAACTCGAATACCAATATGGAATAACACAGATATATTACAAACAGGAATATATACAGAGAGGTAGAAAGTGTTAGTATGAACAATCAGGTTTAGTAGTAATTGTCTGAACGTGACTCTGTTTCGGACTGCCTCTGACTCGACTTACTGACTTGCTCACTCTGACTAACAGACTCCTGACGGGCTTCTGACGGACCTCACTCCAGACTTCAGACTGAACTCCCTGCTTCCTCTTGAGGTGCAGTATTTATTACATATGGAATAGTCCATTATGTTATTATGGGTAAGGTCCCATAACACTGATATATACACAGACATGTAGCACAAAACCAAAATAGTGAATGGGGAAAAGGATGGACTTTGTCTTAACATTAAACTTATCCAGCCACAAACACTGACCCAAACATATGACAATATTTCTAATGCCAAAACAATGCTTTCTTACTTGCTACATCCACCATAATACCTTAATATCTCTATGAAAGTCCTAACTAGTTCCCATATGTACAATTCATTGTCTGTAGTGAGGGGAATAAAACAACAATTAAAAACTAGCCCCAATGAGTATTTACAATATGAAAATAAAACTACAATAGGAAGGAGCTCTTCAGTCTAATGTCCTCATCATTGTTGTTGTTATCACCTGTTTACCTTCTGTCTGAATTTCTGGAATGAGAAGTCTATCATTACTTAAATTATTTACATTCAGTCTAATGTCCTCATCTTTGTTGTTGTTATCACAATGTTTTGGCCATTGTACTATCTGGCTTTCTTCAGATGTCTACTGATCCAGGAGATTTTGAAGCAAACTCTTTTTTTGATTTGCAGGGGTTAATTGTTCTTGTTCAGCTGTCCATGTCAAAAGATATCATGGACCAATAGCCTAGTGGATTAAAAGTGTTCATTTATGAGATGTGGTAACATAGTAATTGTGAAGATCAATCCCTGGGTTAAGTAGTACAGTGTCAGACCCAGTGGAAACAGAGTGAGCAATAACTGAGTTGTACTAAATAAGAACAAGAAAAGATATTCCTAAACATGAACATCAAAACAAGAATAATCTATGCCCCAGAGATTTTTTAAAAAAAGGGGTTCAGTTTGAAATTCACTGAAGGTTATCTGGATCAACAAACATCTGAAGAAAGCCAAAGATCACAACTGCCAAAATGTTGTGATAATAACAACAAAGATGAGGACATTTGTTCAAATGCAAATAGCATAAATAAGTTTACAGATGTCTCCCAGATGAAGGACATCTCGTTTACAATGTTTCAGCTGTTGTACACTTTGACCTTCTTCAGGTGATTGAAATTTCAAACTGAACCCTTTATTTTATCAACACGGGTATATTGTTCTAGTTCCACGTGCTATGCCTCAGTTATCTCCCTTTGACTCAACTCTCCAAGTTTTTGTTCACCACTGCAGTAGCCAGATATTGAACTCACAACTCTTTGATTCAAGTCACTGGATCCACCCAACACTTTTATCCACTGGGCCATGTTACCTTGAGGCTGAAACATTGTGAATATGACAATAAAGATGAGAACAACAATCCAAACAATGTAAATAATTGCAATACGTCATCTCAAAAATATAGACAGATATTGAAGGACATCTTGTCTTGAAATATTTTGCCAACTGTTGTGGTAAGTGTCAATTAGCCTCTTTACTATCAGGAATGGACTGATCCATTCATCATAAGTAGTCCTGGTTAATTGTCTAAAGAAAAGAAGATAATACTAGTGCAGTGATTTTACTAGTTGAGTACTGAATACTACTATCATAAGTGACTTTGTCAAGTTACGTCATGTGCCTTTCCAGACCCCACATCACAACACCCATAAATTTCATCATTCGGCACTATATATTTATGGAAGAAGACTTTTTGATAGATGAAGCTTGTGAAATCTGCATATAGACTGGTTTTAACTGATCTTATTTTGATAAAAAGAAGTACTAATTTCAATAACATGATTTGATTTAGTTTTATCTCTGAAAAGAAAAACTTTCATTATTCTCATTGTTAATTCATCTTCAAAACTAATGCAAAAATAAGAGAAAGTATCACAAACTGGGCCGCTACATACTACCAAATACACAACTAGGTACAGGGAGCCTGATTGGGGTGGGGGGTGCAAGCAGAGTTTTGTGACCCTCTGTATCTTATCAACATTTCATTTCTTTCTATCTGCATTCATATATGTTACAAATTAATCTAAGCACAAGTATTTTGTAGATTTTGACATCATTCTGGGGTGTTTTCATTTTTTGGGACCAGAATTTGTTTTCCTCATGCTAAGTCAAAAAAAAAAACACTATATAAAATTCACTGTTTTTATCCATAATATTGAATGTGTTGAAAATATTAAACTTTTTAACAAGAGAAATCTCAAGTTGATTTTAAAAATTGCTGCAAAGCATTGATTTATTTAAGATAGATTTTAGTTATTATGACAGGTCTCTAATTTGTATTTAGATACAGTGTATTTATTTTCAATTTTTCTAGTTAAATTGTTCACCTATACTGTACATAATTAGTTACTATATGGTACATAATTAGGTTACAATAAAATTTGTATTTTTATATGTTGTAACCTAGGGAAGGTTACTGAATAGTATAATTAAATCGAAGTTGGTAATGAACAATAATACTTAGGACAAGGACAACACATATAAGCTCCAACAGTGGCTCATAGAAGAAGTAGTCAACTGCTAGAAGTGAGTCAAATGATTTCGACAATGAATCTCCAATTGCAGACCAACATACAGTATTCACTACTATATTTATGCGAATGTGGGCATATCTATTATCGTTTGTAGGTATGCTACAACAATATGAATACTGCCTTTAGAAAATTTAGATGTGGTTGAGTTGGGGACTCTGTATAATAGATTTCGGAGTAAGGCCCATGCACCAGCACTGATGAGAAGTATATTGCATATATGATGGTAAAAAGTACATACTTTGTAAGTTAATTTAATCTTAATGCAAATGTCAAGTATATATCCAATAATGTATTTTATCACTTTGTGACCCAACTTTCACAATGTAAGTTTCACTTATATGGAAAGAAAGGCACTCCCTGTTGTCCAGATTTTCTGTTTAAGTACCATATGCAGTTTTGTGATCCCCCAGTAGACCTTTTTTTTTATGGCCTTGTAATAAAAGCAATGCAGAAAACTGCACCTATTTGTTTGCTTGCATTGCATTGCTTAATATTTTCATAATAATAATAACTGTTATATGATTTTATATAGAAAAAGTATAAAAAGGTTGACTGAATACATCAAAACAGTTCTGTGCCTTTCTTTGCAAAAAGCCTGTCAAAATAACAAGTGCTTTTATAAGTCCGAGCGAAAAAATCATTCAAGACAAAAATTTGTAGACAACATTAAATAGACAATGAATAATAATAATAATAATAATAATAATAATAATAATAATAATAATAATAATGATAATCAATATCAGTTGGAGCAGTATCTATTCTTAGTCCACTCTGTGACAAATTCCTTTTCCAAGATCTTCTATGACAACCATGGCAGTGCTATTTTCCACCATGTCTTACCAGAACATACCTCTATCATCAGTGACAATATAGTTCTTTTTCTTCTTTGATGCACTGTGACCCCTCTGGATGTTGATGGTCATGATTTTCTACATCTTCTCATTCTTTATAGCTTAAAGGAACATTGGTCCACTCTCTCTCTCTCTCTCTCTCTCTCTCTCTCTCGCTCTCTTTTTCTCTCTCTCCCAGCTGCTTCTCTATCATATATAAACTCATTAAGTAGATTATCTGCTGTTTCCCTCTGCCCCTTCTATTTTCAATATGTCCTGTGAATGTTAAATTCTCCAAGCCTTCCTTCCTTCCTGATTATGTGCATCCCAAAATGTCTACTGTTTTTTTCTAAATGTAGATATAAATATACTTAAAACATGCTTATATGGTCTCTCCATGGTATTCTCAGCATCCTTCTGTAGAAGCACATCTCTGTTATCTCAAGTCTCATCTTCAACAGTGAGGAAATTGTCCAGCATCCAGTTCAACACTTTCTTTCTAACAAAATTTGGTTATCAAGGACACATGGCACAGTGGATAAAGGTGTTAGTTAAATCCAGTGACAGGACCCAAAGAGTGTGAGTTCAATACCTGGTTAAGGTGGTGGAGAGGTTGCATGGTGGAATTAACAGGAGATAACTGACATCCATTAGACATGGAACTTGAACAGTCTACCCCAACAAGTGAAATAAAGGGTTCAGTTAGACATTCCAACCACCTGAAGAAGGCCGAAGGACATCTGTGTATGAATTTCTGGGTATTATAAGCCTAATGCATTCATTTTTTACCATTGCTCATACAACGGACAAAATGTTGTGATAAATATGGCAACAAAATGAGGATGATAGTCCGAACAATGTAAATAGTGTACATAATACCTCATCTCAGAAATATAGACAGATACAAAATTTGGTTATTTCATAATGCTTTGTTTCACCTCTGGAATCCATCCTATAATATTGCAACACACCTTCAGATCTTTACAGCCATTTTCCATTGTTCTTTATGATACTACCAAAAGGTTAAACTTCTGTTTTTGCTTGATTCTGTTGCTTTCAATCTCTACTTAACATCTTAGTCAGACACCCCCCTCACACACACACACTTTTGCTAACAACCATACAATCAGTTCTTTCACACTTAATAGTTATTAGTAATACAACTGATTTCAAGAACACTACAAACAGAAGTAGCTTTTGCAAAACTAAGATCCATCTGGAAATACAAGAACATTTTCTTTTTTTTTTTAAATCAATGGGAGTTAAGGCAGTAAAGCCACAAAGACACAAGGGATTACTGGGTGTGGAAGAATTAGAACCAGGAATATTGCTAAGGAGCAAGAACAGAGGAAGAGTTATCAAGAGGACAATAGATAGCAATTGACATTGCATTTAAATTTTTGCAGATTAAAGTTGGCTGGAAAGCATGTTTTACAACAACATACATAGCAGTACTATCAAAAACTACACGGTATAATGTGTAATCTACGGTATTAATATTTTACAGTAGTTGATATTGACTTAAATGTGTTTATCAATAGACTTCCCTAATTTTAAATGTTCACTAAATTATACTGATAAAATATACAGTACCTACCAGTGTGTGTGTTGTAGGCTGTTTGCAATGCAAAGCATATAGAAAGATATTATGGTTAATGTCGCAATATACTGGTAAGTTGTATGACCTTATGTTGTTTTGGCACAGGTTATCACATAGTTTTGGGCCACTATAACTTACCATATATTTGGGGGTCAAACTATACTATAGTTATAGACCCATCTCAGAATTTTGAGCTAAAGATCTTCAGCTTGACTTGTACGCTGTGATTTACAGTAATAACCTGATGTTTTATTCAGCTCCGTGCCACTTGTCTATTTCTTCCACTAAGAGTATATGATTTTTCTACACTATTCAACCGAGGATTGAATTTATAAGAGATACAAGGCCAAAAGGATTAAAATGTTCATTAACGTGTCATTTTTTTTTCCACGAGAGAGTTCCTAATTGGATAATGTGGAAAATAAGCTCTGAATTAGTGAAAGAAATGAACAAGCAAAACAAAGGAGAATAGACAAGGCATAGAATCCCCTAAGTACAGAGAGCAAAATGAACACAGTCTGTCCTGGGAAGAAAGGATTTGGTTAAAAATTGCAAGAAGATTATTGAATATGACAGATACCTGAAGATGGTCTGAGGGTTATCACATTATGCTATTTCTATTTTTCAATTCATTGACACTTTATTTATTATTATGTACCAGCTTCATACTTTAACTAATTGAGTATATTGTCTATCCATCTCAATTTCACTCAACCTCTTTCTCTTCAGACAGAAGTTACAACAGCCAAATGTTGCAAATACAAGGTATGACCAAAATAACTCTCACATTTTAAACTGTCACCTGTGTGGTGCAAGTAAATGTGGCAATTGTGTCTTCATTTGAGCTAAAGTCATTAAAAATTTAATGGCCTATTTGAAAATGAAGTTAAGACTGTTTCTGGAATCTTACCATATTTTTTTCAGATAACATCAGTTATACTCATGGCTTGGACATATATATTCTGCTATTATAATAGCATGCTTGGTTGATATAAATAAAGAAATACTGAAAATTTAATGATAAAAATACTTAATTCTGGGGGCTTAGGAGAATGGTTCATCTGGAAATGATGTTTAGCTGTTTCTGGGGGCTAAGGAGAAAGGTTCATCTGGAAATGATGTTTGACTGTTTCTGGGGGCTTAGCAGAATGGCTCATCTGGAAATGATGTTTGACTGTTTCTGGGGGCTTAGGAGAATGGTTCATCTGGAAATGATGTTTAGACTGTTTCTGGAGGCTTAGAAGAATGGTTCATTTGAAAATGAAGTTAAGATTTTGCATTCATCTTTTCTGGTTTTCCACACATTGAGAGCACTCTCTCTCAACTGAGAAAAATCTGGTGTTATATAGCTCTCCCAGTCCCAGACCCACACTGACTATTGGCTAATGCCTGCCTAGTATCATTCATATGCAAATAGTTTGCTCCACCTACTGTAAGTAGAAGGTCTTCTCTGAACAGCCCATTGTGGAAGAGGATATAACATCTGGTGCTTACAGCACCATATGCATCCAACTTTCTTATTGGGTTGACCGGATTCTCTCTTACAGATTTTTTCCTCTGCTAAATTTTCTAATTATTTCACAGTTCTTTACAATTTTCTCTAAATTTCCTGATAATTTATTTTCCTATATTGTCTGTTTTTGCAACCAAGCTACAAGGCATGCAGGTTCTCCATTTCATTCGTAAAGAGCCATTGTTCTTGAACAAAATTAAGATGGATAACAAAATAATGTAAACTTTGGAACCAGAATAATCAGAAGACATAGATAGATGGTATCAAAAACAGATTCAGAGAACAGACTTACTGGCATTTGTTTCTCATTAACTCAATACAAAAGAGAAGTTGGGGGAGGAAAAAAAACAAAAAACCTTTCAATAAACAAGTTGACTTTTTATTTTATTTTTATTTTATGTGTTGGGAATTATGCTTCATAATTGCTTTATTCAAAATGTTACCAAGCCTTTCTACTGCTGTGATTATCACAGATAGAAAAACAAAAGAAACAACAGAAAAATAGTAAATAAGAATTATCCAATGGAATTTAAAAATTCACACCCCTGTATGAAACAAAAGATTCCACTTCATCTTTTTTCCATTTAATTAACATATATATTATTATCTAATTTCTCTAGGAGAAAAGTTTATTATTTAACAAAAATATACAATTAATCCTCAACTTTATGTCCAATACAATTTCATATTAATACTTGTTTACCCATGGCTTAAGGCAGTGATTCCCAAACAGTTTGTGCAGCTCAAAAGAGTGGCAGAAAAGGATAGCAAGTGAGGCAGATGAGGATAGCAGTTGAGGCAGATGAGGACAGCAGGTGAGCCAGAAGAGGATAGAAGGTGAGGTAGAATGATTGAAAGACAATCAAAGATATAGAAACAGTTTCAAAAAACTCATATGTCAAAAATAAATATGATTTCAAAATTTGAAATATTATTATGGGTTATTTGTAATTGCTTGCATGAGCCCCAGTATAAATAGTTATAAATAATTATTGACCAATTTTATCATTGTGATATTTCTGCATTGCAACAAGTATTTAGATTATAGTAACTAGGGTCTGCAAGTTGATGGAGAGAGTTATCAATGATAAGGTTCTGACTTTGAATCCACAGTTATCTCCCTTTAACACTCTCTTAGTTTTTTTTTTATATTTTTGGATATACTCTTCATCATATAAAATTTGGTGAGGCAAAATGCATCCCAGTGAAAAAAAAATTGGGGAACCATTGGTTTCAAGTCATATCATGTTGAAACACTGGTTCACATCTGATCATTGAAGTTAAGCAAAACAGAGTTTGGTCAGTTCTCAAATGTATAAACACTGGGAAATACTATCTGTAAGCGATGCAACAGGCCTAGCAAGCCAGCAAAGGACACAATCTCACTACTTATGCTGAGAGAATGCCTCGATATGAGAAAGTGCCTCTAGACTGACAGGCCATATGCAGCTGGGTGAGTATAAGTGCTTACCTAGCCATAAAAAATGACAGTGTATTTTGTTAACTTACTATCAACAAAATCTTTTCATGGGTGACTCAATGAAGATATTTTATCCAATTAATATTGATATATAGTAATTATGGTGGAGCAATATATTATAGGATAACAGTATAAAAACGACCACCAAATGTCCAATAGTATGTTATATATATATATATATATATATATATATATATATATATATATATATATATATATATAGAGGAGTCACAGTGAAGTAATGGATAGTGGCTTGGATTGAGGAATCAGAGAGCCGATTTTGAATTCCAGTCAAATCCATTACATTCACTTACATGCTAATACCATTGGGAAAGCTGTGAATCCTCTTCTTCTCCCTCCAGCTATGTGTAAATAGCAGGACAGACTGGGTTCTATAGCCTTGGATAGCAACTAGTCTAGGAGAAGAACAACTCTGAATTCAAACCCGGAGTGGAGCCCCTAAGGCAGATGGACGGCACTTTGTGCTACCTTCTGGCAACTCCCGCAGCCGCATTGGTACCAAATTGTATTGGTTTATCCTCTCCTTTTGGACTCTGATAGCAAGGCCGAGAGGGGGAACTAGACGTCCAGGCAGCCCTAGTTCTCCATATATCCCACCCAGGCTTGTAGCACACTGCGCTAATCCATCATCCCTCGAGATGGACAGATGCCACCGCCGATATATATATATATATATATATATATATATATATATATATATATATATATAGATATAGTTATGTCCAATAGTATCTTATATTAACACAAGTTAATTTTACTAACAGTATGTTTTACTAACTCCTTCCTAGTAGGCGATCATGGCTCTCCATAATTTCCTGTCCTTTGTAGCTCTTTATACATTTTGTCTTTCTGTTATTTCTCCTAAACCCTGTTCCACCATCCATTTACTCAATCTTACTTACTATGTTATATGTTGTTTTCTTCTTGCCCTCTTGCCTTCAATCTGTCCTTTGAGTATCAGATTTTCCAAGCCCTCTTTCCTCATTATGAGCCCTAGAAATTTCAACTGTCTTTTCCTGATGTTAAGTATAAGTTTCCTTTTATTTCCATTTTCTCCAAAACTTTGTCATTGCTCTCATAATTCATCCATGATATCCCCAGCATCCTTCTGTAGAACTACAATTCTTTAGCTTCAAGTCTCTTCTTCATCTTTGAGGAGATTGTTTACAACTATATAGGAAGACTTACATTACATAACAATTCAGTACTTTTTTCTTTGCTTCTAAAGTAATTTTTCTGCAGTGGCAGAAATTGTGAAAACTTTCTCTGTTCGTTCGTCATTCACTGCACCTGTGTTGACATCCAATATTAGCTGTATTTGCATATACATCTAACATGCTCACAGGTTCTTCAACTTCGCTGTGATCGTATTCAACAAAAAATAATAACAACAATTGTTTTTAAAGACACTGGTTGGGAGTTACCAACAATACAATTTCTCACTTAACCATGAGTTCCTTCCTTCAGCTTTGACAAGTGGACTGCTATCCTACTAATTTCTGGCCACAGAAAAAGACTCTTACACTCACTGCCTGTCTGCTTGGCAGCTACTAACTCACTGACTTTTGGACCCCTTTCTCCTTAACTTTCTGCCTCTTTCTGCTTATATGGATAATGGCTGAAATCAGACCCACCTTCATCGACTTGTGTTCTGGAAGGTTTGGGGCCACTCCAAAGCCACGTGGGTGTTCACATATTCAAAGGACTACTTTTATGAGTAAAATCATTGATAAAATTTTTATGCTTCCCTATTCAAAGGCAACTGTAGACATAAATCCCCCTAAATTCTGACACTTAAGTTTACTCAAAGATGGACTGAAGACAAAATTCCTAAGAAACTCAAATAACTTCATGGATTTAAAAGAAAAGAAATTTATCTTCTAAAGATGTGTGAGAAATTGTATTATTACAAAGGAATCTTTTGCTATCCTAATGTGCTTTCAGATTTCCATCCTCTGTTAAAACACTTCTCAGATATTTAAATTGTTGGACTTGTTTGATTTTAATATCTCCAATTTGTAATTTGCATGTTGGGCGGTTCCATTTGCTAATAACCATCGATTCTGTCTTCTAGCAACTGATGTTTATTTCATTCTTCTTTCTTTCCTTCACTATCTTTTGTATTTTCCTTTCTATGATTGCTATCAACTCTGTGTTTTCTGTATATCTTATATTGTTAAGATTGGCCTTCAATAAAGAATCATGGTAGGACTTCTAATTCTCTCAGAATTGCTTCCCTGAATAATTCTGTTGAGAAGACACATCCTTGTCTTAAATTCCTTTCTATTTTTTATATATTTATTGAACTCATTTTCTATCTGCATGCAGGTAGTTTGCTGCTTGTATAGATTTTTTATTTTTTTTTTTTGGTAACATTATAATAGTATATCAGTTAGGATTAGTAATATTAGGAACATTGTTATTGTATGCTAGTTATGATTGATAACATTGTAAGAATATATAGTCATTGATAATATTGTTATTATATACCATTTATGATTGGTAACACGGGAATTGTATACCAGTTGATTGATAACACTGGATTTTTATACTAGTTACGATTGGTAATATTAGTAACACAGGATTTGTATTACTGCTGTAATTGGTAATATTGTAATTGTGTACTAGTTTTGATTGGTATTAAATTCCAATGTTAGCATTAATATTAGGTTGGTGCAAAAATAATGACGTAATAATGTCGTTTTTTGACGTAACGTCAAAAAACAACATTATTACGTCATTATTTTTGCACCAACCTAATATTAATGCTAACATTGGAATTCTATGACAAATATTAATGGTTATATTAGTAACATTGGAATTGTGTACCTGGCAATATTGGTAGCATTGAGATTGGATATCAATGAAAAAATAAATTGTCTATCCTAAGAAACAAACACAGAACTCCATGATATAAATGATTAAAATACAGATATTTTTTTAAGCATTTCACCCCAAGCAAGGTGGGAAGCCACTAGCATGCAAGGGGTTACAGAGAGTTGGAGTGAGAGCAAATAGGAGTGATAGAGGAAAGGATGAAGAGAAGGATAGGGATAGATCAAGGCATCTGGAGACGTCGATTGACATTACATTTGAATAGTTGAAGATTATAGCTATCAGGGAAACTGGAATAGGGAAGGGAGTTCCACAGGCAAGTGGTGCAAGACATGAAGCTATTGGAGTAGAAGAGACAGCTACATTTAACAGTTTCGACAGTGAAAGGGTGTGAGTGAGATGCCAGCCTAGTAGAATGCTTAAATTCATGAAGTCTGGGAACCAGCGAAAGCAGCTCATCGAAGCAGTTACCATAAAAGTATTTGTAAAACAGACAGAGGGAGGTGACAGCATGTCTGTGAGAGAGTGACTGCAGATGAGATGCCAGATCAGGGCCAATTACATTGCATATCCAGCTAATATCCTTCCAAAGTATGTCTAGCATGCTAAGCAGTTCCATCAGTTCTTTGTGACATACGTTATCAAACACTTTTGCATATTCTACACATACACATCTTACTGCACTTGTATTGCTCTTTCTGATATCATTCTGATCATAAATATTGCATTCCTTGTCCCAGTGACTTTAACAACCACACAATGTTGTTATTTCCTCTCTGATTCTGCTGCATATGTTATTCATCAGAATTCAGAAAAGTTTTGTTATATGGCTCATAGGCTGATTGTTTGATGGAATTCATATTCATTTACACATGGCTTCTTAGGCAGTGTTATGAAAATAGAGGTCTTCCAGGATCTCACCACTGTTATTTATTGCATTAATTATTATTTCATTTATTATGTCTTTAATTTTGCCAAATCATCTAAGGCTGCCAGCATCTGTATTACAATTCTGTCTGGTCCTGCTGCTTTGTTTCTGCTCAATTTGGCCAGTGCTGATTCCACTTCAGATTTTAATATTTTTGGTCCTTTGACATTTTTGTGTATTGCCAATTGTTCTCTTTCATTGCGGAAGAATTCTCCAATGTATTCATTTCACCTCTGAAGTATTTTTCTTTCTGTAATCTCAGTGGCCTATACTTATTCTTATCAAAACTTCTTGGGTGTAACTCTTTAAACACATTTGTATTAAAATTCATTATTAATTATGTTGAGGATCAGTTTATTAATAAGTGACAATAAAAAAGTGATGGATCCTTTTATATTCAGTAGTATATTCTTTTATATTAATCCAAACATACATGTGTCTTAAAAAATTGATAATATATTTTGTTAAGCATTTACTGTGATAATAATGACCCTATCACATCCGACCCATTTCAATACAAACCATACCGTATAAAATGCTAATTACTAACAGTTCAGTTTAGTAGAATAAAGCTTCCTAAGTTGGTATTTAGTTTGTCTATTCATTACAATTTATTCTGCTAATCTCAATTGTCCAAGATAACAATAAAAGTGGATGCTATTCAGAGAAACTAACCACTGGTCCAAATTTGCCAGACAATGTGCAAGTATCGACACTGCCGAGGAATCTTTAATAATTTTCTGGAGGATGGTCACAGCGCTACTTGCAATAAAATGGATTACTTAACAAAATGTTTTAAAATTCTTTTTCAAAGCGATTACCTTCAAGAAGGTTCTAAGAACCCTGGACAGATTATATGTCAAGAAAAAAATGAAATGATCTCAAGACATCTGCTTGCTACCAGGTGTCAACAGCCTCTCAAAATTTACCAATAATTTCCTCAAAGAACTGAAAATACTTTCTAAGAACATACCTCTATAGCTGTCTCAGTTGAGCTATATCAGATGGAATTGGTGAGAGAAACTTTCATTATTGAAGTGCTATTAGTAAACATCCAACAGCCCCTATTGAAAACAAAAAAGTCTACCCCCACCACTGACCCCAGCAGGCATACGAATTAGCTAGAACATCAGAGGTGGCACAACAAAACATAACATTCAATACTTAACTGGGTTCTGTAACTATAACAGGTGTGAAACCTCCCAAAAGCCAAGGATACCAAACCTTGACACTCTAATAGATCCTTGTGGCATGAATTAAAAACATATGAGTGATCGATGCCCCTAAAATGGTCCGTCTTGATGATACCAATGCAGAGGCAGACTAAACTATTAACATAGAAGGCTGAGACATAATAATGTGAGGCCCTCCAATGCTAAATCTCAGAAAAACAACAGGTTTGAGACTGCAACCAAACCAGAGGAAGAAAACCTGGAAGATCCTAACAAAGTCAAATCACTACAAAGACCCTGCCAGATAACCGAGCATCTGAAGGTTTTCTCCCATAAAGCAATAACCAAGGGAGAATGTGATAATAACAAATTATCCCATTCTATCTGTAGAATTTAGTTGGAGAAACAGACAGTACTCAACTGTATTAGAAGTTGAGTCTAGTGTGAATACAATACGTATTTGTATAAAATACAAAATGTGGCACAAGGCCAAAAAAGGGGGAATAGGGAAAAGGGAGGGTCTTTTTCTGTCTTAACTTTAAACAAATACTAACCCAAACAAACAACAATCTTCCTTACACCAAAACAATGCATTCATACTTACCTTTCTTACTACAGCCACCATAATACCACATTGTCTCTATGAAAGTCCTAACTAGACCCCATATGTATAAATAATTATCTGTGTAGGAAGGAGAGTCTAGTCTAAATAACTGTCTGGGCCAGTTGGTGAGTGGTTTATATAGAAAAGTGGGATGTTCCATTCTGCTACTTGGGCAAACCTATTCTCTAGGTCCTGATTGGCTGCTGACTTTTGTGTGCTCAATAAATATCCATCATTATGCCATGAATGCTGGGTTTTGCATTAAGTTATAGCCTGCTTTCTTTTTGTCTGCCAAATGGATGCTAGTTGGGAACTTCCTTACAAGGGTGACTCATATTTTTGATTCATCACTATCCATTTCAATACTAACCACTCTGTATAAAAGCTGTCTAATTATTAAGTTTTTCAGATATGAGATTTCAAATATATTTTTCAATTAACATATAGTAATTGTGGGGGAGATGAGTTTATTAGTTAACCCTTTGAGTCCTGACCCCTGCTTTATCGGTGGTAGATAAAAATGATGTAATGCCCAGTTACCAGTTGAATGTTGGGTAAAATCTTTTAACTATTTTTATATCTACTGTGAAACATTACATACCAATTGTTTGCGAAATTTGACTCGGGTGCTCAGGCAGATGGGTTAAAATTCTTCAGGAACGCAGGTTTCAAAGGGTTAATGACAATAACAAAAATGGATCCCGATTTTATCTCCATCATAATCATATATTAATACAAGTTTACGCATGACATCAAAAATGACAGTTTATTTTGTCAAGTCTTTACTATTATTAAAAGGTTGTGAGTCTTTAAATTTATTTATTATTGGTTTACTCTGTACTTTCAGGAAGTTGTTTCTCTCATTTCCCAACTTTGTAAACACCATGGAATAGTCCACCATCATTAAAACAAAGATGCTGTCATTGGGCATCTCGCCAGCAAGGGAGATGACTCTAGTGCAGCAAAATGTTACAGACATTAAATTTAAAAAATATACTAAAACACAGTATATTATATTCCCAGATTTCCAGTTCTTCCAACCTTTTGTTTCAGGAACTATTTGCAGTAATCTGATAATGACTGGTATGACTGTCACCTTCACATTCCACTACCTTTTTACTTTTTCTGTCAAGATCTATAGTTATCTACCTTTCTGCTTTTTTCATATTTTCTCTGTGCTTTGCTAGAAATGTGAATGCCACTATTTGGCACGTCTTATTTCTTCTTTCCAGCTATTAATCTTCCGACCCGGATTAGCTGATCTAATCTGCCTTTGCTTCAGGATTATGTATTTTTCTACTTTATTGCCTCTTTTCTTTCTACTGCCTTTTATAAATCCCCTATTATCACTTCCATTATGATAGAACTTTCTATTTGACTACGACTACTACTTGTACTACTAATACTACTACTATTACTACTACTACTAATACTACTACTTCTACTACTAATACTACTACTACTACTAATACTACTACTACTTCTACTACTAATACTACTACTTCTACTACTAATACTACTATTACTACTACTCCTGTGTTTTCTGTTTGCCATCCTCTTGCTTATAATCATTCTCCTCTTCTTTTTCTTCATCTTTTTTTTCCCAATTCTACTTTCGTCATTCTTTTCTTCCTCTTTCTCCTTCTCTTTCTCTTTCTACTTCAACTATTTTTCTTCCATTTGACCTCCTCATCATTCTCTTCTTTTCTTTCATCTTTTTCTCCATTTTCCTTTTTACCTTCCTTATCTTTATCATTCTCTTCTTCTTTTCTTTCATCTTTTTCTCCATTTTCTTTTTTACCCTCCTCATCTTTATCATTCTCTTCTTCTTTTCTTTCATCTTTTTCTCCATTTTCCTTTTTACCCTCCTCATCTTTATCATTCTCTTCATCTTTTCTTTCATCTTTTTCTCCATTTTCCTTTTTACCCTCCTCATCTTTATCATTCTCTTCATCTTTTCTTTCATCTTTTTCTCCATTTTCCTTTTTACCCTCCTCATCTTTATCACTCTGTTCATCTTTTCTTACATCTTTTTCTCCATTTTCCTTTTACCCTCCTTATCTTTATCATTCTCTTCTTCTTTTCTTTCATCTTTTTCTCCATTTTCTTTTTTACCCTCCTCATCTTTATCATTCTCTTCTTTTCTTTCATCTTTTTCTCCATTTTCTACCTTCTTCTTCTTCTTCTTCTTCTTCTTTCATGCTCAAATTGACTTCCCTTGCCAGTTACATCTAACAAACATTCAATAATCATTCACAGTACAAAAATGGATTCTATCCTCCTTGGAGATCAATAGTTACAGCCAGAAAACATTTCTTTCTTTTTCCTGCTTCATGCTCTACAGTATCATCCAAGTGATAAGACAATCAAAATGACAGACAAAACCATGTCTCTGGGGGTGATGAATTATTTTTAACCCTATGACTCCTTTCCCACTGACAAAATATCTGTACTGCTTACTCTGTAAAATTCTACCTTGAGTGGATCTTGGGCCTTGTACAGGGTGAACTTTATTGTAAAAAATGTAAAAAAGATCTTTTTGAAGATACTACAATAATTCGCTGTAAATGGGGCTGAGAATACATTGAGGGTTAAGATACCCCTCCTGCTAAAAAGGGGTTCACCTTTCATGTTCATGCTTACACCCAAAAAATATTTACTTTTTGACTCAAGTGTAAACCAAACCTATGTCTATTTTTTACTGCTAGTATAAATCTTTTTTTCTAATACTAATGTTCACCCAACACAAGACCTAAGAGTCACTCAAGATAGAGAGTTACTGATGTAAGAAAAGACAAGAAGTACAGTTCATTAAGTTTCATTTTTTTTTTTTTATCAATTCCCCCCTAGTAAGGCAATATTGCCACTAAGAATTTAAGGGACTATTGGAGATTAAAAAGAATGAGAAGTTTTTAGAAGAAACAGAAAACTCAGTACTAATCAGGAAGCATATGATACATCACTCTATTGGGTTAAGTAGGACAGATAATGGTTAACTGCAGACTTAAAGCAGTTCTTGGGAACAAGCTGTTTGAAGGGAACTTCTTTCTTACTAATGGAATACAAAGAGAATTGGGATGGTTCATTCTTGTGTACATGGCATGGTGGGTCCCAGTTGCAAAAGTCGGGGCTGGTGGAATCAAGGTATGTAGACCCTCAGAACACAAGCCATGTAAACAGCAACAAAGTAGCAAGAGGCTTGCAATGTTTCATCTGTGGGGAAAGAGGTTGTAGGGTGGGAAATCATTTGTAATACACATGGCCACATAAACCCTTTTGAACTCTATCATGACAGGTAAGTGAAAGCTGTGAAGTTCCAGACCAGACTTCATTTTTGGTTTCATCTCATTCTTGTAATTGTCATATTCCCTCACAATTAGATTCTCTTTCTGATTCATTTTGCATGCTGGCCGGATGTGAATGCAACAAAGGCAGTGAATGAAATGGAAATCATTTTATATACATTAGGCTCTATGCATCATGTCTGGTTTATGAAGCAAGATCCAGCGGTGACCAATCACGAATGTTCCTGCTGGAGAAAGAGATGCCCCTGGGGACTACCAGACATGCTTAAAAACAGATCTGTGAAAACAACACCAGCAGTTGAGGCTTGAACATCACTGCTGCCACCATGACTATCACCACTGCCTCTCAACATAAATTCACATCTCAACGACTATTACCACTCCCAGATTTGACTAACCACCTTGACATTCCATTTTTGCATTGATAACATCGCAAACTTGTTACCTTAGCAACCACCAGCCACGTGTAGCCAACTATCCAGCTTTGAAACCATCCAACTACAGCCTTCATTGTCAGTGATGTCACCTCAGCAAATAACAACTTGATAACATCACAACTTTGACACCATATCACCTTGGCAAATACAGACAAGATAACAACTCAACTTCAACTCTTAACACTCGCATCCTACACATTGCCAAAGTCAGATTCATGACTTCTAAATATTAACGCTCAACTGCAACACATCAGCAAAGTCAGATTTGTGACTTCTTCTGATTCCTTATGATAGCATCCTACGCATCAGCAAAGTGAGATTCATGACTTCTCTCAACTCTTAATGCTCAACTGCAACACATCAGCAAAGTCAGATTTGTGACTTCTTCTGATTCCTAATGATAGCATTCTACGCATCAGCAAAGTGAGATTCATGACTTCTTCCAAATCCTAATGCTCATAGCCACTGCAATGGCGAAGTCAGATTTGTGACTTCTCCCAACTTTTAATGCTCACAAAGATCTCAGCAACCTACATGTACTAGTCATTCCCTTGAAGGCATCATCGTGGCCCCATTCAACAGAACAGACCTACCATCTAACGAAAACTGTCTACCACCATAACCTCGATCAACCAATGCACACTAACCATACTCTTTGATCTCACTCCAAACCCATGCAAGAATTAGGTCAACTCTCAGTGCTACCCTTACACCTGACCGCCATCCCACTAAAACAGACATTCCATCAATCTTTCAATATCTTTGTACAGCATGCCAACAATAAACATTGTTCAAATCTAATCCTCGTTATTCTTTTCTCTCGCTACCAAATGCTTAATATAACAATGATAGAGTATAGAAGGTGCGGAGTCAGATACTTACTGGAACTGACAATTTTTCCAGCATCTTGAGCAAGATATTGAATATATGAATTCCACTTGAGGTCTGGGATGGTATTTAGTCCTAATGGAACCTCTTTGAGTAAACTATGTTTACCTTTTGACTCAAGAATAAACTAGATATATGCCTGTTGTTTTTACTCTAGGGTAAAGCAGACATATGCCTAACTTTAACTCATATAAAATGGACCTACTTTTAAAAAGTAAACAAAATGTATACCTATATTTTTGAGGCAAGTGTAAACCAGAGCTATTGTCTCAAGTACAGAACTGACCTATATTTACTTGTTGAATAATTCATTGTGACTTTTGTTCTACAAGACTTAGATTCAGAATATTAAATAATGCACTTAGGGTTGATATGTCATTAAATTAACTCACTTAATCTAACCAATATATTTCACACCAAAACTAGACGTTTATTTAGACATCATTCAGAAGCCATTGTTATCTGCTGACTTGCCCACACATCCACAAACCTCAACCTCCAAGACTGTCTCATCCTATCTCAGTGGACCACTGGAATAAACTTCTGATTTATTTTTATTAGCACCAGTCAACTTTTTTGTTTTTTTTGCATGTGCTGCCTGACTTGGTTGATAGTTTGTTTATTTTTTAAACATTATCTTATTGTTCAGGTGAGTAGATGAAAATAAAATACTGTTTAAAAAATAAACGAGAAACGTAACACTGAAATCCAAAGAAAAAGCAAAAGATGCCAAACGCTAAGCCAAAAAGAGCAAAACTTAGCTAGAAACAAAGAAAATACTACTAAACTATTTATGAGATCTGTCCTCCTGTATGGCAGTGACTGCTGAACAATCTCTGCAAAGATGAAGAAGAGACTCGAGGCAGCAGAAACGTGGCTCTACACAAGGATGCTGAGGATAAACCAAACATGTACACAATGACAAAGCTTTAGAGAAAATTGAAACAAAAAGGAATCTTATACTTAACATCAGGAAGAGACAGCTGAGGTTTTTGGGGCACATAACGAGGAAAGTGGGATTAGAAATTCTGATACTCACAGGATCAACTGAAGGCAAGAAAACCAGAGGGAAACAATGCATAACCTACTTAGAGAGCTTGTCTGGCGCATCATCCAAGATACTGTTTTCCCTGCTGTACAATTCCAAGTAACGCTCCACCCACCCTCTCCATCTGTTTGCCTGTGTCCTTGATAATCTCATTGACTCAGAATTTCAGCCTTACTATCTTGCATTTGGCTGGGCTGGTGACTTTCTTGATTCTTTCAGACATCCAGCGAATGTCACCAATGTCCAATCATACCTCTATGCTCTCATAGAGCTTGAGTCAATAGTCATTTGCACAGTGTTTGACTCTATGTACATTTTTTTAATCAACTTCCCTTCAAGCAAGGTACTAAAGCCACTAAGACAAGAGTTTACTGGGTGTAGAAGAATTTGAAACAGAAACATTAGTACTGAGTAGAAAGAGAAAAAGTAATCAGGAGGACAGTAGATAGTGATTGACATTGCATCTAAATTTTTCCACATTAAAGTTGGTTGGAAAGCATGGAACCAGAGGGGAGTTCTACAAGTGAGATGTGCAAGAAATGAAACTGTTAGCAACATTTAGCCTCTGTTCAACTCTAAATTGATGAGATCTTGATACTCGTCTAGCATTGTACTTTAATTTGTGCAGATCTATTATGCATGAACACACACACATACAAAAATACAAATTGCATAAAACGCCAAGCATTCATTGCTTAATTAATCACCACTACGTTATTATAGACAATTTACAAATCGCAGCAATGCGACAATTTTGTAATCGCTCTATTTTCATGTGGTCAGTTTTGTGCACTTTTGGGAGAAACAGATCACAGAAGCTTTCTTAAGTCTCCTCAAAACTCGCTCGCTGATTGGTAGATGCCAACCAATCAGATCGTCTGCACATGAAGAATAACTCTTCCTGTGCAGTGGTTTGGAGTCTATGGTCACCTATATAAGCAAGAAATATTCTTAGCTAATTAGTGAGAATTCAGCTGCCAAACGAATCTACAACAGTTGAAACCATTCACCAACCTTCTCACTCACACCACCACTCACATGCTGAACATACCTTGTATACACTCACATAATCTTTTCTTACACAGCAATTCTTTCAAGAACTATTATTACAAGAAGCTCTTATGAACATTCTTCCAGTGAACTTTGAAATACTAAAATAACAGATAAAGAGAGACAACTCTTGTTTATTTCAACCTTTTCTTACTTAAATGCATGCTTTCTTTTATATCATTGTTCGATATTGTACATCTTGTTAAATACAAATCTTATGTGTAACAAAGTCTTTGGCTTATCCTTTTCTGCATCAGCCCTGTTTCCTAATCTAAAGTTAAATTAATGTGAAGTCCCCCACAAATTCATACAGTCTAGGTACCATAGCGAAGAGCACATTCAAACAATTACCATGAAAGTATTTATAAAAAATAGAGGCAAACTTATGATGGTGGGCAAGTAACTGAAGACGAGCTGCCAGATCAGGATCAATAATATTGCTGATTCTTCTTTGTATCTTATCAAGGAGCTCCAGTTAAATAACAGGGCCACCGAACCATATATGTCAGCTATATTCTAAGCATATATAACGGTTATCTGATACAAGTCCTCAGTTTCATAACTGGATTCAGCATTTCTCATTTGATATGTGCTACAGAAGAAGGTCATGAAACCAAGTGTGTTGATCACATCCTGGCAAGTTGATGTCCACCTTAAACAAATTCATGCCATTGACACTTTCTTTTACTCTGATATTCTTACACCTACAACCAACTCTTGCAAAGCCAAATAGTGATAAGAAATAGATGACAAAAGTGTGTGTTTGGTGACACCGGAAGATCCTAGTCTTGAACCTGCACAGTGGCAGTGAATTTAATCATCAACTCATAAAGGAAACGATCAGCAAAGAAGAAATTGAATTCTTAGATATGAGATAAAGCCGACACCAATGATGACAAGTTCTACGAAGGCCAAGATATGTAAAGAATGGACATTGTTTCACCTTAATATATAATAACAATAATAATAATAATTATCATTATTATATTAATAATATATTTCTTTTCAGATAGTCTACTTATGAATATGCTAAGAAAAGAGAATCAATCAACATTTTAAGTACTAATTAAGTTTTAGAATTGCAGTTGTAGAAAAAAAAACACTTATTAAATAAGACCATTATAATTAAAGGTCCATGGTTTATAACTATATCTGTGAGAGAGAGAAAGTGTATGTGTCTGTGAAAGAGATAGAGAAAGTGTGTGAGTGAGAGAGTTCATGTGTATGTGTGAGATGGTGTGGATATTTGTGCATGAGAGAGAAAGTGAAAGTATGCATATATGTCTCAGTATGTCAAGGGAAAGAGAGTGTATGTTTATATGTATGAGAGCGAAAGAAAGGGACAGAGAGTGTGTATATGTGTGTGCAAATGTGTCTATATGCATGATAGTGTGTGTGTGAAAAAGAGATAGAGACAGAATGTGAGAGAGAGAAAGATAGAGAATTTGTGTGTGTGAATGTGTGTGAGAGTGTTTTGGTTTGTTCATTGATTGTGTTTATCAGAATATCATCCTCTATCAGGTATTTAATACGGAAATCTAAACACAATTTTATGGCTTCAACTAAATATATTTTGAATGTAATTGTATGCCTTCAACTACAGATAAAATATATTGTCGATCATTTTACAAAATGTATTATAGGTATGTTTTATATAAAAATGTATTGCTGGTAGTTTTACAATAAAAAGATGTTACGAGTTGCATTGGGCATCAGCAGGAAGAAATGCCCAACAAAGAAATGCCTGGATGGACACCTTCCTCCTATAACAGTTTTGATAAGAGAGATAGGGTTCAGCTAGCTGATCACTCCTGGAGAAGTAAGTCAGAACTTGTGAGTGCTGCCCTTCTTTGGAACCCATTGCACAGCAAAAGATCAGTTGGAAGACCTCATCACACCTACATTGGCCAACTTGTAGATGACTCTGGATACCATCTGGAGGACCTGCTGACAGTGATGGTTGAAAGGAACAAGTCAGGCGAATCCAAGAAGAATTCTCAACCTGACGATGATAGCTGCCAATCGATTAGGTCAAAAACCGTCATTATTTTTGCACCAACCTAATGGTACTGCACCTAAATTCATAAAAGCGTAGAGAGACTATGTTACAGCAGTAGAAAAATGACTAAATCTGAGATGCCAGGTCAGGACTAATAATATTGCATATTCTTTATATGTGATAACCATGATACTGTAAGTATCTATGTATGCATGTAGATTGATGACCCGGGTCAAAGATGCAATTAAAAAAAAAGAACTAAAATTTAAACTAGAAATAAATACTAATCAGAATTTCTGAACGGTCATAGCACATAAATTCCGCTTATTATATTCTTATTAACAAAAATGGCAAAGACAGAACGTGAGAAATGAGGAAGTTTGTAGTAAGATGGGAGCAAAATGGATACTTGTACTAAAAAACAAAAAGAGTTGAAATTTCTGTTACATATAAGGTGGAAAGAGAGCTTAGAGAATTTGACACTCACAGAACATAATGATACCAGAAGGATATGGGTCGATAAGAATTGTTGACAAAGTGTTATCTAACAAAAAATGAGATAAAGATAATGTACTTTCACCATACAAGTTTCTCAATGTACCACCTTTAAATTTTAGAACAGATACAACATATTGATCTCTAACGAGATCATATCAAAATATAAATAAAACTACAATATGCCAATATTTGATGTGTTTAGTAAGTAAAAATAAATATTTCAACATTTTTTAAACTATTTTACAATTTTGTTTAATTAGGTTCTGCTATGTTTCAGGCAACTTCAAAATCCCATCATCAAGAAATTTTTTTCTTTATCTGGAAAGAAATGTTGACAGTGCCTTTAGCAGTCTTCAAGGAAATTGAATTTTTTTTTTATTAAGAGAATTCTGTAAAGACTTGAATAAATAGTAATCCAGATGTAAAATATCAGATGAATGAAAATTTCCCATAATATTATTCTTAGGTAATTCTAGGTACTTTTGCCTTCATTTAATCTAATTGAAAGCACCACTTTTTCAAATCAATTACTTAGTATACTTGAGGGAGTATACAATAGAGATTTCCTTTCCAATCCCATCATCTAAACAGCATCAATTTGTTTTGGTGAAGACAAGAGTTTGATATGCTTTATATTGTTCACTTCACTTGCCCACGATCACTTCAATGTTGTAAATTATCATCTTTTCTTCTCACCAATTAAAATGCTTTGAAAAAATAACCATTTAACTATGGTTCAGTCAATTTTTCTTTGATCAATTTATGTGGAAGTCACACATTAAAGTGAATAACATAACCAATCTGGTGTAAATGATTATCAATGCTTGATTTGGATACTTTCAGTCTGTTGGTTATTGCCTACATTGTTCCTTTAAGTCATCAATTCTCAACCCGGTATCCATTCTGATGACACAACAATTTACTCCTGTCTTAATGCTAAGTCTGATCAGTTCAATGAGTTCAAATTCATACCTGAGCTCAAAGATGACTTCCAATATGTTGTTAAATGGGGCAACAAATGGCTTTCAGTGCCACCAAAGCAAAACTGCTCTCTTTTAATCATCTGACTAAACTTTACTTTGCTCTTCATCAGAACAGATGCTGATCTCCAGGAGAGACACTTTTGGGACTCCTCAGGTTAACATTTTCCACTGACATGAAGTGGAAAGATGATATTGAATCAATTTCTAGGTCTTCTGCTAGGAAATTTAGTTCACTGTATCAAGTCACAGGATTACTTCAACCAATGCTTTTATCCACTGGGTCAAAGAGTTTTGAGTTCAATACCTGGCCACATCAGAGGTGAACAAAAATTTGGAGAGTTGAGTTACTGAAGGGAAATAACTGAAACTGAGATATCCAGAAAAGGCATGGCACGTGGAACGAGAACAATTTACCACTGTCGATTAAATAAATGGTTCAGTTTGGAATTTCAATGTATATCACTTAAAGAAGGCTGGAAACTACAATGGCCAAAACAGTGTGATTATGAAAATAAAGATGAGGACAACAGTCTGAAACAATGTAAATAATGTAAATAGTTACAATACCTAATCTTAAAGATATAGAGAGATATTAACAATGAGAAGTGAATTGCCTAAATTTGGAACATTGAGAAACACAATATTATTTAATAATTTAAACTGAGCTATCCAGTAAAGGCATGTCATGTGGAACTAGAACAATCTACTTCAATGTGATGAAATAAAGGGTTCAGTTGGAAATTACAACATATATCACCTGAAGAAGGTCAGAGCATACAACGGCTGAAACATTATGAATATGAAAATAAAGATGCAGTCTGAACAATGTAAATAATGTAAATAGTCATAATACCTCATCTCAGAAAAATAGACAAATACTGAAGAATATTGGAGCATACAACAAACAAAATGTCAGGATTATAACAATAAAGATGAGGACAATGGTCTGAGCAATGTAAATAATGTAAATAGCTACAATACCTCATCTCAGAAATACAGACAAATACAAAAGAATGTCAGAGCATACAATAGCCGAAACATCATGATTATGACAATAAAGATGAGGACAACGGTCCAAACAGTGTAAATAGTGTAAATAGTTACAATAACTCATTTCAGAAATGGAGACAGCATTTGAAGGTGAATATGGCAATAAAGATGAGGACAATAGTCCAAACAAAGTAAATAGTGTAAATAGTTACAATACCTCATCTCAGAAATAGAGACAGCTTTTGGAGGTGAATATGGCAATAAAGATGAGGACAACAGTTCAAACAATGTAAATAGTGTGTAAATAGTTACAATACCTCATCTCAGAAATATTTGCAGATGTCAACAATGAGAAATGAACTACTCAAATCTAGAGCATTGAGAAACACTGTAAGAGACATTTGACACATTTGCAGTACCTTTTACAGAAGCTGCACAATTCTTTTTGGCATTTTCCTTAAAATAAAAAGCAAGCAAAATTGCTGAAAATATATTTTTTTTTCTTCTTTTTATTTTCAATATTAGCATTAATAAACAAAAATCTGCCAGTTTTGACAAAATTATTTTTAAATTGCTCATTGATATGACAGCTGTCAAAATATGCTGAAAAGCAATCTTTTTCAATGAAGCTAATTAATGCAATGTCCTCTAAATGCTAAACAAACACCAAATAATCTCTCTGGCCAGCTCCATACAAATCCTGATTACATGACAGAGAAACTATTTACATTCTTGCAAAGTATGCATATTGTGAAAATATGAATAGATTTATTATTTATTTGTTTTATACATTTAGCACTTACATTAAAGAACTCTTCACTGCATATTTTTTTAATCATTTCATTACAAGCAAGGCAATAAAGTCACTAAGACATTATCAGGACATGAGTATTGACTCCAAAAGAATTATATCTGGAGATAGCAAATGAAAGATTGATACAGGAATATTACTCATAAAATACTCTGCTTATGTTTCAGATACAAAAAATAAAATGCCAACATATATGGACTTTTGAGAAGATCTAAATGTGAAAATTTGTGTTCTTTAAAAAGATAATTGAACCTTGGTGGAAAGTGATGCTCTCTTTGGTCAAGCAGTCAAAAGCATGCCAGATCAGATGATAGTTTTCAATACAAATGGAGAGGAAGGTTTAAATCCTACTGAAAATGTCATTCACACTGTTTAAAAAAAAAGGAAAACAGGGCATTGACTCAGACATGGGTATCCACTAAGATAACATTTAGAGTAAGAACAAATAATGTCATTAAACAATGTCCCGAGCATGACGATAAACTACATCCATGTCCTGGGTAAGGCAATATACTACATCCAACAGCAAGGCCTCTGACCAGGAGATTTTGAGGAGCGTGGAACCACCTCTTAATTGCTGGTGTTCCCAGGTCCATGCTGACCTGGGGTGGTAGCACCTGCTAGAGTCCTAGCTATGGGCAAATTGGCTGATACACCAAACTGAGGTCAAAACATGTAAAAACAGGTCTTAATACCAGCAATACATTTTTGTAAAAAAATATTACCAGTAATAAATGTTTGAAGAAAAAATTATTACCAGTAATACTTTATTTGAAAAAATATTACCAGCAATACATTTTCGAAAAAAAAATTACCAGAAATACTTTTTGAAAAAAAATATTACCAGCAATAAAAATCTTGTCAGCATTAAATAACCCATTGAGATTGATATACTGTTGTAGTAAAGAAAAGAAAATACTATCAACTTATAGTAGCAACTGCAATAGATTTCTTCTGTTTCTTGACCACGACACTTGTAGCCAAATCGCAGTTCAAGCGATAGCCATCGTAACAGTCCAACAAGCAAAGTTGAAACAACAAAATTGGGGTCACATGTCCAACCTTCACTTCTCACGAGCAAAAATGCATGTTCAGCTCACCAGCTCAGAAAATCTTCTGCCTTTATAAGCGAAAAACAACAGCTTTGGTTCATCGAGAGATCTTTCTGATTGGTCATGCCATTCAAGGGAGGGGAGAACATTAGCATAGATTCTACTCATTGAAGTAGATTTTTGCTAACTACTTTTTGGTAATTTTTCTTCGGCAGGTCGCACACAAAACACAAACTTTTTTCGGGGTAACTGATTATATCTTTCACTACAACAAACCAAACCAAACCATCAGATTAAAAATCAAAAGTATTCATTCCTTAAAAACTATTTTGCTTTTAGGTGTAAAAATAAAGTCAACATATTTGAACTTTTAAACATCTTCTTTATGAAGTCTACAAAGTCATAAAATTACCAGTAGTTGTAATTCACATGGTTTAAAAACAAAAATCGGACCTTTATTCAAAAATGGGTATCCACTAAAATAATTATTAGAGTAATACAAAAATATATACTGATGTAATGGAATAACCTGTCACCCCATGAGTGACTAAACTATTGGTAGTAACTACCTATAAGTATCTGTAAGTCAACAGACTACAGAGCCTAGCTGAAACCTGTTGCATCTGAACAGTCGAACTCTCTGCCTCTGAGCAAAGAGGAACCCGGACGAGGCTCTGCCAAAAGGCAGAGTCTCGTTCAGGGAGGTAGACTGCCCGTGAAGCCATTTATACAGGTTTGAAAGGGAATATTTTTGGCTGAGCCTATGGGCTTGGAGAATCCACATTAAACCAGCCTTGTGCCACATGCAAACCTCGTTGGTGGAGTGGGTAGCTAAATATACTAGCTGGGATCTGTTGAGTACAACTCAGACTTATGCAAGAACTATTGACCTTCCAATAGTAGCACTCACTACTGGATTGACTTTGTGCATAACTGTTACCTTTATTCTTATTGTACTGGTTTCTACAATAAACCTTTACTTATTTTATGCACCTTGTTTTTCAAGTATATATTCCTATTAGCATGAAATATGACATACATATTCTAATCAGTTTAACTGCAACAACTTCTTTTTGGAATACACTGTACAATTTTACAATAAACCGACTCAGCCATGTAAGGGTATCACCAATCAGACGGGTAGATAAAAATAAAATAATATTTAAAAAATAAATGAAGCGTCTACACAAATATGGGTATCAACTGAGAATTAAAGCAATAAAAAAAATGTGGGATTAATAAATGAAAAAAAATCAATTATTTCTTTAGAAATAGCTTTGTTTATATTTCAGCTGCAAAACTGAGAAGTAATGAACTTTCAAGAAAGATTTGCTTAAAAGGCAGTATACAAGCTTACTTGATTGGTGACGCATTCTGGTGGACAAGTCAGTTAAAAGCACGTCAAATCTAATGACAACTTCTGCTGCAAAGGGAATGTAGTTTCAAATCTTGCTAGAGGAGGCATTTTTCATTTAATAAAATTACTTGAATGCTCAGGCCGGTAGAAATGGGTGTCCACTAAAAATAACATTTAAAGTGATATATATATTTATATATATATATATATATATATATATATATATATATATATATATGTGGAAGGGCATATAATATGCATTAATGTGTAATTATATATTTTGATGAAATATGATTATAGAATGCTTTAAAAATTTATTTGACTCATTTCACTCCAAGTAAGGCAACAAAGCCACTAAGACACAAGGGGTTAGTGATTGTGAAAGAAGACCACAAAGAAAATTATGAAGGAGAGAAAACAATAAAAGAACAGGAATTAAAAAGACAGAAGGCAATGATTAACATTGCATTTAAATATTTGAAGAACAAAGTAGGCGATAAAGGAAGAAGCTGGAAGAGAGTTCCACAAGTGAGAAGTGTGAGAGAAGAAACTGTTAGCAATTAAATTACATTTACTTAAATCTAGCCATTTCAACTGTAAAATGATGAGACTCTGACATCAATCTTGTTCTGTTCTTAAGACAATAGAGGAAACTTTATCAGAATAATTACTATGAGAATATTTAAAGAAAAGTCACAGGGAAGCTACATTTATGGTATTGGGAAAGTGACTGAAGCTGAGATGCCAGATCAGGACCAGTAACATTGCAGATTCTTCTTTGGATTTTATTACTATGAAAGTATTTATAGAAAAGGCTATGCTATGGTATTGGGAAAGTGACTGAAGCTGAGATGCCAGATCAGGTCCAATAACAATGCATATTCTTCTTTGGATTTTATCAAGGATCTCTAAATATCTAAAATCATTCCTTGCTGCCATCTAATACTGTGCTTAACTTCATAAAGTCTAGGTACAATAGAAGAAGTAATATTTATTTTGTAAAATGTATAAATGTGGTACAAGGCCAAAATGGAGGATGGAGAATGCTAGTTTTCATCTGTCATATAATTGAACTTATAGAGTAGTAAAGTTCATCAGAATAATTACCATGAAAGTTTTATAGAAAAGCAACAGGGAAGCTATGTTATGGTTGTGAGAAAGTGACTAAAGATGCTAGGTCAGGACCAAATATAATTATAGATTTTATAGAAATAAAATAATTTTTCAATGTGGAGTGAAGATATATTTGCTTTCATTCCTTATTTTGAATGAAAAATTACAAGAACAACTTGAGGACACAAACACATATGATTTTTTTTTATTATCAATACTTTTTTTCCCAGGATGCCAAACACATAAATCTATTTCTTTCCTGCAGAAGAAAATGAAGAAAAATGCCAAATTATTCACATGATTTAAACAAAAGGACTAAATTCAAATTTAGTCAGTTGAAACAAAAAATTAATTCAATAAACTGTGAAACAATTTTAAGCAAACTGCAATGTGACTGTATCCAAAAAAGAGATAAAACAGTGGAAAAAGATTTTTGTTGAAAATAGCAAAAAAATGAAAAGATTTGCTGAATTTTTTTTAAACTGAATAAAAATCAAATGAAATCAAACAAATAAAATCAGATTGACAAACATCGTTTTGTGACTCAACAAAAACTCGTTACTTTTGTAATGTTCATTGTCACTTGTGTAATGCCAACATAGTAGAGACTTTGTAATCACAGACACAACTATAATACACTGTTGAACAATGCTGGTGTTGGACGCCTTCAAATATCATTCGCACTAATCATGCTAACTCGATAATACTTGCTCGAATAGTAAACTGCATAGTGATCAGTATAGAGAAATAGTATAGTGAATAGAGTAGAAAATAGAAGTCCGTATAGTAATAGAGGATAGAGTAGAAATAAGGATCTGAGTAGTAATAGAGGATAGAATAGGACCAGTGAATCAAATAGTAATAGAGGTTAAACGAGAAATGACGATCAATCTAGATGTCATGCGACTTCCTGTATATGCGTTTCCTCTATGGTCACATGATCCACTTAATTAAATAAGGTGATCACCTGTGTTTACTCACTGGTGATCTATGTTCGAACTCAAGTGTCGGCAGTGACACTTTTGTAATGTAGTTGGCATAGCAGGAGAGAGTTATGGTAGAAAGGTTTATTCTCACATTTGTATTTCCCCCATTATGGGCATTATTATATACATAACACCAAAATTAAATAACAACATAGGATATGAAAATGATACAGTGTTGATAGCAGACATAAGGAAGAAATTACAAGAACTCCTACAGAAGTCAGTAAAAGAAAGTGAGAAGAAAGTGAGGACAAAACATCAATTGCAAGATGACTGAATACATGGTTATTAGCAAAAGGAACAGTTCAACATGCCAATTATAAATGAGACATACTAAAATCAAACAAGTACAAAAGCTTAAATATCTGGAAAGTGATTTCACATAAGGACAGAAAATGCAAAACTGAAATCTGAGGGTGCATTGAGATAGTGAATGATGCCTTTCAAAAGCTAAGGAAAATATTAACAGGAAAATTTCATTGAAAACAAAGAAAAAAGTACTGAAATGTTATGCAATATCAGTTCTCCTATATGGCAGTGAATCCTGGACAATACCCTCATAGAGTAAGAAGAGACTTGAAGCTGAGAATACCATGGATGAAACTTGTAATCAACGACAAAGTTTTAGAGAAAAGGGAATAAAAATAGTCACTTATACTTAATATCAGAAAGAAGCAGTTGAAATTTCTAAGGTACATAATGAGGAAAGAGGGCTTGGAAAATTTAATACTCGCAGGATAAATTAAAGGCAAGAGGGACAGAGGAAAACACAGCAAAACTACCTAGTTAGCTGGAGCTAATGGATGTTGGAACACGATATAGGAGAGATAACAAAACAACATAATTTATTACAAGCTATGAAGGACAGGAACTTGTAGCGAACCATGATTGCAATGTCGTAAAGGGATATGGCACAAAGAAGAAGAAGAAGAAGAAGAAGAAGAAGAAGAAAACATTTTGCTGAATTTTGTTAGGTAACTCATATTTGATTTAAATGGACTTCCCAATAATCCTTATCTAAATTTCTGGGATGAGGAGTTATAATTTAACATTTACATTATATAAATGCAGGCTACTGTCCTTATCTTTGTTGTTGTTATCACTACTTTTCAGCCATTGTGCATTCTGACCTTCATCAGACGATTCTCAATCGTTGTAATTCCCTCTAGGTTACCCAGATTGACACACACCTGATGAAGTCCAGAGGGCACAACAGCTGAAATATTACGATAGCAACATGAGGACAATAGCCTCCAAACAAACAGCAACTGCTAACTTCTCAGATACATGTAATAACTATAAAAATAACTGGTACTGTTTTCATGCTTCTAAAATCTGCAGTACCTAATATAAATTTGAGTAAATGAATAGCTAAACGGAGAAATTCTATGTAACATATTTCTTCCTTTAAAAGGACTTCATCAGAATAAAATAATACTCTTATTGATATATATATATATATATATATATATATATATATATATATATATATATATATATATATCAGGGAAGCAAGGAAATTGAAGGGAGTTCCACAGGCGGGAAGTGCAAGAAAAGAAACTGTTTGGAGAGAAGCAGCAGTTGCATTTAGCTATTTCAACTGTAAAAGGGTGGGACCTAGATGCCAATCTAGTAGTATTCTGAAAAGGTCACAAGCTGCCTGAGTAATTACTGAAGGCATGTATCTGATATATATATATATATATATATATATATATATATATATATATATATATATGTAATGGACTCTCCCGTCAGTTTTGACATATGAGGATCTGACAGCTTAATTGATTCAGTTATGAAATTTTGTGCGATAATCTTAAGTGGCACTTAAGACCTGCTAGTGATTTACAAAAGAGGCCAAAGAGGAAGAGGGAGGATTGTGAGATGAGATCACTGTAAGATTGACTGACCTTTTAGATCTTGCTCTCACTTAGTGAAGATGATTCAGACAAGCAGATTGTAAATGGCTGAGTCCACTAAAACACATTGATCTCCATTCTACCTGCTCCAAGGCTAAGTGCTCAAGGGTGTTATGTAGTATATTGACAGCAGACAAGTACATATATATATATATATATAATAAATAATAATAATAATAATAATAATAATAATAATAATAATCCCTTACTATAAAGGTAATTTACATTAACCAGAAAAAAAGGCTTAGACAGAAGTGTCTATCTTTTTAAATTAGGATTTTTAATGTAACTATAACAACAAAAACATTTCGATTTCATTTTTGCATCGGCAAAATGTAAAAATTTTTTCCAATTATATA
This sequence comes from Acanthosepion lycidas, assembly GCA_963932145.1. Lineage (NCBI taxonomy): Eukaryota > Metazoa > Mollusca > Cephalopoda > Sepiida > Sepiidae > Acanthosepion > Acanthosepion lycidas. The sequence continues at coordinate 9,157,710 of OZ010590.1, forward strand.
TATATATATGTATGTATATATATATATATATATATATATATATATATATATATATCAAAATATTGTTAATTTCTTAATGCTTTGTTTTTAAAGAATGAAGTACATTACATAGAATTTTCCCACATTGTCATTCAGTTACTCAACATTGATCTGATATACAGAAATTTATATATCATCTTCTCCTTTAATATTTTATTCAAACTCTTTTTTATCTCCATCTCAGAGATGTGAAGGATTTAACCAAAATTCTATTTGTCTTTGCTGCTTCTTGGTAGAATGAGTTGCAAGAATTTGCCATGGCTCAAAGTAAGTTTTACTCCCAAATATTTTAAAAGATGTTTTTTTATTCATGAATTGATATCCCTAGGTTTCTTTGTTTCTTGTTCATTATTTTTTTTCAGTTTACCTCCACCCAAAAGTAAATATGAGAGTCAGACTAGGATTCATGTTAACAACATTACTTGGTTTCTAAGTCAGCATGGATACAGGAGGGATTTTTTTCCTTTTTTGGAAACAGGAAGAAATTGGAAACAGGAAGAAAAAATTATTCAAAGTATGCATATACACAGATGAACATCCATGTATAGATAGAAAAAAAATGCCAACATAGCTGATCTAATTATATTCTTAAAATTTTGCATAGTTATTATTCACACACACACACACACACACATATATATATATATATATATATATATATAGTAGGCTGATGAAGGAAATTAAAAGTCATAACATTAATAATAACAATTTTTATTTTTAATATTTGATTGAGAAAGAACATTGACCATATATATAATATATATATAATAGCTGGCCACTCGTATTCTAGGGCGGCTAACTAATCCCTATTGCAGACTCTCACTCAGACACATTTGTGTTTGTTCAACACCCACAGAGTCTACGGCCAGAGATAAGACAAGAACTGTACAGGTTTATTAAAGAACAAGGAAGACAATATCTATGCCCAGAATATTATGAGAAAGAGCGATACAAATACAGAACATGTACCTGTGTTTTTTAGACTACGCAAAGGCATTTGACAAAGTACACCACAAAGATCTGTTAGAGCTGCTCAGCAACCTTGACATATTCGGGAAAGACATCAGAATAATCAAAAACCTCTTCTGGCAGTAACTCACCTGCATAAAGATAAAAAATGAGTTCAGCAGATATATAAAAATAGAAAGTTAAGTAAGGCAAGGATGTGTCTTCTCGCCAGACTTATTCAACCTATACAGCGAGACAAATCTGAGAGAATTGGATACCAGGATTCATCATTGGTGACCACAATCTTAACAGCATAAGATATGCAGATGACACAGAAAGGAAATTACAAAATCTCCTACAGAAGGTAGCAAAGGAAAGCAAGAAGAAGGGACTAACTATGAACTACAAGAAGACAGAATGCATGGTCATCAGTAAAAAGATGAACCTGAAATGTGATTTACAGATCAGGGACACTAAAGTCAAGCAGGTAAGGAAATTTAAATATCTAGGAAGTGTTGTGACCAAAGACGCATTACAAGAGCTGGGCAGAGTATTATGAGACATGGAAGATTTCTTTGATAACAAAGAAAAGAGTACTGAACTGTTATGTGATATCTGTCCTCCTTTACAGCAGTGAATGTTGGACAGTCTCCTCAAAGATGAAGAAGAGATTCGTGACAATCGAGGCATGGTTCTACAGAGGGATGCTAAGTATATCATGAACTGAACATGTGAGAAACAACGAGGTTTTGGAGAATATGCAAACAAAGAGGAAACTGATACTTAACATCAGAAAGAGGCAGCTGATATTTCTGAGTTATGTAACGAGAAAGCAAGGCTTGGAAAATCTGATACTCACATGGCGGATAGAGGGAAAGAGGAACAAGGGAAAGCAACATGTGACATACTTAATGGGCTTAAGCAAGTGGATGGTAGAACAGGGCAGTGGCATAGCTAAGTGGGCGCGAGGGAGGCGGACCGCCCCGGGTGCCAGCATAGGAGGGGTGACACAATGTCCTCCCCAACAAAATTTTTCAACCAGGCTAAGTTGCCAAAAATAGTCTGAAAACAGTGGTGAAGACACAGGGTTTTGCAGGCGAGCATATGACCCCCCAGGAATAATTTATGACCCCCTCCAGTTTTGTACCCCCGTCAGAAATTTTCTAATAAATTGTCGGGAAATTTGTGAGTAGGAAAAATAGCAATGTTTTTAGCTTTCATGTGTTTCAGTTGCTACAATCTTGGTTACTAACAAGAGACATTGTTGTAACATTCTATCGGATGATATGGTGTTTTACTCCGCAACATTAATAACAACAAAGCGAAATACGAAGCCAAAAGTGCAACAATTTCAGTCTTGCCTGTGTATCAATTCGCTGAGATACAATTTTCCATTGAGTGAGTGATGTACTTTTGAATATATCTACTAGTGTTGGGACGATTAATCGGAATCAAAATCGAGAATCGAAAAAATCGGAACTTTTTGGGGTATCGGCAACAGTATCGAAATTGGAAAAATTTGTGCCTATTTTCTGATTCCAAAAATGATTCTTTCAAATTTTTAACTTAATTTTCCATTATTGGTACTAATGATAAATATTTATTGTTTTTAAATTATCACTAAAACTAAGATCATAATAACATCAAAATACAATGTAAATTTATTTTACTTGTATAAAGAAAAGGAAAAAAAAAAAAACTTTGCATAAATTCTCTTGTTACCTTTAAAAGAATGCAGTTGATTTACAATGTTCTGAAAAATGCTTAAAAATTAAATAGAACATTTTTGTCAAGAAAAATACTTTCAAACATCATTGATAATTAAATGGTACCCAGAAAATGATGCAACGGAAAATTGGACACCAGAAAATTAGCAACAGAAAATTATGTCAGACTGTCAGATCTGATCTGGCTGTGCTGTCCATTGAAAATGAGCTTACAAGACAAACAAATTTTGACGATGTCATTGACCAGTTTTCCACAATGAAAACAAGAAAACATTCATTCTAAGACCATAGTATCAAATGTCATTCCTTTGTGTATTGCCGTGTTTTGTATTTAGTTGTTCCGAAAGTGAACAGTTGCATTTTAAAAATCTTTTGATTTGAACTGATTATTTTGTGGTATTGGATTTTGTCTTGGATCATATATGTAAACAGTAACATACCGGTCAGTAGAGTAAAGTAGAGGTAGAGCATGTATGAAAATTTAGCTACAGCTAACTATTCAGCATAGGGTGAATTGGGGGCATTGGGGTGACATTTGAGCGGACCGTCCCGGGTGACGTTTACTCTAGCTACGCCACTGCAACAGGGTCTGGGAGAAATAACAAAAAGACAAAACTTAGTGAGAGGTATAAGGGATATAAAAGAAAAAGATCTATGTGGCTCTGACCATAAGAGTTTTCATATAAACTTTGTGCTATATATATATATATATATATATATATATATATGCAGAAGTTCCACAAGTTACATTGGACATGATGTATGCCATTTCAGGATTACAGCTCCGTCTCCCATAATATAATAATGTCACACAGTACTACGTGAGGAAGATTACATTGTTTCTTCACCAGCTGTATGGCATAGTGAATTGTGTTACATCTGCTATCTCTCACTTGTGTCATTTTTTTTATAATGTTTTGCCTTTCATTATGACTTCCCAGCATAAGGCAGACTTGTGGGTGCTTATGAAGGTGAGTTCTGACCTATGTCGAAAAGTAGCTTATGTTGTACCGTGGGAACAGACTTCTGACATAAGTCAACGATCCCCCTTTTGTATTGTTATACCTATACTATAACCCTGGCGATAAAAAAAAGAAACAGATGGTGAAATTTGTAAATAAAAAAATAAGACACAACTGAAATCTGGGAAGAAAAATTCAATAAAAAAAAAGAAAAGACTAAAAACATCCATACTGCTTGAAAATAATCAACCAGCACTGCAATTATCCTGATTATGCTGATGGTCAGGTAGGTGAAATGTTGTAAATAGATTCTGGTGCTTTAGATTTTATATATATATATATATATATATATATATACACACACCCACTATATCAAAAACAACCAAACAACACTCCACAAAATTTATTACCAATATAGAAACAACATATTAAATTGCATATAACTTTTAATTCCATTTTACTTTTTACCAATTTTCAGTCAGCTCCTTTATAATGAAACACTTGTTTTGCCAAAAATTTTATAACTACGGTGGATAAATTTAAAGTTTTATAATAACTATAACAGAACATGTCCATGCATGTTTTTAAAAATCACCAGCATGACAGAATGATTGCAGTTACAATAAGATTATCTTTGTAATTTACACTTGAAGATGATCTTGGGAAAGATCAAAGGTACTTGGTTTTAAAAAGAAAACTCAGGCACCTTCCTTAATGAATTTCATCTTAACATCAAGAAACTGATTAGACAACTGGCAAAGATCAGTAAAAAAATAAATATATAAAATATGTCGATATTATTCAATTGAACATGTTTGAATGAAGATATGCTGTTTAAATATAATATATATGTATTCATATATATATATATATATATATATATATATATATATACCGAGAGTGTCTATATAGGTTTGCATATGTGTATACATATATGTGTGTGTTTGCGTATATTTGGTGATACCTTCTAATGAATGGACAGAACAATACACAAGTGTTAATCTATGAAAATCTGGAGTAGAGGTGCTGTGTATAACATCAATCAACTAAGGGAAAAATTTTGCATTTGTATTAATCCTATATATTGTATTAATTATTATATATATATATATATATATATATATATATATATATATATATATATATATATATATATATATGTTGCTTAATTCTATTATATAAATAATGGAAATACCATTTAAGACCACAACCCCTGCTGATGACTGGAAATTTTCCCAAGAAATTTCAAAGTCAGAAAAAGATTATCTTTTCATATATATATATATATATATATATATATATATATATATATATAATTATATATATATATATATATATATATATATATAATACATAAAAAGTTTGATGGGCATGTGACTGGGTGGCTAGAACATTCTCATTCTAACCATAAGACTCAGATTCAAATTTCACCATGGTTGATTTGATATCAGAGCATTTGATCCCTGTGTGCAGTACCTTTGGAAAGTGCCTGAAAACCATACCACATGTTGACTGAAGCCTTGTCAGTGAAATTTAGTAGACAGAACCTTTGGGGGCCGTGGATAGCTATGCTATCATGAAGTCAGAAGTCATCATGGTCGAAGGCTTGTGTGTGCTGGCCTTGTTCAAATTTTTGATCACACTTTCTTTCCCAGAAACTGTAACTAAGGTCTGCTCAGTATAGTATAGCATGTATGTAACACATAAAGATTGATATGATCGTTATCGTATAAAAAGAGAGACTCAACATCCCTTCTATATGCATTTAATACCAACAGAAATGCTTGATAAGCTTTGTCCACCAGCAAAATCATCAAGAAGATGCTGATATTTTTAGAGCCATTGTACATGCGCTTTTGACTGATAATATAGCTAATGAAGATCTTATATCATCCATCATTTTGGATCTATGAAATATTTTAATAAGTTGCATATATATATATATATTTATATATATATTGTTTAATTCTATTATCTAAATATTTAGATATTGAAAATACCTTTTAAAACCACAACCCCTGAAGACTGGAAATTTTACCAAGAAACTTTGATGTCGAGACAAAATTGATATTTAATATATATATACATGTGTGTGTGTGTGTGTGTGTGTGTGAATACATATATATATATATATATATATATATATATATAATGTATATATATGTGCGTGTGTGTTTGTGAATACCAGATTGTATACTGAGTTACAGTGATTGGTGAAGAAAGGAATTTAGTATGATCTGTATTGAACATTAATTACAAAATCCTATTTTAATATGAACTAAATTGTGGTCTCGCAAAGTGTTTTGATAAGTTACAGTTTTGGGGGAATGTTAATAAAATGCAAAGAGCAGTTGGGACATTTGCTAAATCTCTTGCAGATATTTTGCACTGATATAATTTAGAAAATCCTGGGCAGTTTTAAAGTTGTCTTTATTTTTCATAATGATTGAAACACATCTCATCTTATCTCCACCTCCATGTGGTAAAGAGCCAAGAGAAAAAGAAAACAAAAAAAAATGAAAACTTACCAATGACGGAAGCAGAAAAGCTAGGAACGTGGAAATAACACTTATATAGGAAAGTGCCAATGCATTATGGGTGAGTGGTCATTGTATAAAAGCCAGAAAGAATGATGGGCAGGGGGGGGTCGGGATTTTGATTTTCCTTTGCAAACGGTGTTGGTGAGTGAAAGGCAATAGAGAGGAAAGGATAAGAGAATGAGAAAAGGAAGAGTTTTTTTTCTTTATTATTTCTTCATATGAGCAGGACAAAAACTCCATTTCAAATAAAGGGTTCAGTTCAAAATTCCAATCACCTAAAGAAGGCCGAAGCGTACAACAGCCGAATTGCTGTGAATTTGGCAATGAAGATGAGGATAACAGTCCAAATAATGTAAATAATGCAAGTAGTCAAATGATGCTTTCATGTTGAAACACGGGTTCTTGTACGATCAACAATTTGCTGATAATAACCTTTTACAAAAATGTATCACTGGTATTAAAATTTATTTTTACACTTTCATAGTGTTTTCACCACAGTTTGTGAGTCAACTATTTGCCCATAGCTGTGACCGTAACAGGTTCCACCAACCCGTGTCAGGGTGGACCTATGAACATCAGCAATTTAGAGGTGGTTCTATGCTCCTCCTGATCAAAGGCCTTGCTGTTGAATGCAGTTTATCATCTTAACCATGACATGGATGTAGTTTATCATATTGCCCAGGATGACATAAGAAGTTGATATGCCATTGATTGTTCAGCATTAACTGCAATACAAGAGAATGGATAATATATCCTTGCACAGTTTTTAATGAAATTTTTTTCCATATCTCTGCATCTTACTTGGCTTTTTTCACTAGTCCAATACATGTTCAGATCTCGGTGTTGCATGTTTCCATTTGCTGTTAAAATTCTTTCTAGATATTTAAACTTGTGTATCTACTTGATATTACCAATTTATAACTCGTATCATCAGTTTTTTCTCTTCTTGATGGCTTTTTGTGTCTTCTTGCAGTTGATAGTTCTTTTTTCTCGTTTTCCTGTATTCTGCACCTGCTTAATGTTTTGCTAGATTTTCTTCTTGGTTGGTGAGTATCTGTCAATGAAGAGGAGCGGAAAGCTCAGCAGCACTGGAATCAAACACTAAAGGAGCTGAACACTGGATCAAGATGAATTAGGGCATGAACAAGTTTTCCACACAGGAATACCACATGTAAGGGATGAATGTAGCTGAGACACTGGAAACACAAGCAAGGACAAACAAATTTCAGATGATGCTAGATAACAGAGACATAAATATTTGGTAACACATGGCAATCAACATGGCAATGTTTCTGCCCATCTGTTGCTTCTCAGAAAATGGTTATGTTTTTATGGAGCCCGAAACATTAGTAGTTCAATTGCAAAAGAAATCATTTCAATAACTAACAATGCTCAGTTCACTGTCTGGACTTTTGGGTTGGTGCAAAAATAATGACTTAATAATGTCGTTTTTGACGTATTTTTTAACGTCAAAAAACGACATTATTATGTCATTATTTTTGCACCAACCTAATATTTTGTGGGGAAGCTGGTAAATACTTTCTTTCTTCATACCCAGATGTCCCATCTCTGTTCTGACATGGCAGCTTTTTGTTTTCTTTTTGAAGAGACAGTACACAAAATGTTGTCTCTTTGACCAAAGGTACCGTTATCAGTAGCGGTAGGCAGCTCAGTCTGCATCTCGTTTCTGCTACATGTTTATCTCTCCAATTTAGAACTCATATCTTAGACTTTTTCTCTTCTTGATTTACTATTCATACTTTCTATGTCCTTGCAGTCTTTTTTCTCATTTCTTTCTACCACTCTCTCTATGAGGCACTGTAATTATCTTTCCAAGTTCACCATCAACACGAGTGTATCCATTTTTACAAAAACTTTCTCAAAACTTCTGCATTACATTGATTCTATTCTCCCTGAAATCCAATGAAATAATATAGGACTGGTTCCTTGTACCAGTTTTGTTACATTAAAAAAGAATGTTATGCCAAATGATAATTTATATTATTTGGACTAATGTCCTCATCTTTGTCCCCATATTTATTACAACGTTTCAGCCTTTCAGTATCTGTCTATATTTCTGAGATGAGGTATTATGTTCACTATTTTCATTATTCGGACTATTGTCCTCATCTTTGTCACCATATTTATTACAACGTTTCGGCCGTTGTATGCTCCAGCCTTCTTCAGGTGGTTGGAATGTTGAACTTAAGCCTTTATTTCGCTCACTGGGGTAGACTGATCTAGTTCCACGTGCCATGTCTAATGGATGTCAGTTATCAGTTATCTCCTGTTAATTCCCCTCTCCAAGTTCTCCACCTGCCTTAACCGGGTATTGAACTCACACTCTTTGGGTCCTGTCACTGGATCTAACCAACGCCTTTATCCACTGTGACATGTGTTCTTAAGTAGATAAAGGCATTGGTTAGATCCAGTTCAATACCAGGCTAAGGCAGTGGAGAACTTTTCAGCACCTGTTAGGGTCCCCGCTATGGGCAACCTGGTGTCAAAACACTATGAGTGTGCAAAAATAGGTTTTAATACCAGCAACACATTTTTGTAAAAGATTATTACATGCAATAAATTTTTGAAGAAAAAATTAATACCAGCAATACATTTTTGGAAAAAATATTACCAGCAATAAAAATCTTGTTAGCGTTAAATAACCCATTGAGGTTAATATGCCATGAAGCAAAACAAAACAAACCAAACCAAGCAAAAATAAATATACTTGAAGATATCTACTAAGAAGAAGCCACTATCAAAAATAATGACTGACTTTCCAACTGTCAGAGGATAGAATGTGGTGTTCTCCAAGGCTGCCCAGTCAACCCTGACCTTTTTAATCTCTATGACAAATTTATTCTCTGTGAGCTGGAAGGAATTGCCATGTAATGAGCACCTAAAATGCAAAACACAAAATAAAAAAGTTGTCTTCTTGTGCTCCAAGCATTTCAACTGGTTCACAAAACAAATCCCTACAATAAAAATACAATAGCCAATCATAAAGTAGTTTTCACCAGTAGTTCTAGGTATGACAATAAACTACATCTGGCAGCAAGGCCTCTGATCAGGAGATTAGAAGATTTAAGGAGAGTGGAAGCACGTCTTAACTGTTGTCCTTCTCAAATCCACCTTGACCTGGGGTGATAGCACCTGTTAGGGTCCTAGCTATGGGCAAACAGTGAACACTGAAACAAAAACAAAACACTATGAAAGTTGTTATGGTCTAATATCCTCACACCACAGTTATGGTCCAAGGTTAGAACAACACAAACACAAGAGTAGAATAACAAAGATATATTACAACAGAAATATAGTACAAGAAGTTGAAGGTGTTAGTAATGACTGTCCATCTGGTTTAGAGTGAACTAATATTGTCTTGACTCATTACACCATTCATTCATTATACCTCTTGAAAGGCACAGTATTTATAGTGTCAGAAAGAGTCCATTAATGTTATTGGTTAGTTTTCATAACAAAAGTATAAAAATGCATTTTTATAGTAAAAATACTAGCAATAAATATGTTCATTTTGTAAAACCTTTTTTTTGGTAGATTGCTTGTGTCATATATGAATAAAGTGCCACTGCCAACACTGGAGTTTGAACACTGATCGTCAGAGAGCAAACAGGTGATTGCATTATTGAATTAAGTGGATCATGTGACCATGGAGGAAATGGTGAATAGTGTAGAAAATAGCAAACTGTATAGTAATAGAGGATAAAATAGAAATGGTGATCATTTAGACGTCATGCTACTTCCTAATTTCTATTAATGGGATTGGACAGATAAATGTTAAAGCGCTTTTGAAGAGATCAAGAAAATCTTAACATTGGATTTGTCACTAGCTTATTTTAACCCTAAATTAAAGATTGTGGTTGCATCAGATGCAAGTGATTCGGGTATTGGAGCAGTGATACTACACCAAATATGAAGACAGAACAACTAAATCAATAAATCATGCTCCAAGATCATTGATTACAGTTGAAAACAGCTACAGCTGGATAGAAAAGGAAGCATTGGCCATCATATTTGCTATGAAAAAGTTTCACAAGTTCATGGATGGTAGAGAATTTATACTACAGACAGACAATTGTCCATTGTTGTCCATATATGGATGAAAAAGGGGTGTTCCTACATGTAGAGTGAATATATTGTAGCGCTGGGAGACTATCCTAGTAAACTATGCTTATAAAATGGAGTTTCTACCATCCAAAAAATTAAGCCAAGCAGACGGATTGTTTGGAATAATACCAAGATTCTGCGAACCACTTGAAGACATAGTAACTGCGGTGATAAGGACCGAAAATGAAATTAGTATTGTCTTATACAATAGTGTAAGAGAACTGACCATAACACTGGAAGAAATAAGAATTAAGTCAGAAAAAGATGACTTTATAATGAAAATGAAAAGGCAATTGAGATTTAAAGGAAAAAATATTAGTGGAAATAATGCATTTTCATTATGTAATGATGTACTTAAGTACGCAGAAAGAATTGTGATACCAGTGTCGTTGCAAAAACGTATGCTAAAGGAATTTCACATAAGACATCCAGGAATTTCAAGAATTATATCATTAATAAAGTGTCATACTTATTGGCAAAAAATGGATCAAGATATTGAAAATTTGGTGAAATCATGCAGAGATTGTGCTCTGATAGCGAAGTCACCACCTATCAAAATTCAACCTAAACGGTGCATACTATATAGTGGTAGTTGATAGTTACACTAAATGGCCAGAAATATTGAAATGTAGAAAACTGACTAACACGATAACGATAAATTTTCTACATGAGATTTTGCAATGTTCGGTGTTCCTGACTCTATCGTTCACATAACGGGACTAAATTCATGTCTAGTGAATTTAAGTTTTTTGTAAATCATTAGCAGTAAAATATATTACAACTCTCCCTTATCACCCAAGATCAAACAGACAAGTGGAACAGTTTGTTGACACATTTAAAAGGGTACTAAAAAGTCAGCAAGAGAGGGAGTCAAATGAAATAATGCAATTTGTAAATGTTTACAGAATAACACCAAAAACTGAACACCATGTCTGGAATATCGCCTTCAGAGTTGATGCTCACCAGGAAGATTAAATCTGTTTTTAATAAATTATTACCAGAATGTAAGACGTGAAAATCAAGAAATGCCAATATAAGTAAATACTTCAAACCGGGAGAAGGTATTTTTTAAGATGTATCAACATTGAAAGGAATTCTGGGAAGATGGCGTTATTAAAAAATGGATCGAAAAAAATGACATACATGGTACAGGAAAAAAGGTAGGAAAATAAGCGACACCTTAATCAGTTAAAATGGAGATTCACTGATTTAGTAAGTCCGCGAAAAGAAGTACCGATGGAAATATTGTATGACATGATTGACGTACCCAAGCCACCAGAAATTAGTGAACCAAGGAGATACAGTAAAAGAAAAAGAACAGCAACAGAACATTTCAATATTGAACCAAAGCTGAAGAAGTGTAGACTCCAGAGGAAATCATCTCTGTATTTATCTATCCACCCACGAGGATAAAATGTGGCACAAGGCCGGTTTAATGTGGGTATCTCTGAGCCCGTAGGCTCGGCCAAAAATATAACCTTTTTGAACCCGCCTAGACGGGTTCAAGGCCTGTCTACCTCCCCGGACGAAACCTTGCCCTTTGGCAAAGCTTCGTCCAGCTTCCTCTATGCTAAAGCATAGAGTTTGACAGAGGAAATCATCTCAAACGGGAGGTGTTATATAGGAATAAAGTGACACTGCCAACACTGGAGTTTGAACATGGATTGCAAGAGAGCAAACACATGGAGGAAATGCATAATTAGGAAGTAGCGAGTCGTGTAAGCGATCACCATTTCTATTCTATCCTCTAATACTATATGGTTTGCTATTCTCTATACTATTCACTATTTCTGCACTATTTCTCTATACTGACCACTATACAGATTACTATTTGGTGGTTACTTTTTGAGCGAGTATTATCAAGCAAGTACTACTAGTGTGAGTGATATTTGAGGGAATCTGACACCAGTTCGTTCAACAGCATTACTATAGTTGTATCTGCAATTACAAAGTCTCTACTACAACAAGCATTACAAAAGTGACCACGAGTATTTGTTGAAATTACAAAAGTGTCAAGCAAGTGTTTGTTGACATCACGAAAGCTTGTTTGATTTATGGACTGTTTTCAAATATTTTTTAAAGCAAGCTTTTAGTGACATCATGAATCCTTCATTAGAGCTTACATAAGAAATATGAAAACGCATTCATATTATGTATATAAGTCTTTTATTTAAATGTTTAATATCTCCTATTAAAGGAGATATGCATTTTTGTGTAAAAATTGCTTATAAAGTAGGGTATGTTTCATGGAAGTCTCAAAATTTTCAGAGGTGAGGCATATCTTATATTTAAAAAAAACTTTTTTTGCTTCTATCGTTTGAAGCTTCTGCTTCGATGAATATCACACACACACACACACATATGAGATAACGGTATATAAAGTTATATATCAAGAACAGTATTGGGGATATTGTATGACAAAGTGAAAAACATTTATTGTGACGTGTTTTGTCCTTCAGGACTTCATCGGATTAAATTTATGTTAGCAGGACTACACATGCACATGGCAGAGATGTGCTAGGATTTTAGAATTTTTTCTAGCCGAATTTATTTAGAGTATTTTTATTTTTCTTTCCATCACTTTTATAAGTTGGTATTCCAGATCTGCCAGGAATGGTGAAAAGTTGTAAGAGCAAGGTTGGAAATTTACTGTAGATGACATTGCAATTAAGGCACTCTCTAGGCATTTACATCAGAGTGAATTATTTTCTACTTTGAGCAGAGTTGCATTTTTTTATGTCAAAGTTGTGATCAGTCATTTGACATATTATTTTGTAAAATATCCCTTTTGTGTTCATATAATCTTTATTTAGATTCTTTGAGGTTTCTCCTATGAATTTTTTTTGTGAGAATTATTATAGACAATGAAGTAAACTCCTCGTTCAGGCTTTAGCTTATCGTTTTGTTTAGTATTGACTAAGTCTTTTATTGTTTCGGATATAATAGTAATGACTTTTATGTTGAATTTAGATAGATTGTTTTCAAATATATATATATATATATATATATATATATATATATATATATATATATATGCACATTTCATTGAATACGACAGACAAGGTGCTTTTATTTAGTTTTTTATACAATTTCTCATGGAATCTAATATTTTTTTTTTCTTTTTGGATGATAAATCATATAAAAACTGTCCAAAAAGAAAAACATATTAGATCGCATGAGAAATTGTATAAAAAACTAAATAAAAGCATTTTGCCTGTCATATTCAATAAAATGTGCAAGAAAGAAGGATTGCTGCCTAAATACACAAATATATATATATATTTATCATTTTAAACATTATTTTTAGTGGATATCCATATTTGAGTAGAATCTCCATTTAATTTAACCATTATTTGTTTTTTCATCTACCAGCTTTGAATATTTGAGAAATTTTATTAAAGTAAAATGCAACCTCTGGTAGAACTTGGACCTGCATACATGTGCAGAAGCGTTTCTCATCATAATAAATATTAGCCCCTGTGTTTTGTTTTACTTTTTACCAAGTAGGTAATTATTGGGCAAAGGCAGCCCTTGTAGAAGTTAAATATGTAGGTTCACTTGATAATGATTTAATTCTCTTTAGTGATATTTAAAATCAATTGCTAAATCTGATGTTAAAAAAGTTATTTTTTGTGTTATGCTAGACAATTTTTTTCTCTCTAGAATCTATCTTACACATTTATAAGTCTACCATTCCTCCAGGCATTGAATATTGCTGCTACATCTGATCTGCTATTTCTGCTATATACTTAGAGATTTGTGATAAAATCCAAGGAGGAATCTGCAATGTTATCAGTCCTGACCTGGCACTTTCTTACTGCTGTAATTTAGCTTCCATGTGCCTTTTCTATAAATATTTTAATGGTAATTATTCTGAGGAGCTTTCCTCTTTGGCACCTTGACTTTAGGAATTTAAGCACGTACTAGATTGGCAGTTAGGTCTCATCATTTTAAAATTGTAATTTCTCGGTGCAACTATAAGTTTTATGCTAACAGTTTATTTTCTCACCCTTATTGTTTGGATTGACTAAATTACATTCTTACTTTTTTGGTACTTTGTTAAAACATCAGTTTTGAAATAAACCATAATAAAGAACAAAGCAATCTGACAAAAACTCAAAAGAACATAGATTTAATTGCTCTGTTGTTTTAATGAAATATATATTTGAGAAAATCGTTGTCAATGATGTCCTTTCCACATGCAGACATGATTTGAAGATTTTTTTCTATGTGTAAAAAGTTTAATTCAAATTAGAGATAAATTCTTTTATGCTTATTCTACAAAGATTTCAAAGTGTCATTTTTTTTTTCACTGAGTATTGAAAAATATGAATCAAGGAATGTGTGAAAGGAGAAAGTTTTAAGGAGAATAGAAACTACAAAGAAAATTGGTGCTGACAACCAGAAAGTGACAAATGAAATTTGGTTGACAGATGACGGGGAAAGGTTTCGAGAATTTAACACTCATGGGAGGCAAGAGAAAATGGCAAGAAACTGACTTGAATGGCAGAACACAAATACAAATAGCAATTGTGAGATTAACCATCTCCTTATAAGGAGACAGTTAATATTATTGTCAGTTAAAATTTATAAAATATTACTCTTAAAACAGAGAAACCAGCATATTGCACAATATCCCTGACAGTCTGAATCCAATCACCTTACATATCAGCTTGATAGCCTGAAATGTGATTTGTCTCTCCAGGTGACATGATGCCAGACTTAGTTCAATACATCATTTAATCACCCTAATAATAATTTTCACAGTCAAACAAAGTTAAATTTGTCCATATCCCATGGTTGCCACAGTTACACTACCACTTTACCTTTATATCACATATGCAAAATCCAGATAAATCAATTTCTGTAAGTGAGGGTGGGTGAAACCAGCCAGCTGTTCTTAATATTTTTTTTAATTTAATTTTACCTAATTTTCTCCAAGAGAAGAATATTTTAAACAAATGAGCTATTGTAAAAAAAAAAAATAAAAAAATAAAATCTTTCTCTTAAAACAGAGTAACCACCATATTGCACAATATCCCCGACAGACTAAATCCAATCACCTTACATAGCTTGACAGCCTGAAATATGATTTGTCTCTCCAGGTGACATGATGCCAGACTCCTACAGTTCAATGCTCATGTTATCTGGCCCAGGTGAGATGTGCTGCTATCTGATAACATAATGTCAACAATAGGTACTCTTATTGATGGATAATTATGAAATTGCATAGAATTTGGTAAGTTCCACATCACTTTGACTGATTGATTCAGTAGCATCAGCATTGAATTGCTATCTGATTTGACACAATGTACATCTGAATGATTATTCTACTTATAAGATACCAGTGGTCTCATTCTTGCATCCTCTGTGGAACTTGCTGATGTCCGTCTAAAATTCACCTTCACCTATACCTCGTATACTCTTTCTACAGCTGTCTAAGAAAAAAACCCAAAGCAGTTACAACCTCGGAATATAACCCTAATAATCATTTAATCACCCTAATAATGATTTTCACAGTCAAAGTTAAATTTGTCCATATCCCATGGTTGCCACAGTTACACTACCACTTTACCTTTATATCACATATGCAAAATCCAGATAAATCAATTTCTGTAAGTGAGGGTGGGTGAAACCAGCCAGCTGTTCTTAATGTTTTTTTTAATTTAATTTTACTTAATTTTCTCCAAAAGAATATTTTAAAGAAATGAGCTGCTGTAAAAAAAAAACAAAGACATCAGTCTTTCTTTAGTTCATTTTGGCATGTCCATAAAGAAATAAATAAATAAAAAATTAATTATACTCTCATGGTGCTGTGTCAATAAAAAAATAATTAGAGTGTTAAAAATAATTATTACAAAATAATTATAACAATTATAATAATCATTAATTCACCAATGAGAATCAACCCCACTTTTCTCTTCTACACACACAAACATGTGACATTCTCACTATCAGGATAGCAGGTCATACAAACAGGTCATCAACACGTGCAGCAATAAAAATTTTGTCTCCTTTTACATTTTACAGACCATAATAATAACATTTATCTTTTAGCACCCAACAAAAATTCAAAGGAAAACCCCAGAAACTTCTTGTATTTTTCCAACTAAATTATCTGGACACTCATTACATATATCTATAAAAAAAAAAAAAAAAAAAAAACATACAAGAAAGATTGTATGCACATTGCTTATTCTTATCTTTCTGTCAGATTTCCAATTCATACTTGATGTACATTTGACCCCAAACTCTTAATTTTGCTCAGTATCCCATGTATTCAATATCACATAACCAGATGTCATTTTCATAAAAAGTAAATAAAAATTTGTTATAGTGTCAAAAATAAGCACAATGAAATAATTATAACAATTATGATTAACACTAATTCACTCATGTGAATCAACTTCACTTTTCTCTTCTACACACACAAACATGTGACATTCTCATTATTGGACAGACAGTCAACTCAGACAGGCCATCAACACATGTGTCAACAAAAATTTTGACTCCTTTTCCTTTTTCAGGCCATTATGGTAGCATTTATTGCTTAGTGCTCATCAAAAATTTGAGTTAAGGAAACTCCAGATATTTTTTGTATTTTCTAACTAAATAGCACACATCTATAAAGAAATATATGAGAAAGACTGTATACACTTTACTTATTATTTATCTGTCAGATTCTGATCCATATTTGATCTATATTTGATCCATATTTGATCCATATTTGATTCATATTTGATCCATATTTGGCCCCAACTCATAATTTAGCTCAGTATTACTGTAGCATGTTTCCAACACTACATAACAACCAGATTAATAAATGATACTGATTATTTGTTTACACATCTTGCTGTTTCTCATTTTTATAAGTGTTTTGTTTACATAAATGTTAAGTGTTTATAATTATTTACTAAAACATAATATTCTGTACCCTTCACTCTATAAGCAAAACACAAAAGAGTACAGAAAAAAAAAATAACTGCAAATGCAGTTACATTGAAATTCTCTTATCATGATTCAAAATTAATAAAATATAAAGTGGGTACAGAAAGGTTCTTAGCCTAAACAAGAAAGTGATTAAAAACAAAATCTGTTGTTTAGCTATTTGCTTAAATTTTGGGGAGCTGATCCAACTGAGAACTTTTAATTTCAACCACATGTATGAAATATATATATATATATATATATATATATATATATGGAGAAAGAAAGAGAGAGAGAGAGAGGGAGAGATGTTAAAATTCCCTTCCTTTCTGAGAAAACACTTTACTTATTCTTTATCTTACAATTAAGTCAGATTCTGATCCATATTTGATCTACATTTGGCTCCAAAGTCACAATTTTACTCAGTATTACCATCTCTCGTGTCTCCAATATCACATAACGACCAGATTAATAAATAATACTTTTTTATTGTTTATACATTTGCTGTTTCTCATTTTTGCAACTATTTTTGTACATATAAATGTTAGTGGTTTATAATTATTTACACAGAGTTATAACTCCCCTACAATTTGTAATGTTATTTACTCTTGTAAATTACAGAAAATGAATTAATTACTAAATTTCTAGCTAATTTAATGGAAAAATTATTCTAGTTCCACATGCAGTGCCTCTTCCGGGTGTCAGTTATTTTTCTTTAACTCAACATCTTTAACTGAGATATCTGGAAGATGTATGACATGTGGAACTAGAACAATCTACCCTAATGGATTAAATAAAGGGTTCGGTTCGAAATTCCCATCACCTAAGACCAGGGCATACAATGGCCGAAACTTTGTTAATATGGCAATGAATATGAGGATAACAGTTTAAGTAATGTAAATAATGACAATAATAACTGAAATTTGTATTTAATATCTACTCAATGAAAGAATGAGTTCTGCAAATATTTGAATGTGCTTTAATTGCAATATTTTGCAGATTTAAAGTTTATATTTCATTTTAATTTTCTTTAAAAATATCAATAATAAAATAGTAGAAAATATAGATATTATTCAAAACATTATTAATAATATTGATATACATATCACGAAGAACATTATTAAGGATATTACTATCGATATTATTAAGGACATTATTAAAAATATTAATGTAGACATTACTAAGAGCTTTATTAAGAATAATAATATAGATGTTATT
The DNA here is from genome assembly GCA_963932145.1 of Acanthosepion lycidas. NCBI lineage: Eukaryota > Metazoa > Mollusca > Cephalopoda > Sepiida > Sepiidae > Acanthosepion > Acanthosepion lycidas. The sequence continues at coordinate 9,176,196 of OZ010590.1, forward strand.
ATAGACATTATTAATATTACTATAACAATTATTAAGAATATTTTTAAGAATATTAATATTGATATTTTTGAGGTAATTATTATGAACATTATTAAGAATATTATTAAAAATATTAATATAGTTCTTATTAGTTACATTATTCTGAACATTAATAAGAATGTTAAGATATTAGGAACATTATTAGGAACATTATGAATGTTAGTATAGATATTATTAATTAGATTATTGATACAGCTATTAAGAACGTTTTTAAGAATATTAATATAGATGTTTTTGAGGAAATTATTACGAGCATTAATGTATATACTGTTAACAATTTTAGTAATGGAGATAAGGAAATTGAACATAGAGTAAGCTGCACTAGGGCTAGTTTTCTCCAATACCGCAAGCTGCTACATTAACATGAAAAACTCGAGTCATGTTCTTAAGATTGAGGCTTTCATATGGATGCCATGCATGACACCAAATCCTCTAAAATATCTAAACTGTCAGCTGTATACAACCACTCTCTCAAAACAATTTTTAAAGATGGCTTCCAGTGAATGAAACATGTATGTGTTAATGAGGACCCCAACCCCCTTCAAACCTGATGAACTGACACAAACAAAGAACTGTACCAAATAACAGAAAACCTCATCACTTTCAAATGTAACTCAATGAGAAAATAACGATGTAATGAAGATGCTGATGATCTACACTAACTCAAACTAAAGGATGGGAAGGAGCACCCGATCTCCTATCATTGCTAGAGAGAACAATACTAACTACTAGATTTGAGAAAATTGTTTTACCTGAAAAATTGTTTATAAGAAAGATTTAATAAATTTCAACCAAAAGTAGCACAGGCTGTTCAGGGAATGAATACCAAATGTTTCCTTATAAGGAAACAGTTAATATTACCTTAGAATAAACTAGAGATGTTTTTGTTTTCAGTAAGACATCTTCATATATTTTTATCCTGACCTTCTGATCTTTTATCTAAGTCAACCTGCTAGGAAGGTTGGTTTGGTTTGGTTGGATTTGTTTTATGGCATATCAACCTCAATGGCTTACTGAATGCCAACAAAAAGTTTTATTATTTTTTTTTTTTAAATCTATTTCTGGTAATATTTTTACACCAAAAAATCTATTTCTGGTAATATTTTTCTTTTAAATATATATCGCTGGCAATTTTTTTTTTTTTCAACAAATGTATAGCTGGTAATATTATTTTTTCCAAAAATCTATTGCTGGTAATAATTTTTTACAAAGTATTTCTGGTATTAAAACCTATTTTTAAACTTTCATAGTGTTTTGACCCCAGTTTGTCAGTTAACTATTTACCCATAGCTGGGACTCTAAAAGGTGCTACCACCCTGGATCAGGGTGGACCAGGGAACATTAGCAATTAAGAGATGGTTCCATGCTCCTCAAAACCTCCTGATCAGTGACTTTGTTGTTGGACATAGTTTATCATCTTACACAGAATGTGGATGCAGTTCATCATCATACCCACAATGGTAGGAAAGTTGGTTCAATCTGCTTGTGCCATACAATGTTCTTGCTCAAATCCATCTTGTACATTTATAAATCTACCATTCATCCATGAATTGAATACTGGCACTGCATCTAGTCTGGTACTCATGCTATGCATCTTGAAATTCCCAACAAAATCTAAAAAAGGGTTTGTAATGTTATTTATCCTGAGCTGGCATCTTAACCTCAGTCGCTTTCTGACTGCAATCGTGCAGCTTTTCTGTGTCTTTTTTTATAAATATTATCAAGGTAAATGTTTTAATGAGTCCTCATCACCATTTTACTGTTGAAATAGCCAGATGCAGCCATAAGTATGATTGTGATATTTTATTTTCTTGCACTTCTCATCACAGGAGCTCTATTCTGGTTTCTGGCTTTCCTGCTAGAAACCAGAATAGATAAATTCATAAATTTAAAAAAATTTAAATGCAATATCAATTGCAGTCTTCTGTCTTCCTGGAGCCTCTTCTTTTATTGTCCTTTCTCCTCACTAATGTCTTCTTATTTTCATTCATTTCTCTATAAACCCTTGCATCTTAATGGCATTATTGCCTTGCTTGGAGTAAAATGATTAAAAAGAGAACCTTTGTAGAAATTGCAGACAAAAAAATTAAATCAATTTTTGAAACATTTTAATGAGCTATAATTTACTGAAGACTTTGGAATACAAAACATCATTGCCATTTTTTTGCCATTAATGCCAGCCATTTAACAAGCACTTTAAAAGGAAAATTATCAAATGAAATATATTTCTTCAAAAACATCATAAAATACATAGAAAAGTCAAGAGAAACTCTTCAAGTATTTTGTAACCGAATTCTTTTGAAATTCTCTCTCCAAGAATTCGTGGCCATTGCTACTTATTGATCTCAGAATTTTAGACAAGTGATATTTAAATTGAATCCTTTGCTATGAGTTCTTGAATAGTTTGCAAGAGCAGCCATTGTTTGAACAAGAAACTTTATAGGATTGGTAAAGTGTGTTGACTGGTGTGGGTTCTCTGTAAGATTGGGACATCTGCTTTTTGATATGGCAGGGATGCTACCAGTGGTAAAGGATTGTCAGTTAATGGGTTGGGCACTCCTTATTTTGAACAAACAGAAGAGTCCACACACTCATATTTGTTTTAAGGTACATATAGATAGATACATGTAAATACGTCACTCAAACACTTGCTTTTTTTTTATACAAACACACACAAAATTCTCTCTCATATATGCATCTGCATACACATCCTTCCTCCAAATCTAGCCAAATGACCAAACACAAGAATTTTTTATCAGCATATATATATATATATATATATATATAATAACTAATAACTCAAAAATGAAGGATTTGCGGATATATGTTTATATGGACTTTTGTCCTTGTTTTGATGTGAGGATATATATATATATATATATATATATATATATATATATATATATATATATATATATATACACACACAGGGTGTAATAAAATACTTTTAGAAACTTTGGGTGTGGGTTCCTCACATCAAAACAAGGACAAAAGTCCATATAAACATATATCTCCAAATCCTTCATTTTTGAGTTATTAAGTTTAAAGTTTACAGTAGACGCTGTTAAATGTACAATCTATGATATAATCCAAAAATACTTTTACAAACTTTACCTGACACTAAAACAATGTAAAAATGTCCATACAAACATATGTCTAAAAGGCTATCATTGTACCTCAATAAAGCAACTCATAATAAATGACCAGAGTGTCCTCCACTTGTTCTACACATGCATGAACCTGTCAAATCATTGACTAGCAGACCCTTTCAAATACTTGCACACAGTGTTGAATGGTTTTGCAGGCCACCATGACACATTGATGAAGTGTCTCTGTATTATTAATGTCTGCTGCATAAACCAATTATTATAGGTGGCCCCAACATAAAAATCCAAAGGTCAGGGGAACATGCAGGTCATGGAACTGATTCTCCCCTACTTATCCATCTTTCATGGTAGACGTCATCCAGTGCATTGTGAACAATGTGACTAAAAAATGGTGAAAAGTGCATTTTGTTTTTTGTTTTTTTATAAGCGTTTCACCCCAAGCAAGGCAGGAAGCCACTAGCACGCAAGGGGTTGCAGAGAATTGGAGTGAGACCAAATAGGAGTGATAGAGGAAAGGATGAAGAAAAGGATAGGGATAGTTAAAGGCTTCTGGATTGACATTACATTTGAATAGTTGGAGATTATAGCTATCAGGGAATCAGGAAAAGTGGATGGAGTTCCACAGGAAAGAGGTGCAAGACATGAAGCTATTGGAGTAGAAGAGACGGCTACATTTAACAGTTTTGACAGTGAACAGGTGTAAGCGAGATGCCAGCCTAGTAGAACACTTAAATTCATGAAGTCTAGGAACCAGCGAAAGCAGATTATCTGAGCAGTTACCATGAAAGTATTTGTAAAAAAGACAGAGAGTGACTGCAGACGAGATGCCAGATCAGGGCCAGTTACATTGCATATCTGTCTCTGGATCTTATCAAGAACCTTAAGACAAACATAAGGGGCACCAGACCATATATGGCAGCAATACTCCATGCAAGGGCGAATGGTTGATTTGTAGATTTGAAGGATCGAATTTCCTTGTGCGGCACAGGAAGCCAACTTTCCTTGCGGCGGACGAAGCTATTGACTCAATGTATTTGTTCAATCTCAGGTCAGCAGACAATGTGAGACTGAGTAGTCGCAAAGAGGAACTCTCAAGAAGTTGAGAGTCAGACATTCTAATGGGGGGCAGGGAATTCTTATGCCAGTTTATAATTGATTGGAAGTCATTTTCGAGATGAACGGCCAGGTTAGTTTTGTCAACGACACTAGATTTGTTTTTGAGGCAGGAGTAAATTGTAGTGTCGTCCACATAGATGCCTACTTGGGAATCTATGATGTCGGGATGAACCACATTTGTCTTCATATTAGCAGGGTGACATCCTCTAGCAGGTGAATGTGTTTGAAATAAAGCCCCTGAAGACAGCTCCCATAAGACATGCTGGGGAAACATATAGACCTACCAGACAGTCACTTCCAGCCCACACATTAATCGTAATGCTAGTGTCTAATCTGTATTGTAACATGGGGACTTCAATCTGCTCATAAATGTTGATTGTGTAAATTTGTTATTCCATCTTTTCCAAATGTTACCTCATCCATGAACAAGATTGAAGAGACAAATAACAGATTAGTGGTTTGTGCAATAAACCATTGGCAATGATCTCTGTTGGTGATTGATCAGAGGGTAAAAGACCATGCACACATTGCAAATGATATGGATACAGGAGCTGCTCTCGAAGTACCCTTCATGTGGTACTATGAGATGTATGACATGCTGCCTGTAGAATGTGTTCTTCATGATCAAGGCTATGAGTGGATCTCGGTCTTACTTGATCCATGGTTTGTAGTGTCATGGATCCTGTCTCAGCAATATGATGATAAACAGCAGGAAAAGTTGGATGACTCAGCTGCCTTCATTCTGGAAATACAATTTGCCCAGCCACGTGTAAAAATCATATCTGCCTGCTCACAATATGAATATCCTGCATTGGTTAAATGGAACACTTCTCATTTAACTCACTACAACAAACATTAAATGTTGAAGACAAACTAGTCACAAATGTACACAAATGACAAATGTAACTCAGTCTACATAGCAACTCAGCCCCATCTACTGTAAACTTTCTTTAAACTTAATATCTCAAAAATTAAACATTTGCAGACATACTTATATGAACTTTTGTCTTTCTTTTGATTTGAGGAAACTTCCCCCAAAGTTTTTAAAAGTATTTTTGTTACATTCTGTATATATGTATATATAGAGATTTAATAGGTCGGTTAATGAAATTTGAGTAATAAAAAGACAACAAAATGATAACAATACTGGCAAAAAGACTGATGATACCAGCCTGAAATCTCAAAGAAAATATGTGTCCTCTGACAAGAATTGAACCTGTATCATACACAGAACTGTCATATAGCCTGATGTGCTATACTATTTAGCTACAGGGGAAGTGTATGGTTAGCATACTGTTTATTATAAACAGAGCATTTACTTAAATATTTGTACGTATAAAAATAACATATAAACAAAAATTACACTATTTACATTATTTGGACTATTGTCTTCATCTTTGTCACCATATTTATTACAATGTTTCAGTTGTTGTACACTCCAGCCTTCTTCAGGTGGTTGGAATGTAGAACTGAACCCTTTATTTTGCTCACTGGGTAGACTGTTCTAGTTCCATTGGCATGTTTAATGGGTGTTAATTATAAGTTATCTCCTGTTAATTCCCCTCTCCAAGTTCTCCACTGCCTTAACTGGGTATTGAACTCACACTCTTTGGGTCTTGTCACTAGATCTAACTAACACCTTTATCCACTGTGCCATGTGACCTCGAGGACACATGGCACAATGGATAAGGAAGAAGAAGGCCGGAGTGTACAACGGCCAAAATGTTGTAATAAATATAGCGACAAAGATGAGGACATAATGTAAATAGTGTACATAATACCTCATCTCAGTAATATAGACAGAAACAAAAATTATATTAAAATAATTCTTATATATATATATATATATATATATATATATATATATATATATATATATATATATATATATATATATATATATATATATATATATATATATATTAAACATTAAACTTATTTATTTTCATTTGGCAGTCTGAATATTCAAGTATTCTTATTAAAGAAAAATATGGACTCTTTGCCATGATTTGAACCTGCATTCCCCTTGACAGGAGGAATTATTGTTAAATCCAACATGCTCATATTTACTCAACTACAGAATGTGTGACAATTAATCAAAGTCATATATGCAGATCTTTCCCAGGCTCTTAAAACATTCATATCTGTTCAGTTTCATATCCTAGTGTAAACAAAGCAATTTCTAAAGAAATGATGGATTTGTATTTATTAATGCGACAGATTTTATTGCTTAAATGTTTACATTTAGTGAATACCCAATATTTAAGTAGAGTGTCTAATAAATAAACAGAACATCTACTCAAATAAGGGTATCCATTAAAAATAGCATTTAAGTAATAAAACATAAATATGCAAGGACAGTTTGGACACAGAAGTTAAAACTCCAAGATGTCTATCAATTTCACATCTCAAGTGATCTTCAGGATGAGATAAACTGAATACTCTTATGCTATATATTGGTATAGCTGGTCACTTGTATTTGAGGATGGCCATCTATTAGGGAAGTTAGCCAATCCCTATTGTAGATGCTTGCTCAGGCACATTTGTGTTTATTCAACACCCACAGAGCCCACCTGTGGTTTATGCTGCAACTATGCTGAGCAGCCAGCTATCGATCGCTTCCAAGGGTTCCATCTACTCAATTTCACTCACAAGGCTTAGGTCAACCCATGGTATGGTTTTCAGGCACTTTCCAAGGGTGCTGTTTTGCAGGGGAAACTATTGTTAGATCCAACATGCTTATACCAACTCAGCTATTGAGTGTATTGCCAATCAAGCAAAGTTGAATAGTGTCTTATAAATGCAAATCTTTCTCTGACTTTCAAAACTTTCATATCTGTTCAGTTTCATATCCAAATGTAAACAAAGCAATTTCTGAAGAAGTGAGAAGTAGAAGAGTGCACATAATTTTCTTTAATAAGATTTCTTGAATCATCTTCATCATGTGTCGACTGCAGTCGAGATGACAGAGTCCACAACACTATGCCAGACCTCCCAGCTCCTTCCTTGCTGTCCCCAAGTTCTGTCTACCAATGCCTGCATCCCTTGAGATGATGTCAGGGAATGATAGTTTTATGCCCCTAGTCAGATTTGACGCAGGATTCCAGAGTAGGGGAGATGAGACAACCTCATTCTCAGCACAGTGGCAGTGACCATCAAACTGTGGTCAATGACCTTATATGAGAGAGGAAACACAGGGAAGACTGTTGTAGATTTGGTGGATGGTCAGATGGCATTTTCCAAGGAAGGTTTCAAACTCTCATAAGAAGACTGGTTTAGATTCCGTTCAGATGTTTCTCCTTGCCTTTAGAGAGTGTCCATGTCTCTGAGCCATAGAATAGAATCAGCTCAAAGATGGCTCTGAATATTTTGATTTTGAGTTTTCTGCCCAGTTGTAATGTTTAGATCTTGTGTGTATCATTTCTTGAATATTCAGGATGATAGGTGAAAATAAATAAATATACAATTTAATAAATAAACAGAAAGACTCTTCAAACATTGGTATTGACTAAAAGTAAAATTTAAGTAATAAATTTGTTGGATTAATAAAAAACATTGTTCTTTAGAAATATATATGTATGTATGTATGTATTATCTTTTTTATGGTGAACTGGGACAAGGTAGTCGGCTCGCTTATAAGCACAAAAAACATTTCAAAGATGTAGTTAAATGTAACTGAGAGCCTCTTGGCATTAATGTTGAAGACTAGGAAACTGTTGTTGGAGATAGATCTGGCTGAAGAAGGTTAATTTGGAAATGATGCAAGAATTTTGAACAGAAGAGAATTTATTATTCCAATAAAAAGTGCACCATTAGTAAGGGAGAAATAGAATCTGTCCTCACGCTATTAGGATACCAACACACTTGCAGTATTTGTGGAATAGTCACCCTTTCAGTGGCTGGTTTAGTTAGTTGCATGAAATCACACTAGCGAGGTTAGGTGCAAACTCCTGTCAATGCAACCCTACCAGAAAGACCTGCAGGTTATGAGTGAGTGTTTTGGGTCAAGGTTTATAAGACTGTTGTGGGCCCCAAACATCAGATGATTGTACACCAGGGATAGGCAAGTTTCCAACATAGGTATCACTGGTAAACTTTGTTTGTCACATGTGTAAGAGAGGTTGTAAAAGTGAAGATGGTCTTCAGAATCACTTCTGGACCCATTAACCGTTTTAGCTTGTGTACAAATGCTGGAAATAATAAAATTCTGAATGAAAAACACAGAAAGATTTACCAAGTAAAGAGATAGTCTTCTTCTGCAAACAAGTAACAATCATCAATGTATTTTATATATAATGTATATATATATATATATATATATATATATATATATATATATATATATATATATATATATATATAAGTGTAGAAGAACAAACACTAAGATTACAGCGTTCAGAACATTAATTTAAAAACAGTGTACAAAGTATAGCTGTAAATATTTTGTAGTGGATATGTGCATGTTTTAATGTAACACTGCATAAGGTAAATATATATATATATATATATATATATATATATATATATATATATATATAATGTATATTATAATGTATTTCATATATTTAGGCTGAAAGAATTAATCTAAACAAGTTTTGCAAGATTCAAATGACAAAGTTTACCTGTTGTTTTTTTTTTCAGTGTTCAAATATGATACACCAAGAACAAAATTGTGGATATAACAGTCTAAAGATTATATTCTGTTTTGTTTTGTTAAAGTACTTACAAAGAATTACTTACACCAAAATCTAGTTTCCTTAGTTTCCTTCTTGTAGAAAATAGATAGAAGAAGAGAGACTGACAGACAAATTTTTACAATTCCTAAGTTGGTTGCAATGGATCCTGATTCTTAGAAGTTTTATCCTAAATAATTTCTGACTTTTACTCTGATAGAATTCTTGGAATATTTCTATCTACATTTACTTACAATGTTCAACCAGCAGATGCAACTGTTAGCAATAATGGAATCACAAATTTCCAGGAACCAGTTCCATAAAGACAAGTAATCTTTGGGAATCTCTTCTACTTATTTTCTGTTTGAGAATGGAAACAAATCATTTTATAGTATCAAAAAGAATTAAACAATTTTGATAATTTAATAAAAAACATTTATTCATTGACATATTTCTAGATTGAATTTCTGTTCTCATCATATTTTTGTTCAGAAGTATGATGCTTTTTGCTTCTAGTTTCATCAGCTTTTTTATAGTTGCCCAACCACATTTAAATTTAACCATTACAGTCTCAAAGATCTAATGGAAGAACCCTATTAAATTTATGACTAAAAGATTTGCCACGTTTTTAACATTTTCATCACAGAAAACCCTTTTTCAGCCTTGATGTAATGAATATGCATACACCTGGATTCCCCTCACAATAATATGATTGGCTGGTGTCAGCCATAAATACAGACTGATGTGGAGGTACAGGACAATGCTTATTGTCTTCGCCTATTGCCTATGCCTATTGCCTACCACTACAATGAGGACCAGTCCATTATGGCTACCTGCTAGATTGTCATCCTTGGTTACAGTAGTCCAAAACCATTTTGCTACTTCAAACAAATATATCCCTTTCTGGGACATATCAAGCCTCCACAGAACTTACAAGAATGGTATTAATTATTTTTCTAGCTATTATATATCAGCTGTTAATATATAAGACTATTTTTGGATAATCCAACAACCAGCCTACTAAGCTTTACAATTTTAAGAATCAGTTCAAACAAACTGGTAGGATGCCACCACTGATTGTTTAGCTTTTATACAAGTCCTATTTTCTTTTCAATCTAATATTTTTTATTAGCTGTGTTTTACCCAAACTCAGCAACCAGTCTGCTGTTTATATGTGTATGTGCATGCGTGCTTTGCAGTTGGGATTTCAAGACTTTCTTTGACTTTTCAGCAAATGAAATGAAGCAGGTATTCTGAAAAAAGCATTAAAAATTACTTACAGAGTCTATTTCTTTCTTTGTTGCCTAATCAAAAGGTCTAACATATATATCTTCATATTTTTCAGTTTTCTTTTACACCAAGCTTATTTCCAGTCTGCCTATATGACAGAGAAGACAGGAAAATTTAACTAGAAAATAAACAAAAAAACAAAACATAAAAGGTGCTCTATGGGAGTAAATAAAACTTGAGGATATTGACAATACCATAGACAGAGCATGTAAGTAATGAGGAAGTTTTAAAGAAAATGGAAACAAAAAGGATACTTATAATTAAAAACTAAAAAAGATAGAAATTTCTAGAAGATTAGCAAAGAAGGTGTAATAAAGCAAAAGCTCTAAATTATGATACTTTATTGAATTCATTTGTCTTTATTGCTGAAAACCTTTATTTTATTGCAGTGGGTAGTTACAAGCAAGAGGGGAAATGTGCATGTGCTCATTTTATTACCATGGAAGGCTTAGAAAATTTGGCAATCACAGGTATATATTGAAGTCAAGAGGGGCAGAAAACAAAAAAGCAACCTATTTTTTTATATTAAGATATAAATACTTACTGGAGCTATACAATAAACAATCAATCTTCTCAGTATCTTTAGCAATAGCTCATACATGCGTTCCACTTAAAGGTCTGGGGTGAGCTAGAGTCCCAATAAACTTTCAAGGCAGGGAGCCTCTTTCAGAGATGACCTACCCATCATGATAGGTAAAAAGTTCAGAGTCTGCTTAGTTTTGGTAGAATGTTACTATTAGGTTGGTGCAAAAATAATGACATAATAATGTCGTTTTTTGACGTTAAAAAATACGTCAAAAAACGACATTATTACGTCATTATTTTTGGACCAACCTAATAGTTTGGTTGTGGCTGTATTGAATTTTACTAGCCAATCTCTTCCCCATTTGAGCTGCATGATCCAGGTCAGGAAATTGCTGTTATGCTCTTAGGCAGATCATTAATATACAGTAGAAAGAGGGTAAGGCTGGGGAGAGGACCATAAGGAATGCTAATAATCTTATGAAAATGGATGACAGAACAGAGCCTGGGTGGGAAAGTTGTAGATAATTCATCAACTCAAATTTTGATAAAATAATCTGAGTATCAAAATACCAACAATAATAAAAAAATTATTATAATAAATGCATCATTTTATAAAACAGTTTAAATGAGATAACAAGAAAGGAAAGGTCCTTTTTTCTTGGTAGTGTAAAATGTATGTATATGTTTCATGTGAAGTTTATAAGTGAATTACTGTATGAATCCAAAGTTCTTCATTATGTAGTGTGCTTTTGACTCACTGAGCAGCATGTGTTTGACTCATTGAATAGCATGTGTTCAACACATTGAGCAGCATGTGTTCAACACATTGAGCAGCATGTGTTTGATTCTTGACCAGCTGATTCAAAACTTCTATCTTGACAGTAAGTGCTGTTTTTATAGCCAAATTTCTGTGTGTGGGCAATTGTTGTCTGTGTGAGCAATTGCTTTTTCTGTTGGTTGGTGCAGCTTGTGAGTTGTGATGTTTGCAAAAATTGGTATGATCAGTGTGCCTTCTATTCAAGAAAACTTTGTTAAATTACGGATAATATAAATACCTACATAATAAGGGAGGCATGGTGGAGTAGAGGATAGTGGCTCAGATTGAGGAATTAGAGAGCCGAATTTGAATTCCAGTCGGATCCATTACATTTACGTGCTAATACTCTTGAGAAAAGTATGAATACTCTTCTCCACCAGCTATGGGTAAATAGCAGGACAGACGGGGTTTTATAGCCTTTAATGGTAATTGATCTACTGCAGAAAAAATGGCAACCTACTGCAAGAAAAAGTCTGCCTCATCAGTCATGTATTGAAAGATACATGATTGCTTAAGCATATATCACGCATGGCACATAACTGACTGAGTAAGGAGATAATCTTTACTTAGATCTACAAATTAGATAGGAAGTTGTGGAGAGCACTGACCAATAAGTTTATTCTCCATATACCTTCAGAAGAAACTTATTTTATAGGCATAAACATCCCCAGCTCAATGTCAAGGATAAAATATCAGATCTCGTAGATAGAATTTGACTATTCATTCAGTTAAAACAATGAACTCTCTAATACAGATGATGTGATTAATGAGTATCACCGTGTGTAATAGGGCATCAGATGTCAGGATAGCACAGAAAAATTGGTATTAAAATAGTTGTAATATTTAGGATGTATGAAAACAGACAAATAATTGCCAGTTTAAAAGACGGGGGGGGGGTTCCTGATCCTTGTGTTCAGGAAAAATCTGATGCAAAACACAACCATTTCAATGAATGACAGGAGGCATTATCAACATAAGAGGCTTACAATGAGATGACCCTCACTTCAACGTAGCTGCATCTTTCTAGCAAACTAAACAGGTGTCAGCTGAAAGAAAGAATGAACAAAGTCATGAAGAGGAGGATAAAAAAAGTAATGTTGATGTGGAGATATGTTTAGATAGATTCAAGAGGCTGGCATTGACCTTTCCAGTAAAAAAAATAAAGAAACAAGCTGATTGGATAAATTTTTAGAACCAAAAATAAATAAATAAATTCTACATTCTTCTCTTTTATTTAAATGCTATATTTGGAAATCATGTTTTCATACTGTATTATGCTCAAAAGTGATGAAATATTCAATGAATGCATTGGAAGTAGCTGTAACAGTAAGAATTGTGCTTCCAGTTCAAACATTAATTGTACTTCACTGAGTAATCATGATAATTTGACTAATACATCACAGTTACACCTGCAGTATCAGTGAAGAAGATGACAATTAAGGTTTGTTTTTTTTGTTTTGTTTTTTTTTAATCGGTATCACCCCATGCAAGACAGTAAAGTCACTAAAATGCAAGGGGGTTACTGAGTGTGAAAGATTAAGAAAAAAGACAGAGATTATTAAAGAGCAAGAAGAGTAATCAAGAAGACAGTAGATAATGATTGCTTTTAAAATTTGGAAGACCAAATTTAATTGGAAAGCAAAAAGCTGGATGATAATTTCATGAGCCTCAGTAATATTTCTAATACCATCACATACCCTCAAATATACCATCTGTAACTCAAATATTATCAGCAATAACATGTTCTCTATTATATTAATTCTACGTTCAATATCATTACGATTATAACTGATTTACTTCAGTGCCATGTCTTTTCAGGACGTAAGCAATCATAGAGTTCTATGGATTCCATTTCATTATTATCAGTGAATAGCCATGGCAGCGTTTTCCTCTTTCCTTTTCCAAGGTCTGGAATTCATAATAATCCTTCTTCTATGTGACATCTGTATTCATATCAGAATTTTGCCTATGTGGATAGGTTGTAGGATGATTATTTTTTTAGAAACTTTAGGAATAAAATAAACTGACTCAAAGGTTAAAATAAATATATTTATTTATTTTCTTTAGAGTAATGAGTGAGTCCTTTGGTATTTCGCATAGCAAAAAGTTCATTAATCAGGAAGATATTAGTAGCAGTCTGGAAAAATATCCATTAGTGGTCATTGAGAAGTAAGACCATGATAGGGATAGTAGTAATGTAAGAAATTAGGTCAGTGTCAATATACTGTGTTCTTTTCGGCTCAGAAATAAGGTAGAAATGTCAATAGCCAATGACCTCTTAACTGCTTCTTCACATGTGACATATAGCTGGTTTCTACGTGGTAGTGTTTTTTGTTCCATCTCTTCTGGTGTTGTTCTGGTCTCCTCTCTCTTCTCCACATTCCATTTATTCCACTTAACACCACATAGACTAGATCTGAAAATAGGCATTCCAATATTGCTACCATGAAATCTTGATCCTCCAAAATTCTGCATTGGCACAAGATTTATAGTGAAAAGAATGATGCCTCATGCTATTGAAGCAACAATTCTTTCTGGTTGTGGGAGAGAAGATGTCTATATACCAAGAATTCCCTTGATCCTTACAAATGTTTTGTTCAATTTTAAGAGACAGCAATTTTCAGTCAAACTTTGCTTTCCAATGTCAATAAACAAATTATAATGTTAAAAATTGTCAGTGGCTGAATTACACTTAGAAGAACCCTGTTTTTCACATGGTCAACTGCATGTTGGATGCTCCAGAGTTGGAAGCAAAAGAAATCTTTACATCTCAAAAAAACTAAGAATACTGTATAGAGAAAAATCCTTTTGTAAATGTCTAATACTTAAAGGAAGGCATGGTGGAGGCATTAGGATTAGCAGCTCAGATTGAGGAATTGGAGAGCTGAGTTCAAACTCTACTTGGATCCATTATTCACTTACGTGCTAATACCCATGGGAAAGCTATGAATTCTCTTCTTCTCCTCCCAGATATGGGTAAATAGCAGGACACCTGGATTCTATAACCTTGGATAGCAACCGGTCTAGAAGGAATTCAAAACCGTCCTGGAGAGGGTTGGTGTCCATGAGGCTATCTTGCCTAAGAAATACTACTTCTACTGCAGCTGCAGTACACATGGTTCCTCTATGACTCTACGGGTCATGGGATAAAAAAAAATAGTTCAAAATATGCTTTGTTCTTTTTATTTCTATGTTATCCTAGATGTTTGTTAATATTTTTTACAAGATAGTCCCTAAATAATATATTCCAGTAATATAACTTAGAAATAATTTCAATAATTTTGTTCCAGGCAATGCTGGATACTTCTGCTAGAATATATATATATATATATATATATATATATATATATATATATGGCATCTCTGCTTCAGTCACTTTTTTATTGCCGTAAAATAGCTTTCTGTAGCTTTTCTATAAATATTTCAATGGCAATTGTTCTGATGAGATTTCCTCTTTGGTACCTTGATTTTACAAATTGGTACCTTGATTTTACAAATTGGTACCTTCATTTTACAAATTTAAGCAAAGTACTACATTGGTAGTGTGTGGGTGAGATATGATGGATAATGACTTGGGGGGAAAAATGAGAGAGTTGATTCAGGTTCATTACTTTCAAACAAATACTGTTGGGAAAGGTATGAATCCATATCCTCTCCCCCTAGCTGTGGGTTGAATAGAAGGAGAGAGACTGGTTCCTATAGCTTTGTTTGGCAACCAGTCTACCACAAAAAGAAACATCAACCTACTGCTGGAAAATTTTCTGCCTCATCAGTCATGAATCAAAAGAGACATGATCACCGAAGCATGTATCACATATGGCACTTAAATGACTGACTAGACTGGCAGATAGGTTTCATTATTTTACTATTGAAATTGCTAAACTTAAGTTCTATTTTAATATTTTCTTCTCACATGTGGAACTCTCTTCTGGTTTCTTGCATTTCTGACAACTAGGATCTTCAAAAATTTTAAATGCAATGTCAATCATCATCTTCTGCCTCCTTGAATCATGTTCCTTTTTTATTGTCCTTTCTTCTCACTAAGATTTTCCAAGTTACTTTCACTCTATTGTCTTTGACCCTCAATAATTTTATGTCTTAGAGGTTTTATTGCCTTCTTTGGGGTAAAATGATTAAAAGAAAAATTAGTTTAACCATAGCATCAAAAATGATAGTATTTTAAATTTCTTTTTCCTTTTATTATTGTTGGTCTTTGCTCTTTCTCAGAGTTGATCTTTTGCACCTTTCAACTTTGTAAACATGTTCAAACAATCCACCATTGTTGTAAGAAAGTCACTGCCTCCTGGCATTAAAAGTGCAAACAAATAACTCTTATCAGAAGAAAAAGCACTTTGCCTATTATATTATATTATATATATATATATATATATATATATATATATATATATATATATATATATATATATATATATTTAAAATTTGTGTATTCAGGCAGCAGTCCTTCTTTCATGCACATTTCATTGAATACGACAGACAAGGTGTTTTTATTTAGTTTATTATACAATTTCTCATGCGATCTAATATATTTTTTCTTTTCAGATGATAAATTACATAAAAACTGTCTGATTGTTCTTTTTATCCTAGTGTTTTCCATTATACATTTAGCCATTTTCAAGGATTAAATAATTTAGCTGTTAAATTAGAAATAGTTTGTGCATTTATGTTTTACAAAATGTTTTCATTTTTCAAAACACAGTCAAGATATTGTGTCCATGTTCATAGTTGATATTATTGAATGTTGTTTTTTTTTTGTTTTTATTAATAAGGCTTTCATTATTTTTAGCCTTTTTTTGGGATGTAGATGATGCTTTTATATTTGTGTTGTCAACAAGTATGTTACGAATAGGATCTGGTAGGTCTCCATGAATATTTAAGTGTGATCTAATATGATCAGAAATATGTAGAGTGAATCTTCGTATCAAACATGTTATAGTGTGGCTTATATAATTATTTACGAATTTTGATTGATTAGCAATACAATTACTTAAAGGACATTTAAATTCATAAATGATATTTGACCTGATTCCGGTGACCTTTGTCCACAGTACACAGACCTGTTCCCACTTGGCATCTGCAAGATATACATAGCATAAATGTCATCATTTGTTGATACTGGTGAGTAATGAAAAGACGGTATTGATATTTTAACTGTTAAATAAGAAATAGTTTGTTGTATATTGACCGTGTTTTATAAAATGTTTTAATTTTTCAAAACACGGTCAAGATATTGTGCCCATGTCCATAGTTTTCATATAATTTATCATCTGAAAAAAAATGTTTTCCACCTTTTTTAAGAGTACATCATAATATTTGTGTGTTAGCATCCTAAATACAATTTATTTAAGCTATACAATCTTGCAGGCAACAAGAACAAATTCTATTTTATGTTATGAGTTCTTATTATCATAAAAGGATTGACAAATATCTTATACAGACGAATTAACAAATGAATTTTTTTCTTTATAATGTGCCCCAAAAGTTGTAGCCTTATGCCAGACTAAACTAAACTGCATAACTGTTCTGTTCAATATTATAGCCTTTAACAACCTCCACCTGTAATCTGGGCAAATGATGATGATGATTGATTGATAAATGATCAATAATTGAATTCATAATTCCCACTTCTGTTATCAACCATTCTCTGAAAGATTAAAAAAACTGCCAATGTGCCTTTCAGTCTAAAATTCTTTGAATCAATGACATTCATTTTTTTTTAGAAGAATTATACAGGTAAAAGCAGACATGTA
The DNA here is from genome assembly GCA_963932145.1 of Acanthosepion lycidas. NCBI lineage: Eukaryota > Metazoa > Mollusca > Cephalopoda > Sepiida > Sepiidae > Acanthosepion > Acanthosepion lycidas. The sequence continues at coordinate 9,193,531 of OZ010590.1, forward strand.
TTTTTTAAAAATCTTTCTTTTCTAATAAAAGAGATTTTAATAATAAGAGAGATAATATTATCAAGCAAAAATTCAGTTGGAGGATGAAAAAGAATCAAAAAGCAATTAATTTTCCCCCATAGTTCCACATAGCCTTGCTGGTATATCGATGGCTAATAATCCTAACCTGTACTAAAATACCAAGGCAGAGTTACCTGATGTGAAATCTAACACAATTGGTGCCAGAGGCAAAGTAAATTCTTCATTTTCTCCCTGGATTTCCAACAATAAAAATCCATATTGTATTCAATTACATTAAATAAACATTGAGAAGCCATGTTGACCCAAGTCAAAAAAAAAAAGAATATAAATTGTATATTAACAAACTTTTCTGTTTGTGCATACAGCAATATTTCTCATGAAAATGGAAAATTATGTATTTCACTCGTAATTCTTGGTTGTAGATCAGTGTGTCAGATCATGAGACAGAAGTTTTCAAGCATAGAGGTCCTTTTAACTTTTAGTCTTTCATGACGGTTCCTGAATTTAAACCTTTTGTCAAAGAGAAATGATGTTAAAAAAATGGTATCATTAGTTTTGTATGTATAAGTTCAATGGGTGAAACCTTGGCTAAATATCCAAAAAATTAATTAATTAGAGATTAACTGATTCATATTTACTTAGTATACCTTGGTAAAATACAATATCAATATTGTAGTAATGGCAATAAATAAATCAGTAAGGTGTTTATAATCTACATATACATATATCTCTATCTATAAAAGGCAGGATGTGTGTGTGTGTGTGTAACAAATGCACGGCCACAATTTTCCACAGATTTTCACCAAAATTTACATGCACATGCTCCAAGTTAGTGGAAAGGCCAAGACCAACTTTGCATTTCCCAACTCCCATCGATAGTGGAAATAATCAATTTTTTCATGCTTCTACAGCAGTTTTCATGTAGTTTGGGGCTGTTTTGTACTGGCCAGAGGGAGAGCCAATAGCTGGCTGCCATGAATAGGCAGGAAGATTCTATTGGCCAGCGTGAGAGCCAACAGCTGACTGACATGAATGTTAACTTGCATGCTAGCATGCAAAAAAAATTGATAGCTGCATTTCTTCACAAGTGGGAAAAATTTAAATCTGCATGGCACTTTACTCCAATTGGCTCATTCGCTTGCTTAAACTCAATGTTGATTCTGATTCCGCAGAATTGGGTTGGGTGTGAAAAAGTATTTGTTGTTAACATTCTTTTTTCATTCGGCTTTTCCAGTTACGAGTCCTTTTTTAAAGCTGATCGTTTTGTGTTCATTTTGTTTAGTTCATTTTTCATAACAGATTTAATGTTTAGTATAGAGCTTAGAAAAAATTCGCAGTGTGAAATAGGCAAGAAGTAAGGCATGTAGCAGCATCAGCACGGCAAAGGGCACTCCTTTAAAGGCAAGGAAGGGAAAAAATATTTTAAGTCAAGTGATAGCAATTGCTATATGAGTCGTACGCTTTTTGAATCAAGCACAGGCAACACCAGGCCATGCTACTAGTATATATATATATATATATATATATATATATATATATATATATTGGCAGCATGTCTTTATTGAGGCATGTGTTGTTAGGCTATGGAGCTTTTCTGTTTAATAATCTTTTTTCTGTTTTTTCTTTTCTGTTTAATAACCATTTTTCTGTTTCTTCTTGCTTTGGCTCTCAAGTTTTTTTTATATTTGGTTTATATAAGTTGTTGAAAAAAAGACCCTAGTCCTTAGTGTTTTACCAAGCACTTTCAGTTGTCGTCAGCCATCATCATCATCGGTGTATGTTTTGGTTTGACGTAGGTTGCTTATTATTTTATTTTATAGATAATATTTTGCGTATTTAGGCAGTGTTGTTGGATTAATAATAATAAATACCAACCCCTTCCAAATTGCTAATTAACTAATCCTTAATTGTGGTCAAAACATCAGTTAACTGGATGAGATCAATGCAGGACTTTAATGATATAAAACACTCATTCGTCCTACCAGTCACAGAAACACAAGCTCATTCAAACACAACAACAAATATGAAAATCATGCCTGAAAAAAGGAAAAAGCATCCTGCATCCACCAGAGAACTGATATCTCTGGTCGCCTAATTGGTGAGGGAAGGTGGAATTAAACTAAAGAAAACGAGGACAGAAATAGAGGGAGCTAAATGTGCATATATCCCCTAGGTAAGTTAACACTGAAGAAAGAAACTAAAGACGAGAAACAACCCTAAACTGACCTAATTTTGGGCAGGGTTGCCAATGTTCAATTTAGCGCAATATCCTAATGCCTAACCATCAAGTGCAACTCTAAATCGGACTCTCTTACTTGACCCAAACGCACAAACCTCACCCACTTTTACCAAATTCTGATGGAAGGAGCCGCTGCCTTTCTGTCCAAATCTTGACTTTAAGCTGATGCTTAAAGAACAAGATCTGTTGGAGAGAGGTGAACTTCTTGCCCCCATAAAATTCCTTCTGACATGTCCTCCAAATCATGGCTCTAATAATGCCTAGCCAGCAAAAGAACATGTAGTGTTCATCCTTCATCAATGGCAGTACCACATTGCTACAGATAGAACTGGCCTCGAAAAAGCTTTCCACGCAGCATGTGAACCATGATACCTTCAATAAACTTACCCAACGGGAATACAACTGTGCAATGAAAGAAGGTATGATCCAGAGTCTCCACCTCCCCATCACATCAAACACAGTTTGGAGATTTGTCCAAACTCACTGAACAGTATCTTGATGACCCAGAGGGCTCTATAAATCACCAGCCACAGTGATGCCTAATCATTATTGATGCATTTCAAGCTGAGCATCCAAGGCAATATTGAACGAACCTCCTCCTTTGTAAGACCAAGCTCATCTATCAGATCATTTTTTATGGACCCCTAACTAACATGTAATATAATGCCTTTTAGGACAACACCTAAATGTTGGAGAGGCAATCCGTCACCTGTAAGAGGTGTTTCAAAGCAATTCAACATCCACAATAGAAGAAGCATTTGCCTCAGGGTAAAAGGAGGGCCTCCTCCTTACACGAGTGCACACTTCTCAGGGACGGGAAGTTCTTACAGGTGTCTTCCTTCCAGAATTCCCCCTCCTCATCTGATTCATGAGACATTCGATCTAGGAATGCAATGTGGAGCATATGTTGATGAGTCTCAATGCTAAGCATTCTCTGACTGCTTTCATAATGGTGGAGGTAACAGATCTCCTGAGGTGCCTTGGGGGTCTTGCCTCCTGACAAGAAATAGAACAAGAGCCTTACTAATGATATTAGTGTGGCAGACAAAAATGGAAGTATAGAAAGTTGTTAAAGGAGAATCAGGTAGATGTACTAGACACATACTTCTGCCCTTCCCTTTAAGGAAAGATACCTCCAAGACCACAGAAAAACTGTGACATTGGCCTTCTCCTGCACTTCCAACCAATTCATTTCTAGCAACTGATTGGAACCGAACCACATGCCAAGTATCCTGACCAGACTGTCCACCCAGTGGAAAGGCCTGGGGAGAGAAACTACTTTCCACGCACACAACCACAATCCAGATGACTTATCAAGGCTGATCTTGGCCCCTGTCACTGTCTCATACCCTCTGGTTTCTTTGCCAACTTCCTCAGTCTCATCTCTGCTCAACACAAGAACCAAAACATCATCAGAGTAGGTAGAATACCTGGCCAAGGTGGTAGAACCAGGTAGGGAAATCCTGCATTAGTTTTAAAAGTTATATATAACCTATAGAGGAAGGTGTGAACTAAAACTGGAACCCTCCCTTAACAGAACTGCTTCAGGTCATTGATTTCATCATTTTAATGATGGCAATTAGGGGTGAAATTCTAAATGATTTGATGGCTTCCTTGACCACACCCTATGTCTGCTGTGCTCCTGACCCAGTTCGAATGATTGTCAAAACTCTCTTTGACTCTAGAAAGTGTTGTGGGACTTCTGTGTCTTATGGACAGTAAGTATTTTAGGAATAAAAAGAAATACAAATGATGGGGAAACTAGTAGTTAATGAAAATAAAATAAAATAATGTCAGGCAAAAACTGAGGATGGAAAACTGAAAAAATTAAACAACTGACAAGAACAAAAATTCAAAAAAATCAAAAAATTAATAAAAAATGAGTTCCATATAAAAAGTTTCTTCAAAAAGTTCCTTTGAATAAAGGAGACAATAAGTAAAAATTAAAATAAACTATAAATTAACGAAAAAGGAAACAGAATAAAACAAAAACAGTTGTCTGGTAGGTGCCAACAAAAATTTGGTAATTTTGACAAGTTTTTTTTCAAATTTTTGGCAACTATGAAAGTCGATTGAAAATTGATTTTATGGAATTTCTGGGGTGGGGATTTGGGGACTAAGCCCCCTTCCCTATCTTTTTAAAATAGAAATGAGGCTATATAGTTTTTGCTTCTTTAAAAAGAAATAACTATCTAAAACTTAATTTATTTACTACTTTTTATAATAATTTGCAATGAAGATACAAGAACTTAACTTTAACTTAGATAAATCAATTTTATTTGCTTGAAAACAAAAGAATATAGTAATTAATGAATACTTATTTAAAAAATTTTTATTTAAAAATATTGGAGGCGGGAGTGATAGCACACTACCCCCCACTCTCAATCCAGAAATGGTATTGTTACAGTGCAGTTTTATCTGTTGTGGAACTCGTAATTTTTTTAGTTAATACTTATTTAAACGTGGGGGGGGGATAGTCCCCTCCAGAAAGTATGGCCCTAGCCCCTTAAGCCCCAGTTCTGTAAATACAACCCTGGTATTGTTGTACTGGGGTTTTATCTCAATCCCACGATTTTCATTTATTTGAAAACATAAGGGAGGGGGGGCTTATTCTGCAAATCCTCACTCCAGAACAGAAATTGAAAATCAATTTTCAATCAAATTTTATTTCATAGTTACCAAATTTTCCTACCTTGTCAAAATTACCAAATTTTCTGTTACCAAATCTTCCATTACCAAATTTTCCTAAATTCATCTGGTAAGACTTTTACATCAGACCAGAAAAAAAAATGAAAATCTCAGCCAAAGTCAAAAAGAAAATTCAAACAGAAGACAGAAAAAGAAAGAAAATCAAAAGTTTGATTCAAACAAAACGAATAAAGGAAAAATAAGCGAAAATAACTTAAAAAGTATTTCTATTTCAAAAAAAAAGTTCTTTGCAAGTATAATCCAAAGAATTCAGTTGAAAACATTATTCACCAGTCAGAAAGTAGACTTAAAATGAGATGTGGTAGAATCTGTCTCAAGGGGAAAATTGGGTACAGTTGAAATGGAGCTAAGAGACTGAATCCATTAAGAACTGTGGGGGTGATAAACATGCTGCTGTTAGGAAGAACCTACCAAATTATGAGGGGAGATCTTTATCTAACAGCAACAGAACAATAACAGATATAACTTATTCATCCCATTTTTTTTTTAAATAAAATAATGGTAGAATTTTTTGGTTGATAAGCTTTCCAGTAACAAGAACTTCTAGCAGCCTGCTAGAATCTGCTCCTCT